>CM038674.1:392811549-393320231 GCA_021605145.1 Aegilops bicornis
GGATAATGATATTTTTAAATTGAAGCTGTTTCCGTTCTCACTTAGAGATCGTGCTAAAACTTGGTTTTCATCTTTGCCTAAAAATAGTATTGATTCATGGAATAAGTGTAAAGATGCTTTTATTTCCAAGTATTTTCTCCCGCTAAGATCATCTCCCTTAGGAACTATATTATGAATTTTAAGCAACTTGATCATGAACATGTTGCACAATCTTGGGAGAGGATGAAATTGATGATACGAAATTTCCCTACTCATGTTTTTTATGCCGGATTGAATTTTGTTTCTAGAAATCTTTTAGATTCGGCAGCGGGAGGTACTTCTATGGAAATCACTTTAGGAGAAGCTACTAAACTCCTAGATAATATTATGGTTAATTATTCTCAATGGCATACCGAAAGATCTTTCACTAGTAAAAAAGTGCATGCGATTGAAGAGATTAATGTTTTGAGTGGAAAGATGGATGAACTTATGAAATTATTTGCTAGCAAGAGTGCTTCTATTGGTCCCAGTGATATGCCTTTGTCTACTTTGATTGAAAATAATAATGAATCTATGGATGTGAATTTTGTTGGTAGGAACAATTTTGGTAATAACGCATATAGAGGCAATTTTAATCCTAGGCCGTTTCCTAGTAATTCCTCTAATAATTATGGTAATTCCTACAACAATTATTATGCAAGTTATAATAAGATTCCCTTTGATTTTGAGAATAGTGTTAAAGAATTTATGAGTTCGCAAAAGACTTTTAATGCTTTGGTTGAAGAAAAATTGCTTAAGCTTGATGATTTGGCTAGGAACATGGATAGAATTTCTCTTGATGTTGATTATTTGAAACTTAGATCTATTCCACCCAATCATGATATCAATGAATCTATAAAGGGTATGAGAATCTCCATTCATGAGTGCAAAGAAAGAACCGCTAAGATGCGTGCTAAACAAGATTGATTTGTAAAAGCGTGTTCTTCTAGTTTCCGTGAAAATAATGATGAAGATCTTAAAGTGATTGATGTGACTCCTATTGAATCTTTGTTTTCTAATATAAATCTTGATAAATATGGGACTGGAGATGAGTCAACTTTAGTTAAAAGGCATCCCAATGATTCGGAGTTTTTAGATCTTGATGCAAAAATTAATAAAAGTGGGATTGGAGAGGTCAAAACTTTAAGTAGCAATGAACCCACTCTTTTGGATTTAAAGGAATTGAATTATGATAATTGTTCTTTAATAGATTGTATTTCCTTGTTGCAATATATGTTGAATTCTCCTCATACTTATAATAAAAAAAGCTTTTACTAAACATATCGTTGATGCTATGATGTAATCTTTTGAAGAAAAGCTTGAATTGGAAGTTTCTATCCCTAGAAAACTTTATGATGAGTGGGAACCTACTATTAAGATTAAGATTAAAGATTATGAGTACCATGCTTTGTGTGATTTGGGTGCTAGCGTTTCCACGATTCCAAAAACTTTATGTGACTAGTAAATGTGCACGTGCAATGCACGTTAATATTTAGGTAATATATTAATTGCATACGGATATTAGGTATGCTATTATTTCTGTTAATTCTGTGATTAGTGCTATATTTAGTATGATATTATTGCATGTTAAACACGTTTAACGCTCGCCATTGGAGTAGTCTAGATCGTTGGATTGACTTAGTTCGATGGCCGAGATCAGTTGGATCTGCCTCTTTGGATCTTTTTATATTGGTATAGATGTGCCAGGTTTTCGTGAATTTGATGATTGTTCTTTAAAATTGCATCTTGCGGATTCCACTATTAAGAAACCTATGGGAAGTTTTAATGATGTTATTATTGTTGCAAATAGGAATTATGTGCCCGTAGATTTCATTGTTCTTGATATAGATTGCAATCCTACATGTCCTATTATTCTTGATAGACCTTTCCATAGAACGATTGGTGCAATTATTGATATGAAAGAAGGAAACATTAGATTTCAATTTTCATTAAGGAAGGGCATGGAACACTTTCCTATAAAGAAAATTAAGTTGCCATATGAATCTATTATGAGAGCTACTTATGGATTTCATACCAAAGATGACAATACCTAGATCTATTTGCGTTTTTATGGCTAGCTAAGGGCGTTAAACAATAGCGCTTGTTGGGAGGCAAATCCAATTTTATTTTTGTTCTTTGCTTTTTGGTTCGGTTTTTCATTAAATAATTCATCTATCATCTGGTTATAGGTGTTTTTGTGTTTTAATTAGTGTTTGTACCAAGTAAGACCTTTGGGATGGCTTACGGTGATAGTTGATTTGATCTTGCTGAAAAACAGAAACTTTTGCGCCCAGGAAAACAATTCTCATTTTTAACCGAAGCGTGATAAAATACTGATTCTTTTTGAAGAAGATTAATAAACAAATTTCCCAGGTTGTCCTAATTTTTCAGAATTTTTGGAGTTACAGAAGTATTCGAGAGTTACAGATTACTACAGACTGTTCTGTTTTTGACAGATTCTGTTTTCTATGTGTTGTTTGCTTATTTTGATGAATCTATGGGTAGTATAGGGGGGTATGAACCATGGAAAAGTTATAATACAGTAGATATTACACCAATATAAAAAAATGAGTTCACAACAGTACCAAAAGTGGTGATTTATTTTTTTAGACTAACGAAGCTTATGAGATTTTCTGTTGAGTTTTGTGTTGTGAAGTTTTCATGTTTTGGGTAAGCATTTGATGGACTATGGAATAAGGAGTGACAAGAGCCTAAGATTGGGGATGCCCAAGGCTCCCCAAGGTAATATTCAAGGACAACCAAGAGCCTAAGCTTGGGGATGCCCCGGAAGGCATCCCCTCTTTCGCCTCGTCTATCGGTAACTTTACTTGAGGCTATATTTTTATTCACCACATGATATGTGTTTTGCTTGGAGCGTCTTGTATGATATGATTCTTTACTTTTTAGTTTGCCACAATCATCCTTGCTGTACACACATTTTGAGAGGGACACGCATGAATCGTGATTTATTAGAATACTCTATGTGCTTCACTTATATCTTTTGAGCTAGGCAATTTTGCTCCAGTGCTTCACTTATATCTTTTTAGAGCACGACATTGGATTTATTTTATAGAAATTATTGAACTCTCATGCTTCACTTATATTATTTTGAGAGTCTCTAAAAAGCATGGTTATTTGGTTTGGTTATAAATTTAGTCCTAATATGATAGGCATCCAAGAGGGATATAATAAAAACTTTCATATAAAGTGCATTGAATACTATGAGAAGTTTGATTCCTTATGATTGTTTTGAGAAATGAAGATGGTGATATTAGAGTCATGCTAGTGAGTAATTGTGGATTGTAGAAATACTTGTGTTAAAGTTTGTGATCCCCATAGCATGCACGTATGGTGAACCGTTATGTGATGAAGTCGGAGCATGATTTATTTATTGATTGTCTTCCTTATGAGTGGTGGTCGGGGACGAGTGATTATCTTTTCCTACCAATTTATCTCCCTAGAAGCATGCACGTAGTACTTTGTTTCGATAACTAATAAACTTTTGCAATAAGTATATGAGTTCTTTATGACTAATGTTGAGACCATGGATTATACGCACTCTCACCCTTCCACCATTGCTAGCCTCTCTAGTACCATGCAACTTTCGCCGGTACCATACACCCACCATATACCTTCCTCAAAACAGCCACCATACCTACCTATTATGGCATTTCCATAGCCATTCCGAGATATATTTCCATGCAACTTTCCACCGTTCCGTCTATTATGACACGCTTCATCATTGTCATATTGCTTTGCATGATCATGTAGTTGACATTGTATTTGTGGCAAAGCCACCTTTCACAATTCTTTCATACATGTCACTCTTGATTCATTGCACATCCCGGTACATGCCGGAGGCATTCATATAGAGTCATATTTTGTTCTAAGTATCGAGTTGTAATTCTTGAGTTGTAAGTAAATAAAAGTGTGACGATCTTCATTATTAGAGCATTGTCCATGTGAGGAAAGGATGATGGACACTATGATTCCGGCAAGTTGTGATGAGACTCCGGACGAAAAAAAGAGGCAAAAAAAAAGGGTCTTTTACATCTGTGTCCCTAACTCGAACCACCTAATCAAATATACCCCTAATTCAAAAGCCTGCTCAAAAATGCCCATCCGCCGTTATGTGCACTTATAGAAATGCCCTTCCGCTCCGTTACCGTCCGGTCAAAGGCCTTTGACCGTCAACGGGACGTTTTCTGGACATTTCCACCCCTCCCTCCATGTGTCACTTACGTGTGGGACCCACTCAAACAAAAACAAAAAGAAAAGGCTCTATCTCTCCTCTCTCTGCCTGTCTCAGCTACATGTAGGACCCACCCTAAAAAAAATCTTTCCTGTCTCTCTCTCAACTCCAGCGGGGGCGCATAGAACTAGCAGTAGCCTCGGCGGGGTGAGGTGCTGCATGGCTCCGGCCCCTTATGACCTCCTCGATCTGCTCCAGGCCGAACCCCCCCTCGTGCCCCCTTTTTTCTCTTTGCCACGCGACAAAGACGTGGTCCGCAGGAATCATGGCTGTCCGCCCCGGTGTTGTTCGTCATGCAGGCGGCACATGGGAACCCCACAACCCGTAGCCATGTCCAAGGGATCCGCCTGTTCGTCCTCAACTTCCACACCAAATTAATTGAAGTATAATGCCTCAAATCAGTGTGGTTGATGTCGTCTTCTCCCCCTCCGGTGATGCTTTGCCGCGCCTCAATCTCCTCTGCTATGCCGTCCCTATGCTCTATCTTGGTTGCCTCGTCGACATCTGGTGCTTCTAGACCCTGTGGACCCCTCGCTGCGGAGCCCTTCATTCCCGAGCCACCGTGTCAGTGTCACCTCACTCCACCGTCCGCCGTGGACGACGAGGTCGTCGCTCTGGTGAATCCCAAGCCTCCTGGATCATGCCTTCATCAAATAAGTGAGCCACTTATGTGTTTACTCATGTTCTTTAGTCCCCTCCCCCTCTGTAGCTTGCCCGTGCCTAGCGCCTTCCGCCGTTACCACGGGACCTCGTCGGCGGCGAGCTTCCCTGCTGCTCTACAAACTCCCAGTGCCCTTGCGGACCACCCCATGACCCTGCCTTGCTCCAGGACCGTTCACAGCTCGCCCTAGCGTGCTCCCGCGCAGTCCCGAGCCAACCCCGGAGCGCCCGTGCTCGCCGGAGTTCAAGCTCCGTCGTGTAGATGAGAGGTGGGCCTGCCCCTAAAATAAATAAGTGAGTACCATTTCAGAAAAAAATAAAACAATGGCATGTGGGCCCCATGTGAAATCGATATTTTTTCTTTTTGGTCCCACGTGTAAGTGAGACGACAGAGAGAGCTTTTTCTTTTTATTTTTCTTTGAGTGGGTGCCACGTGTAAGTGACACATGGAGGGAGGGGTAGAAATGTCCAGAAAATGTCCCGTTGACGGTCAAAGGCCTTTGACCGGACGGTAACGGAGCAGAAGGACATTTCTATAAGTGCACATAATGGCGGAGGGGCATTTTTGAGCAGGCTTTCGAATTAGGGGTATATCTGATTAGGTGGTTCGAGTTAGGGACAGAAATGCAAATGGCCCAAAAAAAAAAGAAAGGGCCCAAAAAAATGAGAGAAAAGAGAGAGGGGCAATGTTACTATCCTTTTACCACACTTGTGCTTCAAAGTAGCACCATGATCTTCATGATAGAGAGTCTCCTATGTTGTCACTTTCATATGCTAGTGGGAATTTTTCATTATAGAACTTGGCTTGTATATTTCAATGATGGGTTTCCTCAAATTGCCCTAGGTCTTTGTGAGTAGCGAGTTGGATGCACACCCACTTAGTTTCTTTTTGAGCTTTCATAAACTTATAGCTCTAGTGCATCCACTGCATGGCATACTCACTCACATTGATATCTATTGATGGGCATATCCATAGCCCGTTGACACGCCTAGTTGATGTGAGACTATCTCCTTCTTTTTGTCTTCTCCATAACCACCATATTCTATTCCACCTATAGTGCTATGTCCATGGCTCACACTCATGTATTGCGTGAAAGTTGAAAAAGTTTGAGAACATCAAAAGTATGAAACAATTGCTTGGCTTGTCATCGGGGTTGTGCATTATTTTAATATTTTGTGTGATGAAGATGGAGCATAGTCAGACTATATGATTTTGTAGGGATAAGGTTTCTTTGGCCATTTTATTTTGAGAAGACATAATTGCCTTGTTAGTATGCTTGAAGTATTATTGTTTTTATGTCAATATTAAACTTTTGTTTTGAATCTTATGGATTTGAACATTCATGCCACAATAAAGAAAAAAATACCTCGATAAATATGTTAGGTAGCATTGCACATCAATTTTTTTGTTTTTATCATTTACCTACTCGAGGACGAGTAGAAATTAAGATTGGGGATGCTTGATACGTCTCCAACGTATCTATAATTTTTGATTGTTCCATGCTATTATATTATATGTTTTGGATATTTTATATGCATTAATATGCTACTTTATAGTATTATTTTTGGGACTAACCTATTAACCTAGAGCCTAGTGCCAGTTTCTGTTTTTCCTTGTTTTTGAGTTTCGCAGAAAAGGAATACCAAACGGAGTCCAAACGGAATAAAACCTTCGCGATGATTTTTCTTGGACCAGAAGACACCTGTTGGACTTGGACTCCAAGTCAGGAGACCTTGGAGTAGACGACAATCCACAGGGGCGCGCCCTAGGGGGTGGGCGCCCCCTGCCTTGTGGCCTACTCCAACACCCCTTGACCTAATTCTTCGTCCTATTTATTCACATATATTCCCAAACCACCAGAAGTATCCATGAAAACACTTTTCCACCGCCGCAACCTTCTGTTCCTGTGGGATACCATCTTGGAGCCTTTTTTGGCATCCTGCCGGAGGGGGATTCGATCACGGAGGGCTTCTACATCAACTCTATTGCCCTTTCGATGAAGCGTGAGTAGTTTACCCCAGACCTACGGGTCCATAGCTAGTAGCTAGATGGCTTTTTCTCTCTCTTTGATTCTCAATACCATGTTCTCCTCGATGTTCTTGGAGATCTATCCGATGTAATTTTCTTTTGCGGTGTGTTTGTCGAGATCGGATGAATTGTGGATTTATGATCAGCTTATCTATGCATATTATTTGAGTCTTCTCTGAATTCTTTTATGCATGATTTGATATCTTTGTAATTCTTTTCGAATTATTAGTTTGGTTTGGCCAACTAGATTGTTTTTTCTTGCAATGGGAGAAGTGCTTAGCTTTGGGATCAATCTTGCGGTGTCCTTTCCCAGTGACAGTAGGGGCAGCAAGGCACATGCAGAATCGTTTCGGTCTACTTGACACGAACGTGATGCCTATATTTCATAATCATTGCCTTAGATATCGTCATAACTTTGCGCTTTTCTATCAATTTCTCGACAGTAATTTGTTCACCCACCATATTATTTGCTATCTTGAGAGAAGCCTCTAGTGAAACCTATGGCCCCCGGGTCTATTTTCCATCATATAAGTTTCTGATCTACTATTTTGAAATCTTTTACTTTCCGATCTATAAACCAAAAAGCCCAAAATATTTACTTTATCGTTTGTTTAGTTTCATCTATCTCTATCAGATCTCACTTTTGCAAGTAACCATGAAGGGATTGACAACCCCTTTATCGCGTTGGGTGCAATTTGTTTGATTTTTTGTGCAGGTATTGGTGATTTGTGCATTGTCTCCTACTGGATTGACACCTTTGTTCTCTAACTGAGGGAAATACTTATCTCTACTTTGCTGCATCACCCTTTCCTCTTCAAGGGAAAACCGACGCAAGCTCAAGAAGTAGCATATAGCATCACGTGGGACCGTACTTGATACATCCACAATCTCCAAAAAGGTAACTTTGGTATTGTTCTCTCACTTGCCTACTCACCACCACTTACTCATGATGGATAGGCCTTCATCTTCGGTGAACCCACTCTTCGAGGAGCACGATGGAATGCGACTTCGTCACCAAGAGTCACTTCTTCATCGCACAACAAACTCTACATCAAGAAAGTGAAGCTTTGGGTGATCACATCGAGGAACTCACCACCGACCTATGCCAATCGGAAGAACGATTACGGGAGTACCTCGACACCAAGCTGACCACACAAATGGAAGAATTCCGCAACATGATCGTGAGCCGCGCTTCTTCCACAACTTCTTCACCAAGACAACGCCACTCAAGTCGCCACTCTTCGTCGTACTCTTCTTCGGATGCAAGTCCGCCTCGAGCTCGTTCTCATCCATGTGACGACCCTCAAGATCGCTAAGCTCAAGAAAATCCATTCCATGGCAATAGCTTACAAGACCGAGTTCGAGAACGTGAAAAGGCGCGACGCCAAGAACAAGAAACCATGGATCAAGGGCAACCACCACCACATCGTCAACGTCAAGCATCTCAAGACGGTGATGCACTCCGGCAAGAGCACAAAAGTCGTGAAGAACAAGCTCAAGCGGCTCAACAAGCACCCTGCGAGTCCACTAGAGCCATTGCCGCACGCAGCCACCTCGTCCGTGAGCAAGAGGAAGACCTTCGTCGAGCACGACAAGAAGAAGCCGCCCGACTTGAAGAGCAACAAGGAAGAAGAAACCGGGCACATATGGCTCGACCCCATCGGCGAGTCCCTCAAGAGGAGCGTGAGATTGAAGACCTTCCTCCACGACAAGCGCGACACCACCCTCACCCACATGATGAAGAACTACGCCACGACAAGCTCAAGTTCACCATGCCCAAGTTCTCCGGAAGCAGCGATCCTGAAGAATATCTCTCATGGGCATTGAAGGTCGACAAAATATTTCGTCTTCACAACTACGACGAGGATAAGAAGATCGCCATGGCATCCCTCGAGTTTCAAGACTACGCCCTCATTTGGTGGGAACAAGTGCTCGCAAGACAACGGGAGAGAGATGAACCACCCATCACGACTTGGGCACAAATGAAGGATGTCCTGAGAGCTCGCTTCGTGCCTACACACTACACACGAGATCTTTTCAAGAAGTTGCAACTCCTCAAGCAAGGCACAAAGACGGTGGAAGAATACTATCAAGAGATGGAAATTGCCATGAAAAGAGCCAATGTCAAGGAAGATGACGAGCAGACTATGGCACGCTTCTTGGACGACCTCAATCATCCAATCAAGAAGATCGCCGACTTCCAACCCTACTCCAACCTTCTCGAGCTAGTTCATCAAGCTACCAAGGCCGAGAGACAAGTACAAGATGACTTCAAATACGCCAAGTACTCGTCCAAGACCTACGTCTCATACACTCAAGCCTCCATGACTTCGACATCTCCTACCTCGACTGGAGCATCACCACATACAAGAGACAAGTCAAGTTCCAAGAAAGTGACCCCTTCCTCATCTCGTCCTCCGGCAAGCAACTACAAGTCCAAGACTTCCTCATCATCGGTGCCACCGGATGACCCCGTCAAGACAAGTTCTCTCAAGTGCTTCACATGTGGTGGCCGTGGACACAAGTCCTTCCAATGCATCAACTGGTGAACCGTGATTGCAAATGATGATGGCACATACAACTCCATGAGTGAAGACGAGATGGAAGCCCTCGATCACGTCGCCATGCATCATTGAGTGAATGAATAGCAAGATGAGCAAGTCTTTTGTGACAATGATTCAAGTCCCGCTCTGATGGTCTCCAAGGTCTTGACACTTCAACACCAACAAGATGAAGACCAACAGTGTCACATCTTCCACACCAAGGCCGGCATCAACAGGCGTTCCGTGAAATTCATCATCGATGGAGGAAGTTGCCACAACTTGGCAAGTGACGAGCTATGTTCCAAGCTACAATTGGTCAAGAAGAAGCATCATCACCCCTACAAGTTCCAATGGCTTAGCGACTCTGGCACCATTCAAGTGGAACACATCGTGCAAGTTTCGTTCAAGATGGGAGCTTACGAGGACACATTAGAGTGCGATGTGGTTCCCATGTCTGTGTGCCATCTTCTCTTGGGAAGACCCTGGCAATTTGACCATGCCGTCATCCACAGCGGAAGAAAAAACCACTATAGCTTCAAGATGAAGGGAAAGGAGTACATGCTATGACCTATGTCACCAAGCCAAGTGATTTCCGACAAGCAAACATCCACCCACCATGGAGAGACTAGTGAGAGAGTGAACCACCACAAAGAGAGTGAGAGCCTCAATCCCAAAATGAGTGACTCCACACCAAGAGAGAATAACTTAGTCGTCCTAGCCACAAAAAGAGATATGAGAGAAGTGTGTGAGAAGCCTTCGAGTGTCCTACACTATTTCCTAGTGTGCAAAGATGAGACGGAAATGACTAACAATTCTAACCATCTACCTCTTGTGTTGTCTCAATTGTTGCAGGAATTCGCGAATGTATTCTTTGAGGAGCTACCTCTCAGTCTTCCTCCTCTACGTGGCATCGAACACCGCATCGACCTCATTCCCGGCGCACACCTCTTCCAAACAAGGCTCCATACCGCGTCAACCCCGAAGAAACCAAAGAATCACAAAGGCAAGTCCAACATCTCATAGACCATGGACATGTGCATGAAAGTTTGAGTCCTTGCGCCGTACCAGTCATTCTTGTGCCTAAGAAAGATGGTAGTTTTCACATGTGTTCCGATTTTAGACCAATACATGCTATCACTGTTCGATATAGGCATCCCATTCCACACCTTGATGATACGCTAGATGAGCTTAGCGGCGCCACCATTTTCTCAAAAATCTTAAAAGTGGCTATTATCAAATCCGCACACAAGAAGGTGATGAACGTAAAACCGCTTTAAAAAAATGGCTTGCATGAGTGGTTAGTTATGCCTATGGGTTTATCAGAAGCACCCGTTACTTTCATGTGTGTTATGCATTATGTGCTTCGCCCATACATCGGCGTGTTTGTTGTGGTCTACTTTGACGATATTCTTGTGTTTAGAAAATCTCTCAAAGATCATGTAACTCATCTTAGGGACATTTTGCAAACTCTTAGAAAAGAGCGACTTTATGACAATATGGAAAAATGCACTTTGGTGTTGACAAGATTGTTTTCTTGGGCTTTGTTGTGTCTTCAAAGGGTGTTCATGTTGTTGAGTCTAAAATTGAAGCAATTAAAACTTGGCCACAACCCACCAATTTCCAACAAGTGCGTAGTTTCCTTGGTCTAGCGGGTTTTTATCGTCACTTTATGAAATACTTTAGCTCTATTGCCTCACCGTTACATACTTACATGCCTTGATTAAGAAGAATGCACCCTTTGTTTGGGGACCCTATCAATCTACCACATTTGATGAGCTCAAATCTTTGCTTACACATGCTCCAATTCTTGCATTGCCTAACTTCAACAGAACTTTTGAGGTCCATTGTGATGCTAGTGGTAATGGTATTGGTGGAGTTTTGATGCAAGAAAAGCGTCCAATTGCATACTTTAGTGAAAAACTTTCCGGAGCTCAACTTAAGTATCCCATCTATGACAAAGAATTGTATGCTTTAGTGTGAGTATTGCATGCTTGGGAGCATTATCTTAACCCACATGAATTTATCACACATACCGATCATGCGACACTTAAATACCTTAAAGGTCAAACCAAGTTGAATAAACGACATGGTAAATGGAGTGAATTTATTGAATCTTTTACTTATGTGATCAAGTACATTAAGGGTAAAGAAAATGTTGTGGCGATGCTCTTTCCCGCAAGTGCATGTTACTTACTCAACTTGAGTTAAATGTCATTGGCTTTGAGCATGTTAAAGATCTTTATGAACATGATTCTTCATTTACGATTCCTTATGCCAAATGTCTTGCTAACACTTGTTGACAGAACTATTATCTCAAGAATGGCTACCTTATGCGCGCTAACAAACTTTGTATACCCGAGTCTTTGCTTTGTTTGCTACTTTTGCAAGAGGCTCATTATGGAGGACTAATGGGACACTTCGGGCGCGACAAGACCTTTGCCACACCCTCCTTCAGGTACTATTGGCCAAACATGTTCCATGATGTTGCACGCTTCACCAATTGATGCTCTACATGCCGCAATGCCAAGTCCAAAGCTCAATCTCATGGTTTACATATGCCACTTCCAATTCCATATCAACCATGGGAAGATATTAGTATGGTTCGTGCTTGGTTTGCCTAGGACACAAAATGGCAAGGATTCCATATTTGTTGTGGTGGATTGATTCTCTAAAATGGCACATTTCATCCCATGCAATAAGATAGACGGTGCTTCACATGTTGCAAATCTTTTTTGTAGGGAAATATTGAGGTTACATGGCGTGCCAAGGACAATCGTGTCGGACCGAGATGTCAAGTTCCTAAGCTACTTTTGGAAGACACTATGCGCAGAGCTCGGAATCAAGCTTCTTTTCTCAACGACATATTATCCCAAAATCGATGGCCAAACGGAGGTCACCAATCGGACGCTATCTACTCTCCTGCGCATGTTGATCAAAAAGAACATCAAGGAGTGGGAGGAGTGCTTACCCATCGCCCAAAGACACCTACAATCGAGAAAGACACTCTACTATCGGCAAGTCCCCCTTCGAGGTCGTCTATGGCTTCAACCCATTGTCCCCATTGGACATCCTACCGCTTCCACTTCAAGAACGAGCAAACATGGACGCAAGTGCAAGAGAAAGTTATCGCAAGAAGGTGCATGAAGATACAAGGGCCATGATCGAGCGTTAAGTACAACACCTCGCCACCAAGCTCAATATCAACAAGACACCAATGGTGTTCCTCGTATGGCTTCATCTCCGCAAGGACCGCTTCCCCAACAAGCGCAAATCCAAGCTACTACCACTAGCCGATGGACCCTTCAAGGTGCTAGCATGATACAATGACAACGCCTACAAGATCGACATCCCACGTCACAAGTATAATGTAAGCGACAGATTCAACGTAAAGGACTTGAACCCATACCATGGTGATGAAGATCACGATCCGAGGACAGATCTCACCCAAGGGGGAGGGGAGATGATGTGGAGCATCCTTCCATCATCCCCATGGACGCTATACCAACTCATCAAGCACCACGTGGACCCATGACAAGAGCTCAAGCATGCGCAATGGAAACCAAGGTGAACTCACTCCTACTTGAGAAAGATATGGACATGAATGGGACTTGGTTGCTACCTCACCAAAACATGCTATGTGTCATTGGGTATGAAGACCGCCACCACCAAGAAGCTGAGGGACGCCCCAAAGGAGGAGGAGAAGCACCCGAAGGCATCGAGGAAGAAGAAGGAAGCCAAGAGGAGCAAGACGGCACCTCCCAGGCGACCCCATGCCCACGGGCCTCAAGACCTTGTGCGCACGGGTTACACAGGGAGCTGACGCTGTAGCACCCCATGCGCACGACCGTGTACCATGCACACACGACCCCCCCTGTGCACGGGCCCTTCAGGAGGAACGACTGTGAGCTGCTGTTGGGCCTCCACTTCGTCCCCCTCACCCACCTACCTATATATTCTGTACCTAGGGTCATGTTTAGGGTCAGCAAAGTATATGTGAGATATTGATAGGGCTTTGCTCCTTCTACCACTCCTCTTGGAGATCAAGACCTCTTAGGAGAGGATCCCAAGTGGATTTCAAGACCTCCTCTTTGGAGAAGACTATCATCAAGATGATAGAGGCAAAGGTGTCCCGATGTTTTGATGAGATAGCTATCATTTTTCTGTGGGAGTCAACTTTGACGATCCGACTACGAACTTGTGAAGGCGTCGCGCCTTAGCAATTGGTAAGCCAACTTCCGAGGGGTTATTGACCACGCCGGAGCACGATCAACCTGACCACGAGGGTCTATTTCCTACGAGCAAACAAACAACAAGCAAGAAACTGAGATTGCAATCTGGATATAGCGAATATAAGAGGAAAGCTTTATTGATGAAAGTGTGGTTTTGTGACGTCTTGGTCTGGTCGTTGAACACAAACGAAGTACGCGAAGTTGCAGCTATGTCGAACTTTTAATCTAAACAGAACCCAAAGTCTAAATGACGCCCTAAGGGCTGTATATATATGGTGGAAGATGGGGGGGGGGGCGATTTTGTGGCCCCTTGGAGGAGGGGTCCTAAACCAACCCAAACTCTGTTTTCCCCATACATACGGACTCTAAAAACAACCTATACTTCAGTATTTCGAAATTACATGGGCTGGCCCAATAATAAGGTGACACAACACCTATAATAGCCTTTGGACAAAATTTATGAAGTGGCATCTTGTATATTTCGTCCAAGGCTTCATGCACTCATTATGGTGGCTTCAAAGTCCTGAAATCATCACTTGTGACTCCGTTCTTGTTACCCTTGCGCATGCCATCATCTCCATGCTTGATCTTGCTCCAACGTTCATCCTTCTTGTCCAAGATAGGCCCTTCATTTGTAAGCAAGACAAATGTATCCAATTTAGGGAGCATCATATTCTCATGAACATTAGAATCATTACCAAGAAACAAAAGTACCTGGTAATTTAATTGCGCGCGCGAGCTCTAGTAATTGATCCAGTATGTATAACAACATGGGCTATGAGTGTAATAATGATATTGATGTCCTCATCACAAGACCTCACCTCCTTAGGAGTGGGAGGAACCTTATCTCTGTGCTTGTTTCCTTGGATTGTTCTTGTATGCTTGTGAATATATGTGTTTCCTATTCTAGTGGATGTGTAATTAGGTTTTGTTGGAGTGAATTCCTCTTTGTGTTCTTGGTGTTCATCCCTTTCCCCCCCTCCAAGTGTGAAAAGATCCCTCTTAGGGTTTCACCCTACAAAATTGCGCCTCCATCACTTTACCTTGCTAAGACTTCATTTCCTGTAGACCTCAAATGTACGTACAACAATTACATGACAAGGTTGCATCGTTGTCATTCCATCTCTTCTTCCATGAGCCCTTCAGATGTAGGGAAAAACCCTAATTAGTTAGATTTGTCCCGATGTTCACACGAATTTGAGGTGGATTCTATCGCGACCAAACAGATAGCAATACACATCATACATACACACAACATGCAAGTATGTGTTGGTACAACATGGCATCACAACATAACTCTATGACTCAAGTATTTTTAAGAGGCTCCGAAGGGCCATACATAACATGATATTACAGATATGGGTCTCATGATCCAGCATACAAAGTCATACAAGCAACAAGCGGAAGCATAAATCTTTCTGAGTACAGACAATTGAAAAGAAAGAAGGCTAAAACCCTTGTATATCTACAAGACCCTCCATAGGAACAAGACCTCTGTCTGGGATTCCCAAGCTACTGGTCGAAGCCGACGTGGAACTACTAGTGAGACCGAAGTCTTCTCTGCAAAAATAATAAATTAAGCAAACATGAGTACAAATGTACTCAGCAAGACTTATATCAGAACTAACTACATATGCATCAGTACCAATAAAGGGGGTGGTGGAGTTTAACTGCAACAAGCCATCTTTGACTCAGTGGCTATCCTGTACTATGACTATCAGTAATTTCTTTGAGGTGAGAAAGCGCACAGGAGTCCACATATTCACCATATCAATACACCACTATGGATCCACTCCCGTCTCCCTACGAGAAGGCCATCCATAGCAGTCACGCTTATCTTGCGCATTTTAGAGTATCCACTTCAAGTTGTCTATGAACCATATAAGTCTCCAAGTAGTCCATATCTGAGGACACGGCTATTCGAATAGATCATATTACCCGACAGGGGTGTACTTCTTCACACACGATCTTACCACTTACCACCATATACACGTCATGTATCTGGGCAACCTTCAAGAGGAAGCCTAGCGAGGGTGCCGGCCACAACCCGACTAACCACACAAGACTCTAGTCAAGGTTTATCGCTATCCGAGGCTGAACCCACAAGGGAAGTCCGGCCGAAGTTTCCATCATGGCCCCAAATGATGTGTGCAGGGTTCCCAAGTCCACCTCGACGGATGTTCTACACTTGGTACATCGTGCCATGGTGCCTAGCCTGTCCCAAGACCACTTGTACTGGGTGCCACTTGGTAGACTACTAGCACGACCTACAAACACCAGAAACTAGTTGCAACACTGGGACAAAGTCGAGGCAGTTAATAAGAGAGAGGGTCCATGGGTTTCAGGCCCAATGTGTGGTACTGTTCTCGGATAACATACACATAACTCAGTTCTTAGAACATTCTCAATGAGACAACCCACCATGTACTCCTACATGGCCTCTCATCGCTACCTTTACCAAACCATGTTCACACCCTTAGCTCTCAACAACAGAACATGAGCACACCATTCCAATCCATTACGGTATGAATCAGACCTAACACAACTCTAAGCAACATCAGACATAACAAGCAAGCGTGGATGAGTAGTCACATCGTGTCTCAAGCAATTCCTACTGATGCTAGTGGGTTTTAACTATTTACTGCAGCAAAGACATGTCATGCAGAGGAATGAGTTCAACTACTGCCACATGTAACAGTTGAATCATTGTTGTTCTAATGCAAAAAGATAGCAGGAGCGAGAGCGTGGGATTGTATCAGAGTGATCATGGGAGGTTTGTTTGCCTGACACTTCTGAAGATAGTACTGCTCTTCATCGGTGTCAACAATCACAATGTCAGAATCATCTGCTATCGAGAGGGGACAAACACCGCTAAACAAGAAGGAACACAATCAATCCAATACCACATGCATGATGTATGAACATGACATGCTAAGGTACTGAATTCACCTAATGCAATAGTTAGTCATATTAATTGAAGTGGAATTCAGGCATATAGAAAACTCCAACCCCAAAAGTAATTACCATATATTCCATAATCATGAATTGTCCTAGTTGGTGATGTTAACTTACTCAAACATGCATGAACATGGTATAAACAGATTCTTCATACTTGTCTGATCATTTTTCATATTTAAATTATTTTCATCTGACTTATAGATTATTTTCTATGATTTTTAGAAGTTTTAAATATTTTCTGGAATTTCCAAAATCATTTCTGATTTATAAAATACCAGAAAATCAATATGACGTCAGCATTGTGTCATCACTGCATCAGCAAGTCAACATGGTCAGCCGGAGTGAAACCTGACCAGTGGGGCCCACTGGTCCCTGACCCATCTAGTTAACAGCGGGTTAGTTATTTTAACTAAAATTTTCCCGACTAATTAATCTAGTAGGGCCCACAGTAAGTGTCTTAGTTCTAATCTAATTGGTACTTAGTGCCTAAGCTAACTAGGGCATGTCAATGATGAACACCAGCAATAAAAAACACGGCTCTAGTTTCCTTGTATAGATGAGGCTGAGGGCTGCCCTTGTACTTATATACGTGCGCTGTGCACCCGAGTAATACATCGAGAGTTGCATTGCCTTCAACATGGTATCAGTTTCCTTCCCGAACCAACCCTAGCTTCCGCTCCTCCCTAGCCGCCACCGGCCAAGAAGACCTCACGCCACTGCCGCCATCTCCTCAAGGCCGCCATCCGCACCCAACCCCGCCGCCACGTGCGCCTCCCGAGCCCCCTCTCCCTCACCCGATCTCCCTCTCCCTCCCGATCTCCCTCCCTTCCCGAGCCGCCTCCCCACCCGATCTCCACTACCCACCCGAGCCGCCACCGCCAAACCCTACCACACCACCACCACCTCGGTTGCCGCGCCGCACCACTCACTCCTCCCGATGGCCTCTCTCCATGCTGCCGTGTCCATCCCCTCCAACCCCTTCGACGGTCTGGCTCCTCCTCCGGTGGAAATCGTTCGCGATCTTAACATCTTGGCTCGCGTGCCCATCATCCTCGGCTACGCCACCTCCACCTACTATGCCTGGAAGACCTACTTCTCCCTCGTCTTCTGCGAGTACCACCTCATCGATCACGTTGATGGCTCCGTCGACTCCGACCTCATGTTCGCGGACGACGACTGGCTGACCATCGACGCCACCATCACCCGCTGGCTGTACCAAACCATCTCCAAGGAAATCTTCCACACCATTGTGTGCGATCATCGATGACGCCTTGAGCGGTGTGGGGCGGCTGAATGGGCTCTTCATCGACAACGCCCTCCAGCGCCGCGTGTTCCTTCAACAAGAATTTTTTGGCTGCCATCAACTTGATTCGTCTATCGATGATTATTGTATGCGCCTGAAGAAACTTGCTGACGAGCTTTGCGACCTCGGGGAGCGGGTCTCCAACGAGCTCCTCCTTAGCACGCTCACCGCCGGCCTGAACGAAGAATTCAGCAACGCGGCCAACCTTACGTTCCTTCCGGACCCGACCTTTCCTTGGGGTGTGGCCTATCTTCGGTTGGAGGAGAGGAGGATGAAGATGGTGAAGTCCCGGGCCACGCACACGACGCTCGCTGCGGGAACCTCCCGCGCCGCTCCTCCCACGGCTCCGCAGCCGCAGCGGCCTATGCCGTGCCGGCGGCCTCCTACTTCCCGGCGCCTCCGCAGCCGGCCTACCAGCCGCCGCCCCTACCACCGTTCGTCGCCGCAGCAAGAAGTAGCAAAGAAGACGACGCTGGGGGAGGGCACCCGCTTAGCAAAGAATGGCAACTGCCCCTGGGTCAGCCGCCCAACCCTTGGACGGGGGTGGTCCACGCCTACACGATGCCCGTGTCGCAGGCCCCTGTCCCGGCTGGGATCCTCGGCCCCTGCCCCGGCGTCACCAGGCGATGTTCACCGCCCCGGGCAGCTACCCCATCACGCTGCACCACAGACGCTGCCCCGGCGGCTACCTCATGCGCCCGCCTACCCCGCCACGCCTCACCGGGCCACAGACTTGCAGGCTCCATGGGATCCAGCCCTCCTCGTGGCGCTTCACTCTGCCCCCACACCCAACACATACACCTGAGGCGGCGACTGGTATATGGACACCGGGGCTACCGCCCACATGACATCCAACCCTGGTAATCTCAACTTTGCATATCCAGTTTCTACCGCATGTCATATCACTTTTGGGGACAGTTCATCCCTTCCCATTACTCATGTCAGTCATGGTTCCTTTCTGTCTAACTCCATGCCTATACATATGTCTAATGTCTTAGTTTCACCTGAGTTAGTCACAAATCTTGTTTCCGTTCGTTCTCCTACACGTGAAAATCCTATAACTGTTGAATTTGACGAAGTGGGTTTTTTCTGTCAAGGACGCCCGTACCCGGATGGTACTCCACCGATGTGACAGCCCGGACGGCCTCTACCCGGTGCACTCCACCTCCACCTCCACCTCCGCTCCGGTCGCTCTCTCTGCCACGGTGGACCTTTGGCATGCTCGGCTGGGACATCCGAACCCGGCCACCCTTCGTCATATTCTTAAGACTTTTTCATTCACGTGTAATAAAACCGATGATCATACTTGTCATGCTTGTCGTCTCGGCAAGCACGTCCGCCTACCGTTTAGTGTGTCCTCATCGGTGGCGTCATATCCATTTGATTTGATTCATAGTGACTTATGGACATCTCCTGTTGCCAGTAATATGGGTTTTTTTATACTATCTTGTCATACTTGATGAATTTTCGCACTATGTGTGGACCTTCCCGTTGTAGAGAAAACCTGATGCCCTCTCCGTTCTCACTACCTTTTACTCCTATGTCGCTACGCAGTTTGCGCGTCCCATTCATGCCTTGTAGACTGACAACGGGAAGGAGTTCGACAACGTCAGGGTTCGCACCCTTCTTGCCACACATGGCACAATTCTTCATCTCACTTGCCCGTATATCTCGCAACAAAATGGTCGCGCCGAACAAATCCTTCGCACCCTCAATGATTGTGTGCGTACTCTTCTCTTCCATGCTAACGTCCCGCCCCGGTTTTGGCCGGACACCCTCTCCACCGCCTCTCTCCCCATCAACATTCGTCCGAGTCGTGCTCGTGGGAACTTTGCGCCACATCATCTCCTCTTCGGTAGCCCCCCTCCTATGACGACCTTCGTGTCTTTGGGTGTCTCTGTTATCCTAGCATCACCTCCATACTCCTCATAAACTCGCACCTCGCTCCGTGGCATGCATCTTTCTTGAATACCCAGAAAACACCAAAGGCTATCATTGCTACTATCCGGTCTTCCACCGATTCTTCACATCGCGACACGTTTACTTTGATGAGAGGTCTTTACCTTTTCACCAGGTACCGCTGCAGGTCGATTCGCCATCGTCACCTACACCCACCGGCGCTCCTCGAGGTGGCCGCTCACTTGCGCTCGGTCCCCCTCCCGGCTTTGGGCCATCTGCCGCACGTGGGCCTCCCCCCGGCTTCGGCGCCCCCGCGGCGCCCGGGCCCTCGTCTGGGTCCGTGGCGTCGGACCTGACACCTTCACCCGCCGCCCCAGGCTCTCCTGCCGGCCTGGCGGCATCTTCGCCGGCGGCCACGGCACCCCCGACTCCCTTGAGTCCGTAGCTCGGTCAGCGAGCGCATCCCATGCGCCTGACCCTGGCTCCTCGACGGCCACATAGGTGATCCCGATGGGCTCTTTGTCGACCTCGCCCTCCGTTGATCCCTCCTCGCCGGCCTCGCCGGTTTCGTTGCCAGCACCGCCCTTGCCGGCCCAGTCAGCCTCGCCGGCCCCTCTGGCTGCCTTGGCCAACCGCATGGTCACCCGTGCTCGCGCCGGTATTCACCGGCCCAGCACGCGCTATTTCGCGGATGAGTACCTCCTCGCTACCTTGATGTCTGCATCGTCACCTCTCCCGTCGTCAGCTCAAGCCGCGCTTCACGATCCGCATTGGCTCGCTGCGATGTAGGAGGAGTTCGACGCGCTGATGCGTAACCGCACCCGGCAGCTCGTCCCACGCCCCCCATGCCAATGTCATCACTGGCAAGTGGGTCTTCCGGCATAAGACTCGTCTTGATGGATCTCTCGAGTGATATAAGGCTCGGTGGGTGGTCCGCGGGTTCCGTCAGCGTGCCGTAGTCGACTTCACCGACACCTTTCCCCGGTTGTCAAACCGGGCATGATTCGCACGATCCTTCAGCTCGCGGTCTTTCGTGCCTGGCTGGTGCATCACATGGATGTGTCGACTGCGTTTTTGCATGGCCATCTCTCTAAGCAGGTTTTCTGTCAGCAACCCACTGGCTTCGTCGACGCGGCTCATCCTGACCACATGTGCTTGCTCTCCCGCTCCTTATACGGGTTGAAGCAGGCCCCTCGCGCCTGGTACCAGCGCATCGCCGCCTTCCTGCAGCAGCTTAGGTTCCGAGCTACTCGCTCCGACGCCTCGCTGTTCGTCTACCAGCAGGCTCCCGCGACTGCTTACCTGCTCCTCTACGTCGACGACATCATCCTGACGGCTTCCTCGCCCGAGCTCCTTCCCTAGCATACTGCTCGCCTCAGCGCTGAGTTCGCCATTAAGGACCTCGAACCGTTGCACTACTTCCTCGGTATTGAGGTGGTATGCCGCGCCGACGGGTTATTTCTTCACCAGCAGCCGTATGCGCAGGGCCTTCTTGAGCAGGCAGGCATGCTTAACTGCAAGCCTATCCCCATGCCTATCGACACAAAGGCTAAGGTCTTCGCGCTCGACGGCTCGCCCGCGCCGGATGCGATGTTCTACCGCTCCATCGTCGGCGCCCTCCAGTACTTGACGCTCACTCGGCCGGGTCTGCAGTACGCCGTCCAGCAGGTGTATCTCCACATGCACGCCCTCGCGACACTCACTGGAACCTGGTGACGCAGATTCTTCAGTACATCCGCGGCACCACGGATCTGGGTGTTACGTTGACGGCCTCGTCCTCGACCGACCTTGTTTCCTACAGTGACGCTGATTGAGCTGGCTGTTCGGACACACGACGCTCCACTTCAGGCTACTGCGTCTACGTGGGTCCTTCGCTCATATCGTGGTCATCTAAATGACAACCCACGGTATCCCGCTCCAGTGCTGAGGCTGAGTATCGTGCTGTGGCCAATGCCGTCACCGAGTGCTCGTGGCTCCGGCAGCTTCTCCACGAGCTGCTCCTTGATGTCCCGAAGGCCACCATTGTCTACTGTGACAATATCTCTGCAGTCTACCTCTCCGCCAACCCCGTTCATCATCATCGCATGAAGCATATTGAGCTCGACATTCACTTCATGTGAGAGCAGGTGGCTCTTGGGCGCATCCGCCTTCTTCATGATCCACTGCTTAGCAGTTTGCCGATGTTATGACCAAGGGGTTACTGACGCCTACATTTGAGGAGTTCCGGTCCAGTCTATGCGTTACTGGTGACGCATCGATGGGGGTGTTGAACATATTATGTGCATGCATCTGTTAGGATAATCTCCTACATGCCCCACCTCTAGTTTCCTTGTATAGATGAGGCTGAGGGCTTCCCTTGTACTTATATACGTGCACTGTGCACCCGAGTAATACATCGAGAGTTGCATTGTCTTCAACAAAATGGGCGAGGGAGGCGAGGGGGAGAGTGGACGAGGGGTGGGATCGATCCGGATGGCAACGCGGATGCTAACCACGACGTCGACATGGTGGGGGAGGCAGGCAGGCAGGTGCGGCATGGCGTACGCGTGCGCGCGCCGTGCCCACCTTCTCCTCTGCCTTCTGGCAAAAGGTAGAGGACGAGGCCGCCCCTGGTGGACTGGTCCGCGCAGCTGCGCCGCCAGGTGAGCATTCCCTCTCTCTCTCTCTCTCTCTCTGTCTGTCTGTCTTTCTATTTTTTGTTTGTTTTCTTTTGTTCGTTTATTTCCACTATTTTGAATTTATTTGAACCACCAAATGAATTCAAAATCATCTGCAATTTTAATATCTGATAGCTATGGACCCTTCCAAGCTAACACACAAATTTCAGGAATTTTGAGTTTACATTTTATTTAATAGAAATATAAACTCAATTCAAATATAATAAGATTTAAATTAAAGTCCCAAAATAATTCCTGAAAAATGTTTCGAATTTTTGGTTTGATATATAGGTCTTTCCAAAATTCTCAGAACTATCTGAAAGGCATTTTGGAAACATTGAATGCCAATTTTGGGGTTCTTTGCCCTTCATTAAATTTGTGAGGCTTCAAAATATTCCTCGATTCAACTTTCAGAATTTAGACCTGATGCATGCTGCTCTCAAATGCAACTAATCTGTAATACCTAAATAGTTGATCCCCACTATCTCATTTCTCTTTACATGCAGCCATGCCACATCACTACACATGCCAACTCAGCTTTTCCAACCAACCACGTCATGACATTTGTTTTCACATGCACCGCACATAGGATGAAACCACATCATTCGTTGTTGTCATTAACTTCTATAAAGCACCTTACAATTTGCACAGTCCGTGTACCAGCGTGGTAGTTATTGATGCTGTAGTTGCTTCGTACTACTTTCCCACAACCCATGAGGAAGACGACCAGTCACTACCAAGGTAAGCGGGCAGCGGGCCACCCTTGAGCATGCAAGTTGTCCCTTCCTCTTCTAAGAGCACTAGGAGCATGCACACAAGGAAGGGGCGAGGCAGGCGACCATCGGGCTGCCGAGTTAAACGAGCGGCGGGCTACCTATTTATTCTCCTACGCCATGAATCTGTGTCTTGGACAACCATCTCCCCGACAATTTGGCTCCTCTCATGGCCACTGTGAGTTCTGCTAATCAGGTACCTCAGGTTGATAATCACCAAGAGGATCCCATAGTTCACCGTGCGTAGCAATATATACCTTCATGACATCCTTCTTCGAAGGCTCAATAAGTGGAATCACCATCTTTCTGGAGATTTAGCCTCCACGGGAAGACCACAATAGTGATGGACGTGATGCGAAGGGTGAGGTCCACCACCAAGAAGCTGGCATGGCGCCATCGGCCAACACTGACTGGAACGTTGGCTATCCATTGCAAAATCTGTGACCACTGAGGTACCGACCATGGGATTTCTCTTCCATCTCACTCCTACATATTTTATTCATTTTATGATTTTATTTGCACTCTAGAATTAACATTATTACTTTGGTCAGTTTAGCCTTTTGCCATCTAACATGTTCTATTTGTTCATCGTCTTTGTTTTTGCATCAATAGGTCGTAATGTGACTGCAGTTTTTACTGGCAAGAGATTCCAACCGGCAGGCATAAAGCTCAACATTTGGGTCATAATATTTGTAACCATGTTGTATTTTTCTCCTCTCCTATTTTATTCCACTTCTCGCTTCCGAGATTGGACAACTGCTCCTCTTTCATGATTTAGAGATATTCATTTTTTCTTTCATCTATGCATATTTTGTTCCGCTCAATTCAACATTTTTTGAGATATAGATCCATTGTTCCCAACAAGAGATAGATGGCAACTCAATTCCAAAGAATTAAAGAAAAGAATAAGATCCCACCTTTTATTACGTGCAGATTAAATTTACGGATCCTCTTGAGAAATCGTTACATTTTGGTTAGTACCATTCCAAGTTAATCATTGGATGATTTATATTAAAGATTTAACAAGCCTTCATTCTCTTATAAATAATAGAATTGTCCATCAATGATATTTATATCATTTCTGGGAGTCTGTTCAGAAATTTATTCTATATATCGTGTGTATCTGAGAAAAAAATGCTATTCTTGAAAATTTGTCTATGTGTAACATTTCGTCAAATGTTGCTATAATTTTCTAATATACACACTACATTTGGTAATGTATAGTTGTATTTAATCTTGAAACCCTCCTCTAATTAATACACGGGATTTACTGGGGCAAAGCACGAGGAACTTAGAAAATACACTTTTAGCTCTTATTCTCCATCACTCAAGTTCTACTCTTACTATTATTTCAGCAATTCTATAAAGATACAACTACATGTACCCGCAGCTATGCGCGGGTATCATCTAGTATAATTATTTACAAAAAAAATATTCTAGGGCCATGATAACTCACCCCCACTAAACAAGAATCTCGTCCCGAGATTCAAGACGAGGGTAAGAAGAAAGAGGGGACACAAAACTAACACAATCTTCATGATTTTTGACTATGTATTGCAAGGCAAAAAGCCTCACAGTTCTCTTTATTAATTGAAAAGACAACAAAGTCCTTTACAAGCTAACGGATGAGAGAAATACTTACATAGAAATATTTACACAAAATAAAGTTAGTCTAAGAAACTAACTAGGGTAAATTAGACAACCAGTTCACATAACTATCCTTAAATTTACATTTGATCCTATGGGTTAACAAGGTCATATCATGAATAAAGTTGTGCCTTCAAATTCTGAACAAGGGCCTTTCATTCCTGAAAACCTTCCCATTCCCAATGATCCATATATTCCAAGCTGCAGTGAACACCACCTGAGTGAAGAAAGGCTTGCCAAAACCCTTCCTAGAATGTAGAGCCATCTGATATGTGCTCATCCCAGGTTGTGGCTCCCATGCAATCTACAAGTAATTCCAAACCCTTTGGTTGAAGTTGCTGGAAAAGAATACGTGCCCAACATCTTCATGAATCAGGTGAGGACATAAAACACATGTGTGATCCTCAACATGCCAATGCCTACGTTGAAGCATATCCCTTGTGTTTAATCTATCTCTCAGCAGCAACCATCCAAACATCTTTATCTTTAGTGTACATGAGTATTTCCATATCCATTGAAATATTGGGTCTACCAGAACATTCTCATGTCCTTGAGTATAATATGATTTAGGTCTAAAGCACCCTTTGTTGAAAGGCCAAATCCATTGATCATTGATCTCAGTTATCACATAACCTTCTCAAATTTGCTGCAAGGAGTGTAATTCCTGAAAGGCCTGGGTTGGCAAGGGTAAATGTAGTCTTTCAATAACATCCTGTGACAAGACCTGGGCAACAGAAAGTTGGCCATCAACCACATAAGAGAATAAACGAGGAAAACTCTGACTGATGGAGGAATCATTTAACTCAGAGACCCAATTGTCGGTCCGAAACAAAATGGATCTGCCATTTCCAAGGGTGGGTTCAGCCAATTGATTGTATTTGTGAGAGAGCTTAAAGACATCACGCCACCAGAAAGAACCACCACACAAAGTAGTTGCATGAGGCACTGATTCATAGTATTATGAATCCCAGATCAGACTAACCCAAGGTGTGTCATGGTGATTATAGAACTTATGCACAAATATCATGAGAAGAGCCTCATATTGCACTCTCACGTTGATAACACCAAGTACACCCTTGTTCTTTTGTAGAAAAACTATATTCCAAGTAGCAAGAGGCTGTCTGGGTGTATCAGAATTACCCCTCCAAAGATATTGCCTTTGGATGCGCTCTATCTACTTTAAAATGCTAGGAGGAATATCCAGTGTGCAAAGGAAATATATATGCATTGATGTGAGGGAAGGATAAAGCAGTTGCAACCTACTACCTTGGTTGAGAAAGCATGAAGTGACAGAAAGCCTCCTCTCAATTTTGTGCACTAAAGGCATTAAATATTGGACAGAGGGCCTTGTAGTGACCATAGGCAGACCCAGGTATGTAAAGGGCATGGGTCCCAACTTACAACCCAAAACACTGGCTAGTCTGTTGGCTTCCTTATTTGAGATATTCATAGGTATCATCAAGGATTTTGCAAAGTTGACAGACAAACAAGTGGAGGCAGCATAAACATCCAACAGTCTTTCAGAGTAAGAAGCTGGTGGTCCAAAGCAGGCAGAACAATCATGGTGTCGTCTGCATACTGAAATATAGGGTAATCCCGGTAATGTGTGGGTATTGGGAGTATTAAGATCCCCTTAGCACACATGTCATTGACCACAGACTGAAGCAGATCAACAACTAAAACAAATAACAGTGGAGACATTGGATCACCCTGTCTGACACCTCACTTACACTTGAAGTGATACCCAGGCACTCCATTTAGTAACACAGAGGATGATCTAGAGGATAAGATATTTTGGAAACAAGAAATCCACTTCTTATTAAAACCTTTATATCTCAGAATTCTGATAGCATCATGTTCAATAGTGTCAAAGGCCTTTGTGAAATCCAACTTTAGAAGCACAATTGGTCTCTTAGAAGCTTGGCATTGGTGGATATATTCAAAACACCATCCCAAACAATCTTGAATGGTTCTAGACTTTATAAACCCATATTGATTGTTATGGATGCAAGACAAAATAACTTTCTGTAAATGGTTGGCCAAGAGCTTAGTTAGAAATTTCAAGCTGGTGTTGGTGAGGGAAATTGGTCTATAGTCATTTATAGTTTCAGGACTAAAATTCTTTGGGGTCAGGGTTATGAGTGAACTATCAATGCACTCAATATCCAACTGCCCTTCAGAGAACTCCTTGACCAGCAACATGAAATCATCTTTTATTATATCCCAACATTTCTTCAAAAAGAGACCAGTAAAACCATCTGGCCCTTGAGCTCTCTCTAGTGGCATCTGTTTAATGACCAAGTTGATTTCCTCCTCAGAGAAAGGCTCTGTTAAATCATCCAGACCATCAACCTTTTTGATACTGCCCCTAGGTCAAAACCCATCTGGATATCATTAGAACATCCCATTATTTCCTTAAAATCCTTCAAAAACATAGCTGTCTGTAACATCCCAATTTTCGATTTGGATGTTTATAAATAGATCATTCATATGCATCCATGATTTATGCATTTTTCCTCCATTTATTTTATTTGAATTTTGATACAAGGAACTTTGAGCAACTCAAGGACAAAAAGAGAGAGTTGGAAGTTTCCCTAAAACCATTTTTGAAATTTCAAAATTTGGAATTTGGATCAAATTTAGTTTCACCAAAAATCACTTCCATTATTTCAAAAGAAAATAAAGAGAGAAGATAAAATGACTTCTTAAAAAATAGAGGGGAAATATTGGAAGTTGAATTTGAAATCAAAATATATTTATTGGGTTTTATTTGCAAATTATTTTCATGCAAATTTTATTAGCATAGTAAAAGGTTTATTTTTTAAAATTTGCATTCTAGGCCGGATAAAAGTTCACAAGGTCCTATATAAGACCATATAACTATGTGAATTTTCTGGGAATTTTCATTTTAATTTTTTGGAGTGTTTTACTGTTAAAAAAGAAAAATGATTTAAAAAAACAATCCGCTTGCGTGCAGCCGGGCCCACTGCCCGGCTAGCAATGACCAGCCACAGGCTAAGCGAGGCCATGGCCCAGCGTCGAGGCAGTGAGGAGTCCTAGACTAGGGGGTGTCCGGATAGCCGAACTATCATCTTTGGCCGGACTCCTGGACTATGAAGATACAAGATTTAAGACTTCGTCCCGTGTTCGGATGGGACTTTCCTTGGCATGGAAGGCAAGCTTGGCGATACGGATATGTAGATTTCCTACCATTGTAACCGACTCTGTAACCCTAACCCTATTCGGTGTCTATATAAACCGAAGGGTTTTAGTCCCAGAGACGAACAACAATCATACCATAGGCTAGCTTCTAGGGTTTAGCCTCTCCGATCTCGTGGTAGATCTACTCTTGTACTACCCATATCATCAATATTAATCAAGCAGGAGTAGGGTATTACCTCCATCGAGAGGGCCCGAACACAGGTAAAAACATCGTGTCCCTTGTCTCCTGTTACCATCCGCCTAGACGCACAGTTCGGGACCCCCTACCCGAGATCTGCCGGTTTTGACACTGACATTGGTGCTTTCATTAGGAGTTCCTCTGTGTCGTCATCTTTAGGCCCGATGGCTCCTTCAATCATCAGCAACAACGCGGTCCAGGGTGAGACTTTTCTCCCCGGACAGATCTTCGTATTCGGCGGCTTTGCACTGCGGGCCAATTTACTTGGCCATCTGGAGCAGATCGAAAGCTACGCCCCTGGCCATCAGGTCAGATTTGGGAGTTTGAACTACACGGCCGACATCCCCGGAGACTTGATCTTCGACGGATTCGAGCCACAGCCAAGCGCGCCGCACTGTCTCGATGGGCACGATCTAGCTCTGCCGCCCGAGCGGTGCCACGGAGGCCGCCGGCGTCTGCTCCGACCCTTAGCTCGGAGCCGACTCCCCCGATCGAGGACGAGTGGTTGGACACCGCCTCGGGGGCTACGATCTCAACGGCGATTGAGCCGAACTCCATCCCTTTCCTTTGCGAAGACCGTGACTCCAAGGTGTCGGACTCCTCTTCGGACTCCGAACCCTCCGCGCCCCTGCCAATCGAATCCGATTGGGCACCGATCATGGAGTTCACTGCCGCGGACATCTTTCAGCACTCGCCCTTTGGCGACATCCTGAATTCACTAAAGTATCTCTCTTTATCGAGAGCCCTGGCGGACTACGGTCGGGAAGGTTGGGATGCGGACGACGAAGAAATTCAACGCCCACCCACCACCCACTTTGTAGCCACTGTCGATGATTTAACCGACATGCTCGACTTCGACTCCAAAGACATCGATGGTATGGACGACGATGCCAGAGACGACCAAGAACCAGCGCCTACAGGGCACTGGAAGGCCACCTCGTCATATGACATATACATGGTGGACATCTCAAAAGATGGGAATGGCGATGGAACGGCGGAGGATGACCCCTCCAAGAAACGGCCCAAGCGCCGACGTCAGCGGCGCCACTCTAAATCCCGCCACAGTAAAAACAGCGATTCCAGCACGAGAGACAATAATACCTCGGACAGTGCCGAAGACGACCCCCTCCAGCAGGACTCAGCGCAGGAGGAGGGAGAAGCAGAATCCGCCTGACAAAGGCGGCAGAAAGAGGTAGAGGGCGATAATTATCGCCCCTCCGAAGGCGAGGCAAGCCTCGACGACGCATTTAATCGTCGTGCGGAGGACCCCGTCGAACAAGAGCATTTTAAACGCGGGCTTATGGCCACGGCAAGCAGCCTCAAGAAAGCAGCAGCAGCTTAGAGCTGACCAAGACTTGCTAGGCGACGGATGGATCAAGTCCTTGCAGCCGAAGAGTATGAACTCGAACGCCCCTCCAGGAGATACCCCAAACGCAGGCTGCTACCCCAATTAGAGGAAGCAGCACCCAAACCTACATCACCAGCGCATGATGCAGCCGACCGGCCACCCCGTGGTCGCGACAGAGAGGCCTCTAGACCCTCTATTCAAGCCGTACTCCGACGTCGCTCGAAAAATACCAAGGCACGGGGAAACGCGCCAGACCTGCGAGACATATTGGAGGACAAGGCAAGGCAAACAAGATCGATCTACGGATCGCGTGGGCGCCCCACGACACGTGACGATAACCGTCACGCCGGACACAACAATTCCGGCCGGGCCGAACACAGTAGACAAAGCTCATTTGAGCTGCGTCGTGATGTAGCTCAATACAAAGGCGCCGCACACCCACTATGCTTCACAGATGAAGTAATGGATCATCAAATCCCCGAGGGTTTCAAACCCGTAAACATCGAATCATACGATGGCACAACAGATCCTGCGGTTTGGATCGAGGACTACCTCCTCCATGTCCACATGGCCCGCGGCGATGATCTACACGCCATCAAATACCTCCCACTCAAGCTTAAAGGACCAGCTCGGCATTGGCTTAACAGCTTGCCAGCAGAATCAATTGGTTGTTGGGAGGACCTGGAAGCCGCATTCCTTGATAACTTCCAGGGCACATATGTGCGACCACCAGACGCCGATGACCTTAGCCATATAATTCAGCAGCCAGAAGAATCGGCCAGACAATTCTGGATGCGGTTCCTAACAAAGAAAAATCAGATCGTCGACTGTCCGGATGCAGAGGCGCTAGCAGCCTTCAAACACAACATCCACGACGAGTGGCTAGCCCGGCACCTAGGACAGGAAAAGCCGAAATCCATGGCAGCCCTCACCACACTCATGACCCGCTTTTATGCGGCGGAGAGGACAGGTGGCTAGCTCAAGCAACAACTTGGCCAAACACCCTGGTAGTTCAGATACCAAGGACAGCAATGGCAGGTCGGCGTCGCAACAAGCATAAACGCCGCGTGCGGTGATAATGCTGAAGATACAACGATAAATGCCGGATTCAGAGGCTCTAAACCCGGTCGTGGAAGAAGCCATTCAAAAGAAATACCCAGGGCCCGTCCAACTTGGACCGAATACTCGATCGCTTGTGTCAGATATATGGCACCCCGGAAAAGCAGCCAACCACACCAACAGGGATTGTTGGGTGTTCAAGCAAGCAGGCAAGCTAAGCGCCGAAAACAACGACAAGGGGCTGCATAGCGATGGCGAGGAAGAGCCCGGCCGCGAACAATAGAGGATGAAGGGCTTTCCCACACAAGTGCGGACGGTGAACATGATATACGCAACCCACATACCCGAAGGGAGCGGAAGCGTGCGCTAAGGGACGTATATGCGATGGAGCCATCGCCCGAAGTTCAACCCATGGTCTTCTGCCCGATCACCTTTGATCGAAGGACCACCCACTAGCATCCATCACGGCGGATTCGCCGCATTGGTTCTTGACCCAATCATCGACGGATTTCACCTCACTAGAGTCCTGATGGACGGCGGTAGCAGCCTGAACCCGCTTTATCAGGATACAGTGCGCAAAATGGGCATAGACCCCTCAAGGATTAAACCCACAAAGACAACCTTTAAAGGCGTAATACCAGGTGTAGAGGCCAATTGTACAGGCTCAGTTACACTCAAGTGGTCTTCGGATCCCGGATAACTTCCGGCGAAGAGTTAATCTTCGACATAGTCCCGTTCCGCAGCGGCTATCACGCACCGCTTGGACGAACCGCATTTGCAAAGTTCAATGGGGTGCCGCTACACGCATACCTCAAGCTCAAGATGCCAGGCCCTCGAGGAGTAATCACGGTCAGCGGAAACACCGAATGCTCTCTCCGAACGGAGGAGCACACAGCGGCTTCTGCGGCGGAGGTGCAAAGCAGCCTCTCACAGCAATTCTCGAGTCCGGCTATTAAGCGTCCGCCACCGTCAAGCGCGCCGGAGTAACCTACAACAAGACCGCTGGCACGATCCGAGCACGCCAGAGTAATCCGCCCCAACCCCAGCCCTCGCGAACCGCTGCAAAGATTACGCTGGCGTACATAACTACGCTCTGGAGATACCATGGGCATAAGGGGAGGCACGACCACGGCACGCCAGAATGCGGCTCAACCGCACGAGGGCTCTGATTGTGTCATTCTTTTTCTTTTTCTTTTTCTTACTTTCAGGACTCCGTTTTCCAGAAGCCCTGTCCGGCACTAGAATTGCCGAACTCACGATGCAACAGCCAGGGAAGCAGAAAGCTACGTCGAATGTCCAGGTGGTCTCTACTACGAGCATTATACCTGTTTTACATACAATCCCGCAGCTTACCCCTGGAGGGGGACATGTTAAATAGTCCCATCCCTTGCTTATCGCACTATTTGTATCATTCTGCTTTCATTGCAGTACCTTTTTGAATAAACAATACATAGCTTTTGCCTATTATTGCACTCCTTTCTTTATCTATATATATGTTCATTTCATGACATGTTGCACCCGTACACTTTGGTACGGCCAATACACCAGGGGCTTAAGTACCCAAAAAATATGGTGTGATAAGTCCGAACACTTTCACAAGTGCGGCACCCCAAACTTATAGCATTATATGCATCGGAACAGAATCATGTCTTGGGTCAATAGTTGGGTTTGCCCGGCTCCCATGTTTTGGTACCTTATGTTCCGTTATATCGGCTAAGGTAGCGCTGGGAGAACCACTGCGATTGTGCCCCGGTTGAGCTGGGTTGAGCACCTCAGTGAGAAAGCTAAAACTGACCGTCATGATAGGGCGAGAGCCGGTCGCTGTTCGAGAGGTTTTTTCGGGTCCCTAAAGACTTATGCTGCTTAGAGCGAGGAGTCTGCATTGTCCGACCAAGGCGTGGATAGCGCCCCGAACTCGGTCTTCCGAACACTAGGGGCTTCGCCGAAATTTAAAATTATAGAATTCTATGGCTAAGTGAGAGTGTTCAAGCACTATAAGTCCGGTTGCCTTGTTCGTTGCGTTGAGCGCCTCCCTCGACGGACCCAAGAATGGGAACAAGAGCGCTCAAGTTTATCTTGAACACCCCAGCACTCGTGGCATGGGGGCTGAAGCCAACGACTTGCCATCTCTCAAATTTGATAAATGTATTTACGTAAGGTAATATTTTAAATTAACAAGCGTTGCTTAGCGCATATGAACAAGTTTTCAGCGTACATGATAACAAATGCGAGTCTATTCAGAAATTACATCTTTGGAGCACTCATCCGCTATCTGGCGGGCACCCTTCAGACGCCCTCATAGTACATTTCGGCTTGCGATGCTCCTTGCCCTTCGGTGGCCCGTCCGTCACAAGCTTCTCCGCATCCAGCTTGCCCGATTGCACTTTAGCACGGGCAAGGGCCCGACAGGCACCTTCAATGCAGACGAGCGCTTGATGACTTCAATCCATGGACAGGCGTCCACCAGCCGCCGCACTAGCCCGAAGTAGCTCCCAAGCATGGCTTCCAATGGCCACAGCCGAACTATGAGGCCCTTCATGGCCTGTTCGGCGACCTTGTGGAGCTCGACCAGCTGCTTCAGCTGGTCGCTCAGGGGCACCGGACGGTCGGCCTCAGCATACTGAGACCAGAACACCTTCTCCGTCGAGCTCCCCTCCTTGGCGCGATAGAACGCGGCAGCATCAGACACACTACAGGGCAGATCTGCGAATGCTCCTGGAGAACTCCGGATTCGGGTAAGTAATAGGTAATTCACTTTCACATGCTTGCTTTGCATAAAGAATGCCTTACCTGCCGCTATCTTCTTTAATGATTCAATTTCTTGGAGGGCTTTTTGGGCTTCGGCCTTAGCGGCTTTGGCACTCTCAAGAGCCGAGGCGAGCTCGGACTCTCGAGTCTTCGAGTCACGCTCCAAATTCTCATGTTTTTCCACGAGAGCCTGGAGCTCTTTCCGCACCTCCGCCACCCACTCCTCCTGCTTCTCTCGCTCGGTGCGCTCCGCGGCCGCTTTGCTTTCGGCCGCGGGCACCGCTTCCTTCAGGGTTGCCACCTCGTTCGTGGCCCCTACAATACCCACGTTATTCTTGTCATTTTTTGCAACCGAATCCTTCTATAAGGTATTTCTTTAATAAGGTATTGCTTACCTTCCCTGTCCTCGAGCTGCTTCTTGGCAAGGCCGAGCTCGTTCTCGGACTGCTCGAGGCTCTTCTTCAATGCATTGACCTCCGCAGTCAGTGCGACAGAGGTCAGCAGCGCAGCCTGCATTCGCATATTGACATACTTATGTTAGACTCCTGCGTATATCTTTTTAGATCCTTAGTCCGGCTTTTCTTTCCGAACACCGAACTAAGCATCAGGGGCTACTGTCTATGCGGTAATATTTTCACATATTCTAAACTTACCTCAAAGCCTGTTAGAAGGCTGGTACAGGCTTCGGTCAGCCTACTCTTGGCGGACTGAACTTTCTGGATCACCACACTCATAACAGTGCGGTGATCCTCGTCGATGGAGGCGCCGTTAAGCGCCTCCAGCAAGCTATCCGGTGCCTCCGGATGGACGGAGGTCACCGGCGTCGTAGTCTTACCCTTCTTACGAAGGGGCCGCTTGCCGGACGTTGGAACCACTAAAGGTTCTCAGACGTCGGAGTCCGAGACAGGCGGACTTAGAGCCCTCGGGTTTTCGCCCCTTTGCGCCGGAGTCCGGGAGGTCGCCTTGGCGCCTCGGGACCACCTCCTCTGGCTGGGCCCTTTGGGACTCCACCACGGTGTCGTCGGCGACACGAGGAGAGGAGGCAGTCGGAAGTGAAGTGCTATTCACATCCGACGAACCCGAGGAGCCGCTCTCGGCGGCGAGCCTGCCCTCGGGCGGGCTGCATGGTCATATTCGGCGTTAGAAGACACTATGCGACAAATAAAAAGTCATGAACTATTCCGGAGTCCGGACACTTACGATCTCGCCAGGGGCTTGGCCCTTGTTGGCCACTCCTCCTCGTCGTTGTCGGTGTTGGTGGAGAAGTCCGGAGGAAGGGTCCTCCCTTTCTTGGACCCTCCGGCCTCCCCAGTTGGGGCGGCCTTCCTTTTCTTCTCTCCCCCCGCTGGGGGAGAGGCTTCTTTTTCCTCCTCCTCTTCCTCAGAGGAGGATTCTGCCTCAGGGTTGTCGGGCGATGAGTCCGACAGCACCTGGCGCCGGGAGCTCCTTCGAGTTCCCGTGGCCTTCTTCTTGGCCTTCTTCTCTGGCACCGCGTGAGGTGCCGGAGCCAGCAGCCCCGTCAATCGGGCGTCCGGCTGGTCTTCGGCAAAGGGGCAGACGGTTAATCTGTCGGGCGTCTTCAACCCGATCTGTCAAAGGTTAAGGAGTTTTAGATCCGCATAGAGTCAAACTATGAAAAAGAGTCCCATAAAGGGTAAAATAACTTGCCTCGCTGGCTTGACGCTGCGAGCTGAATCCATGGTCTTACATGGCGGATGCCGAACCTCGGCGCCCTTGAACAGCACCTTCCAGGCATCTTCGTACGTAGTGTCGAAGAGCCTTTTCAGAGTTGGGTGCTGTGCCGGATCGAACTCCTACAATTTGAAGGCCCGTTATTGGCATGGGAGAATCCGGCGGATGAGCATCACCTGGATAACGTTGACAAGCCTGAGATTCTTGTCCGCCAGGTTTTGGACGCAGGTTTGGAGTCCGGATAGCTCGTCCGAATCACCCCACGACAGGCCCGTCTCTTTCCATGATGTGAGCCGCGTGGGGAAGCCAGATCGGAATTCGGGGGCCGCCGCCCATTGAGAGTCGCGCGGCTCGGTGATGTAGAACCACCCCGATTGCCACCCCTTTATGGTCTCCACAAAGGAGCCCTCGAGCCATAGGGCTTTGGCCATCTTGCCAACCATGGCACCTCCGCACTCCGCTTGGCGGCCGCCACTACCTTCGGCTTGACATTGAAGATCTTCAGCCATAAGCCAAAGTGGGGCTGGATGCAGAGGAAGGCCTCGCACACGACGATGAACGCCGAGATGTTGAGGATGAAATTTGGGGCCAGATCGTGGAAGTCCAGACTGTAGTAGAACATGAGCCCCCGGACAAATGGGTGAAGTGGAAAACCTAGTCCGCGGAGGAAGTGGGTGAGAAACACCACCCTCTCATGGGGCCTGGGGGTTGGAATGAGCTGCCCCTCGTCGGGGAGCCGGTGCGCGATGTCGCTGGACAAGTATCCGGCCTTCCGCAGCTTTTTGATGTGCCCCTCCGTGACGGAGGAGGCCATCCTCCTGCCTCCCGCTCCGGACATAGTTGGAGAAGGTTGAGGTGGGATGTCCGGACTTGGGCGCTGGAGCTCGAGTGCGCGGAAATGGATGACCAAAGGAGGAAGAAGGCGTAGGTGAAAAGGTGGATCCTTGTCCCCTTATATGGACGGACGAAGCTATGCGTCCCCCGCCAGCCTGGTAAAACTCGCTTATCTCCCAAGCGCCGTAATCAATGGCGCGGATGGGTTACCCACGTCCGTATTGATGAGAATCTCGGAATAAGGGGGCATGATCTATGCTTTGATAAGACGTGCCAAGGAAACCGCCTCGCTAAAGGCGCTAAGGTGGGACAGTAAAAAACGATCCGAATAAAGGCCTGGCCGTGGTGTGATGTCACGCCGCGAAATACGTCAGCAGATCTGTGCAAAGAATTATTCTCTCTACGGTGGTGTGTGGAACTTGTTTTGCAGAGCCAGACACTATCCTTGTGTTCAAAACCTTCTATGAAGTATTCGGAGGAGGAACCCGCCTTACAATGCCGAAGACAATATGCGCGCCGGACTCGTCGTCATTGAAGCCTGGTTCAGGGGCTCTTGAGGAGTCTGGACTAGGGGGTGTCCGGATAGCCGAACTATCATCTTTGGCGGACTCTTGGACTATGAAGATACAAGATTGAAGACTTCGTCCCGTGTCCGGATGGGACTTTCCTTGGCGTGGAAGGCAAGCTTGGCGATACGGATATGTATATTTCCTACCATTGTAATCGACTCTGTGTAACCCTAACCCTATTCGGTGTCTATATAAACCGAAGGGTTTTAGTCCGTAGGACGAACAACAATCATACCATAGGCTAGCTTCTAGGGTTTAGCCTCTACGATCTCGTGGTAGATCTACTCTTGTACTACCCATGTCATCAATATTAATCAAGCGGTGAGTAGGGTATTACCTCCATCGAGAGGGCCCGAACCTGGGTAAAAACATCGTGTCCCTTGTCTCCTGTTACCATCCGCCTAGACGCACAGTTCGGGACCCCCTACCCGAGATCCGCCGATTTTGACACTGACAGCAGCCAACGGCCATCACAGGCAGCAGCGAGGCACCGCCCCACGTGCATTAAAAAAAGGTCGATCCCCATGCCCGACTCCCCTCATTCACTCTCCCCCCTCATGTAACCCTCCCCCCTTGTTGACTTCCCACCTGGCACATGGACCCCACCTCTCTTTCTTCTCCACGAAGAACAGAACCCATGCGTTAACGCTCTGGACGCTGCTCCGCGTCTGATTTCTTTGGAAACCCTATCTCGAGTCGGCCCCATCCCCCAGCATCATGTCCTATAAATAGCCAGGGCCTTCCTCTCCCGATTCCCCTCGAAAACCCCTCACCAAGTCCACCTCTATAACACGTACTCGTAGTTCCAATTTGACAACAAAAGCTATAGCTCATCGCCGGATTCCCGACGCCGGTAGCCATCGTGTGCGTTCTCCTTTCGTATGTCGACTTCCCTCGATCCCTACAACCGTTTTGACAAAGTCTTGCTTTCCCTCCCCATCTACAATAGTCGTACCAACCTTGTTGTCTTCACTGGAGCACCCGGAGCACCAAGCTTCGCCGCTTCGTGCCGCCGCCGTTCGTTGTCGCCGACCATCTGCGACTCCACCACCGGACGAGCTACTCTCCGCTGCATCCTCTAGACACCTTTGCCGCCGCCCACGGCCGTTGGAGCCACCGCCCCACCAGACCAGAGCCAGCCCCAACACCTCGTTCTTCTCTGTAAGTACGAGCGATCTGTTCGTTTAGTTAAAAAAATGTTTTCGCCTTTTATTTATTTATTTAGATCAGTTAGATCAGTTTTTCTTCGATTTCATTCGAACCGGACGCTCAGTTTTTTTAATAAGCCGTTGCCACCGAAACCTTTAGTTAGCAAACGGCCGCCCTGAAACCCGCATCAAACACCCGTGGAGCCAATCAGAGAGCGCCACTTGTATCTGACCGAAATCTGTCTTTTCCCGAGGAATTTCCAAATTCAGATTCTATACCAATTCTTGTTTCTAGTATATCTTTTAATCTATGGATCCGATTTAGTTGATTATTTTTCCTACAGTTTCACAAAAATCGCCTCTATCCAGAGACCCGAACAAAAAATATTTTTGAAATTAAAATTCGAATTCGAACAGATCTGAATTCAAACTTCGTTTGGCTATGACATGAGTTTCGTAACTCCGTTTTGAGTGATTCTTTTTGCAAATCGAAGCACATGATGTCTACTTTCTGTTAAAACCCAAATGCAATTTTTTATAATGTTAAAATTTCATGCTGTACAGAAGCTTTATTTGGTTGTTTTTGGAGTTTTCGAAAGTCTTTTCTTCGTTTTCCTTTTTATTCTTTGCTTCTGTGCATATGTATGTTATTGCTCGCTTACGCTAGATTGTCCGGAGTGCAAAGCTTGCTACTACAAATCCCTAGAGTTTAGTGAACGTCAGCAAGGCAAGTTCACACTTTGATCATACTTTTCTATACCCAGTTTTTACTATGCATTAGTTTCACCCTTACAAATTTGCATGAGTAGGATTGGGAATTGTGGGATTGCTATGTAGTTCATGAGGTAGGAACCTATGACTTTGATCACCCCGGGAATATTCATTATGCTTATGTACTACTTAGCCATGCTCGTAGACGGGGATTGGTATGTGTGATTCATGAAAGATGAGAGAGATATAAATAATTTTGGGTTAACTTAAGGTGGCAACATTAACACACATCTGGGTGGAATGGTCGGGGCACCTGGAGAATACAGTGCTTGCCCTAGGGGCTCCGGAGGACCCGTGTGATCACCCTACGTAATGCCACCCAGGCTCAAAGGGATCATACAATATTTCATGCCTAGAATCTTCCATGTGTAGCTACAAGCCATTATGGGCTCTGGCATAGTTGAGTAAGTTTGTGTGACCCTTTCCGGGTAGGCTAGTAGATGTAGGGGAAAGTAGGTGTACCAGCCTATCCAGGGTTATGGGGAACACATTCATAAATAATATGTCTCGATCTTCCAATCATGGAGGTGGTCGAGTATTGTGGGGAAAAGTGCACAAACCTCTGCAGAGTGTATAAACTAACCATGATTAACCGTGTCCCCGATTATGGAAAAATTTGAGTATGTAGAAGTGAATCATTAGTTGATCTTATCACTTTATTTAATTAATGAATTGGGTTATTAATAACTTGTGAATTTTGGGATGGAGTTGGAGGAACCTTCTCAATAATGGCATAAACTTGGTAGTAAAATAAAAATTTATTCCTTTGTTGCAGGAAAAAAATTAGCTTTATGCAAAACTAAACTTAGAGCCTCCACCAGCCAAATTTGCATGTAGAGATAGTCTTTTTCATTAATATTCTATAGTGTGACTTTGCCAGCATATTCCATGTGCTGACCTACACGGTTGCAACATCTCATGTTGCAGGGTTTTCCGATGAAGATTAAGGTGCGATAGGTCGTTGTTCTGCGCTCAGGTTTGCCGTGGAGTTGGATGGACTCATTTACCTTCAAAACTTCCGCGGTTATTATTTTAGATGGTCTTCAGCCATATTTATGTAATAAATACTCTTTTGAGGACCTCAATGTAATAAAGTGTGTGACTGAACTATGTTATAATTCCTCGAGTACTGTGTGTGTCAGCATACCGATCCAGGGATGCCACTTAAGCACAGAGACTTTGATCCATTGGGATCAGGTTGCTACAAGATGGTAGTAGAGCACAAACTGACTGTAGAACGCGACCACTGAGAATGGAAAAGCCATATGATGGAAAAGTCTTATTTTACAATTTCCATATATATCCGTTGGTCTTATGCTCTTCTCTATTCATTCCTAATCCTTCTCTATTTCAACAATATAGATGTCGACCCCCAGGGCCAAGTTTGCTCAGCCCGACGAGACCACGCCCTTCGGATGACACCTAAAGAAAGTCATGAAGTATCTGAACATCGCCCTCCCCACTTTCTTTGAAACCTTCACCGCGACCTTACCGGAGGAGAAATGCTGGAGGATAGAAGTTTGTATCCCTGGGAGGACCTTTGTACCGACTACCGAGCCTATCGAGTTTACCTTGGATGTGCCAACTTGGAGCTTAGGAAGGATTATGGCTGCACACATCACGTTTGGACACATTTGTGAGGAGTACAACAAGGATCTTGAAGACACCGTGTACATGATATGTGGACTCCGGGATCACCAATGGGAAATGGTCCGCACCAGGAAAGATGAGTCGATCGCGTCATACATACATGATATGGACCAGTACATCTGCCGATTGGAGAACCAGATGTGTGATAGCATGAAGGAAACTAAGAATCTGATCATCCGAAATATCGAGCTGGAGGATGAACTCAAGGCAACCCGCGATGGAATCATCTGACTACTGGAGAAGTATGAAGACCTGAAAGAGAAGTTAGAAGTAGCCGAGGAGAAGCTGCATAATGAAGACGAAGATGATGATGACATGATTGAATCTTCTACCGATCAGAACTTCTAGCCGGCCACCATTTTATATATTAGAATTTCGATTTATTTTTCAATTAGAGTTTCTGAGTAGTTCGATGCTGTTCGTGAGATTTTGTAATAGTTAGCGTAGACCCGATTGTGTGAACATTGATTGAAATTGAATGGTGTGATTTGGAATTTATTTGCCTCATTTGCATATGGGTCGTGTAATTTCTCATTAGTCCCTTATTCTATTCTAATTTCTCACCCACTCTAAACCCATCAGATGCCTCCGAGACGTAACCCCGGATCCAACTTTCCGCCGGAACGTACCGAGTTGATCGAAACCCAGAATACCCTCATGCAGATGCTCATCCAGAACGAGAATGAGAACAACAACAACCCAGCGCCACCACCCCTAGTTGATAACCTTACCCGTTTTCTGAGGTTGAACCAACCAGTATTCTCTAGCAGCACTGAGCTGATTGTCGGAGATGACTGGCTGCGTAAAATTGGAAGGGAACTGACCACTGCAGGATGCGCTGATGATGAGAAGGTGCGCTTTGCCGCACATCAACTGGATGGACCAGCAGCTTCATGGTGGGAGAACTACACCACCACCTTCCCCGTGGCCAATGTGACATGGATCAATTCTAGGAGGCTTTCCGCACCGCACATGTTTTAGCTGGAGCCATAAGCCTGAAGAAGAGGGAATTCTGCAACTTACGCCAAGGAAGTCGTACAATGGCTCAGTATGTGGATGAGTTCATCCAGTTAGCCCGATACGCCCCAGGAGATGTGGCCACAGATGCCGCTAAACATGACAAATTTCTAGAGGGACTGAATGTTGATCGGGGACTTCAGTTGACTATGGCTACCTTCAATAAATTTCAAGAGTTGGTTGACAAGGCTCTCATTCTGGAAGGCAAGTAGCAGCAGATAGAGAACTGCAAGAGGAAGTACGGACAGGGAAAGTATAACTCTGAAGCTCAACAGAAGCCCTGCTATACCCCATAATCAGGAAATAATGGACCAGGATCTAGCAAGTATGGACACAATCACCATAACCATGGGGGTCATTCTCACCATGTAAGAAATGGACATAACCATAATGGCCATAGGAATGGCAATGGGGGAAACAACAATCAGAATTGTTCCAACCCCGCAACACTAGCAAAGAAAGATCCGAGTCACATTATGTAACACCCTGAGACCGACGCTCCAGATGCCTTCCATGTTTTGCGTGACCGTCATGTGTTTTATTGTTGTTGTTATTGCATTTCATCATGTCATCATGCATATTGCATCCACATGTTTTCTTAAAACTCGTAGTCGTTCGTACTTGCCGCTTCTCCTTGTCTCCGTGACATGTCGTCAGACCATTTGTCTTCCTTGACCATTCTCAGTCCAACCACACACTTGACCTCGTCTGCCTAACCCTCTTTGCACAGTGCATCGACCCCTCGCCCGTGTCCGAAACTTCCCCGAACCCGAACTGGACTATCGTTATCGTTGGGTCCAGATCATCCCCAAACATCTATAAAACATCGCCATTTTTTAATTGGGCTCCCTAACCTATTTATTCGAGACCATCCAATTTTGATCAGAGGGTCCAAACCTAATCTTATTGTCCATATATATAGACCAGCCCCTACCCAAATCAAACCATTCTAGGGATCCTCCCCCCCCCCCCCCCGCCGCCACTCTCTCTGGTTCCCCTCGGGATCACCCGCGAACCAACCAGCACCTCCCCTAGTCTCCTCCTTGTTTTCCCCATCGACCCAATCCCCTAGCGCCGCCACCTTCTCCCTCGGGATCCCTCCCGATCCCCTAGAATCCACCAACCAAACGCCACCACCCACTCCATATCGAGAGGAGTTTGATCTCAACCTCTCTCCCGACCAGTGCCTCCCCTCGCGTCCGGCCCATGTCGGAGCTCGTCATCGCCGGCCACCCAAATAGCAACAGCAGCCCTACCGCCAGCTAACTGAACCAGCAGATGAGCGCCCTGCCCCCGCCTTCTTCCTTTCCTTCCATTCTCCTTCTGCCTCTCGCTCCCCGCGGACTCATCTCTCTCTCGTTCTAGACAGGGGAACAACCATGGTTGTCTGATGCGGAGCATCCTACGGTCATCCCCATGGACCTACCATCGTCTCATCAAGAGCCAAGAGGAACTATGGAACGAGCACGAGCTAGAGCTCTCGAGAACGAGGTGACTTCCTTCCTTAGTGATATCACATATGATCCACTCGAGACATGGCTACTACCTAAGTCCGATATGCTATGCATGATTAGGTGTCAAGAGGACCCTCCCGGAGATGCTCATTGTCGGTGTCAAAACCGGCGGATCTCGGGTAGGGGGTCCCGAACTGTGCGTCTAGGCGGATGGTAACAGGAGACAAGGGACACGATGTTTTTACCCAGGTTCAGGCCCTCTCGATGGAGGTAAAACCCTACTCCTTCTTGATTAATATTGATGATATGGGTAGTACAAGAGTGGATCTACCACGAGATCAGAGAGGCTAAACCCTAGAAGCTAGCCTATGGTATGATCCTTGTATATCTATCGACTAGCCTGGCCTCGACTTATATAATGCACCAGCGGCCTAGGATAACAAGAGTCCTAGCCGAATACGCCGGTGGGGGAGGAGTCCTTGTCTTGATCGCCAAGTCTTGCAGAATCTTCCTTGTATGCGGCAGCTGTCGGACTGGCCCATGAGTATACGACCATGGGGTCCTCGGCCCAATCTAATAGATCGGGAGATGACGTGGTGAGTACCCCCTAGTCCAGGACACCGTCAGTAGCCCCCTGAACCGGTATTCAAGTTTAGGGACGCTCCTCGATTCTTCCGAACCGTTCTTCATCTTCAGTCGTCGGTCTTGAAAACTGGTTCAACAAACCTTCTCATCTTCGATCTTGAGGATCGCTGAAATGCATTCAACGAGTTTACACGTCGGGTATCCGAGGAGCCCCTTTAAGTTTCCGGCCTTTATCAATGCCTTGTTATTTTTATGCCACACCTCGGGTTTGAAGTTGTTACCGGACGGCAGCGTCCTCTTGTGTCCGAGCTCCAACGCCAGACTGCATTCGAGGTATCTTTGGCAGCCGAGCACCGACGCCGGACCGCTTCCCAGCTCTAACGCCGGAATGTATCCGAGCTCCAATGCCGGACTATGTATCCGAGCTCCAACGCCGGACTGTATCCGAGCTCCAACGCCGGATTATGTATCCAAGCTCCAACTCCGGACTATATCCGAACTCCAACGCCGGACTATGTATCCGAGCTCCAACGCCGGACTGTATCCGAGGTGTCGTAAATCACCTTGGTTCAAAGAAGTTTGAAGGAGTTTAGCCGAGCTTAATGCCGGAAATGCCCTCTATGGAGCCAGCCACTAGCGCCCGAGCTTTATCTTTGGATCGCTTCGAGGTGGTGCACCACCCGAATGTGGGCTGATTTTGTCAATATTTTTGATTGGTGCAATTTATTCTCTGCTGAGATACATAGCCAAGAGCCCTCAAGGTGGGTATCGGTCTAAAACCCGAGATGCACATGAAGGATGACATAAGACCGCTGATCCTCAGAGTCAGCCGAGACTCAGGTTGATTTGCAAAATCGGTCCGAGGATCAAGTCCTAGCTCGGCAGAATACTTCGGGACACAAAAAGCGGTGTGCTCAGTCCTCAAGACTCAGGTTGGGTGCGGCCGACCAACCTGAGGATCAAAATCTCCTCGGAGACTGTATTACACTTAAAATTTTCTACATTGGACATGCAATGCAGTAGCCCCCGAGACACTGGTCGGGTGGCAACACCAGATCAGGGGATCGATGAGCCCCTTTAATATTTGTAAATAATAAGCCCGAAGCCCAGTAGCTCCCGAGCCTTAATGCGGGCACGGGTGGCCAAATTAAGGATCGATATCCATAGTAAATCACAAATTATGTGTAATGGCTCAATGTATCCAAGTACTTTATGTCATTAATGCTCGGATCCGCATTGTACAAAACTTTGTTGACCGACCATCGGCTTCAACCTCCTCGGCCCGAGTCGAGGAGTGTTTGTCCTACTTTATAAAGCCTTTATGAGGGCAAAGATTTACAACAAACAAGGCAATCTGGCCATTCGGTTTTATAAACAAAGGTACGCAGAGAGATATGTTATATTACTGTTTAACAGAAGAAATGTCTTCCAAAGAAAATAGTCCCGCTATCGGTTCCTTTCTTTGGGTTGTCATGCTAAGCATGATCATGAAACCTCAGCTCTAATGTAAGAGCAAAATATTGAGGATTTAGTTTGGGAGGCCAGATACTAGCCCCTGGTAGTGTTCGGCGACAGTCGAGGTCAAGCCGGAAACACTTCGGCCAATGTTATGAATGGCCCTTCATTTAATATAGTCATCGGATCGCTGACCAGTTTACACCTGTTGTGACAGATCGGGTTTTCGGCTTTCTCCAATCGAGGTGCTTGACCATTCGAGCTGGAAGCACAATTGCAGTGGTTCTCCTTTGCACACCTAGCCGAACAAAGCAGAGCGTAGGAGGCAAGCGCAGGAGCCGGCAACCCAACTATTGATCAAGACACAATTGAAACCGATGCATATATAGCAATATCCGAGAATGTTTTGCCGAATCTCTAAAGGTGTCCGGCATTGCACTGCGAGACTTGTGCAGAAAACACACAAATAGTTTAAAAGTGCCAAAAGCTTGGAAAACCAAAAAACTTCAGTAAAAACATGACGTTCGAACAAGATCAAGTGTTCGGTGCTAATCCGAAAATTGGACTTTATAAAAAAAAGTGCTTCTGTCATGCTTTAACATGACACATCCTATCTCAAGACTTCAAGCGGGTCAGCCTACGGCTTCAGTCTCCCATCCCGAAGGCAGAGTACTTCTCATAAGGCCAGTTTAGAAAACTAAACTCTAGTGGTTTTGGGAGAGAAATTAGGCTCCCCGACTAGTGACCGCACACTCATGTCGAAAAAAGGAGTGATAAATAATAATAAAAACTTTGCAACGACTAAGAAGAAAAACACTTATTATAAAATGAATCAAATAAACATAAGAGCCCCCAAGTGACTTGGGTAAAAGAATGATTGTATGTACCGAAGTACTTATATCATATCTATGTTCAACCAAACTTTAAACGCGTCTTAACCGACCGTCGGCTTCTCCCTCTTCGGCCAAGGACCGAAAAGTGTTATGTACTCCATCTGTCGAGAATATCGACGATGTTTCCAATAACCATGCAATCAGGCCATAAGGCTGTAGCAGACAAAGCACACTCAGGGAACTTATGCTATATTACTGCAAAGTGTAAGAAGCATCTTCGAAGAAAATAGTACCCCCACCGATACCTTTCTTCGGTGCTCATTGTTATTATGAGACTTGTGCAATAGATTTTTTGTACTCATGAGTTCTGTTGTGTGCCGACCATTATTGATAACAGTAAGAGCGCTAGCCTTCGGCTTCACCCAGTCTGGGGTCAGAGCTCGGAGGATCCGGTCGTGACAATCGCAGAGGTGCTTCCTTTACTCCCTAGCAGAACAATCGGGAACGTAGGGGTAAGCACAGGAGCCAGGCAACCCAGCTTGCAAATCGCTTAAGTCAATATGGTGCATATTATGGCGTAATACACGAACAAGGAACGGAGCCGTACAAGTATAATCATATGCAAGAGGAAAAGCTTCACGAAGGAAGCCCCCAAATGAATTGGGTATTTGAATTTATGCGTCACAAACAAAGTTTGGACAAGGAAAATTTTTACAAGCAACTTTTTCCCAAAAAAGTATAACGCTTGGTCGAGCCGAACACAAGTTAAAAATTTAAAACTTTGAGCATGAAAGCGACTTAGCTGGTTAATGTGTTCGGTATTGATGACGCGGTCCGAGCTTGATACGGGACAAGGTTCCATCCCCCAAGCTGGTCCCGAGGTGGCGGAGCAAAGAGCTCGGCACTCCGAAGTAGTGACATAGCACGGTCAATGCAGGCCGGCAGAGTGATGCTGAGGTCACCGGCATGGGGTAATGAAGTGTTGACGAAGCCCCCCGTCCAGCCGAGGTGACGCCAAAGGATATAGTCCGCTGGATCATTTTATGCCGTACGTAAAATAGTGCAAACCGGAGATAATAGTAATAATGATAATTAAAAAAAATCGTTGCATAATAAATAATTTATGCAAAGTGAGTAATAAAAGAAATATGGCCTGGCGCCAAAGTCAAAGTCGATGCAGGGTGTCGGCGTGATGCGGTAAAGGTGTGGCAAAGACTGAATTCACAAGTCGGTCCGAGCTCCGGATGCGGCGTCACGGACTATGTACGAAACCCACCAAACCACCATGCGATCGTTAGCACGCGGCCATCATTTGATAGACCTGTGTACATATGATGGACAAACCAGAGTAATAATTCCTTGGAAAAAATGCACCCAAACAAGCAAAAAATACTGGGATTAATAGCACCTGGTTTATTTGTTGTAGCAATCCGAAGGAAGGTGATTCCCAAAATTGGGACTCGATTCGCACACCCATTGCCTGATGGGCGATAAAACAACGGCATGACAATGCTGGCAAAGGTTGGCTCGCCGAGGCAAAGCCCTCGGTCCAGCTAACGTGACGGAGCTGGTCGGCTAGCGACGCCGAAGCGTCCGGAGTAGGTTGATGAAGAGATGGCGAAGCCCCCGGTCCAGCCGAGATGTCGAAGTAGGTCGGCGTGATGGACACCAGCTTGGAGAAGCAATAGTGCAGCCCTGCCGATGCAGGTCGTGACGTGGTCGATGCCGGCTTGATGAAGCGACCGTGCAGCGATGCCGGTATGCCCGCTCCGTGTAATCCGTGGGGCGGCGATGTTGGCGATGATTTATCCTTCGCGATGCCGGACTCTTGTTTGGCTTGCCAAGATGATGATCCGAAGAAGTTGAGCTCGGCTCAACAAAGTGACGACGTGTCTAGCGTAGGTCGGCAGCCGTGGAGCAATATTGCCGGACTGGTTTGACACCAGCATGATATTGAAGATCATGTTCAAAAGATTTTAAAGTTAGTGGGATGTGTTCGGGAACAAAACACAATACCCCATATAAAACTTCCTTAAAAAAGGATGTCCGAAATCCCGTTCGTAAAAAGGACGAACTCGGGTCGGATTTGTTCTCGCGCAGAAAACAGATCCGAAAAGTGATACACTAATCGGAAGGTTCCCGGAGTTTGGACGGTCGGATCGAGCTGAAATTTTGAGGGGTGTTAGATATAGGAATTCCGCAGTCGGTCAACGGTTGGATCTTCCAAAGGAGGTCCGAGCTAGAAGCTGGACACCACGCCCTAAACTCGTCCGGATTCTCATCCAGATTCAATGCGGCTCCGGTATATCGAAGATTGCCAGAGATCCCTCCATCGGAACTCGACGAAATTTTCTAGGGTTGTTGTAGATTCAGTTCCGCACAATTCCACCAAAGAAATCGTCAAACCGACGCTCGAGGAGGCGGTGACGGCGGATACAACTTCGCTGTCCAGAAAAACAGCACGGTCGCCCGAGGGCAATGTTGACGTCGAGCCCCCGAGCTCCCTGGATGATTCCTCCATGATCTTGATAGAGATCGGAGCTGATGTTGATGAAGGCCCCCATCCGAACATGATGATCGGAGGTAGGGCAGTCCTTGGTCGAACCAAGGTGACCAATGAGTGATGATGAAGATGCCGAAGTCGCAATTGATCTGGAGGCGAGCCATCGACCTTTTGCCGAACACACAGCGGAACTCTCAATGAAAGCACCAATTTCGGTGTGAAAACCGGCGGATCTCGGGTAGGGGGTCCCGAACTATGCGTCTAGGCGGATGGTAACAGGAGACAAGGGACACGATGTTTTTACCTGTGTTCGGGCCCTCTCGATGGAGGTAAAATCCTACTCCTGCTTGATTAATATTGATGATATGGGTAGTACAAGAGTGGATCTACCACGAGATCAGAGAGGCTAAACCCTAGAAGCTAGCCTATGGTATGATTGTTGTATATCTATCGACTGGCCTGGCCTCGGTTTATATAATGCACCAGAGGCCTAGGATAACAAGAGTCCTAGTCGAATACGCCGGTGGGGGAGGAGTCCTTGTCTTGATCGCCAAGTCTTGCGGAATCTTCCTTGTATGCGGCAGCTGTCCGGACTGGCCCATGAGTATACGGCCACGGGGTCCTCGACCCAATCTAACAGATCGGGAGATGACGTGGTGAGTACCCCCTAGTCCAGGACACCACCACTCATGAAGACGGACAAGCCGCCAAGTGCATGGACGAGGAGAATCGACGGAAGGAGTCAAGTGCAACTCCCAGGACCCGGACATCCGCCGGGACCCTGCATATCCGACCGGAACGTCCACCAGCACCAAGGAGCCAGCGGCCAAGCCTGCAAGCCCCGGACATCCGGCCTCAGCCCAGACATCCGGCCCAACAGCTCGGACATCCAGCCCCCGCCCGGAATTCTGGCGCCCATCACAGTATCGTCCAGAAGCTGAACCTTGTCAGCCCGGACATCTGGCCCGTCCCGAGCTCCCGGACATCCGACCCCTCGCCCAGACATCCGGGCCCCCTCTATCCAGAGAGCATCCTGGCCAGCCACGCCAGCCCGAACATCCGGCCCCTCGCGAAGGCTCGGACATCCGGCCCGTCGCCCGGACATCCGGCCTCCCCTGTCTGCACACAGTGTAAGGGCCCGAGGCCCGTGTACCCCTTCGCCCACCTAGACTATATATACTCCTCCTCCTCCCTCTTTCTAGGGTCAGCATTGGTTTAGCTCATATGTGAGATAGAGCTTTGCTCATCCATTACGGATCTACTCCACGAGAGAGACCGTGGCCCCTCTACGGAGAAGATCACCTTGGATTCAAGACCCCCTCTTGGGTGGCCCCATCAAGACCTCCTCTAGGAGAAGAACTGGTTACCTTTGTATCGTCCTTTGTTGGATTTGGATCTTGTACCTCCTCTCGTGTTTCGAGGATCTAGCACATGTGTGACCTAATATCGTTGGTTTGAGTGTTTCCTCTTGTGTTTTCCATTGTGTTTTCCCGTGTGTTCTTCACGTTCTTAGTTGGGATCCGCTCCTTTCATGAAAGATCGGCCGTATAGGGTTCCACCCTACATCATCCTGGATCAGATCTAGCTTGTCTCATGATATTTTGGTATCATGAGCCACGCTGATCACGATTTCGCAGCCCCCTCTCTTTGTTTTCTAGCCTAGTTTTGTTGATTTTGTCCCTAATTTGAAAATTGCCCCACAAAAATAGCCCCAATTTCTTTTTTGTGATTTGTTGGTGTGATGAAGTTTTGTTGGATTTGATCCGCGGATTTCGTGTGTTGCAGGTAGATCTAGCTTTTCACCATCTTTTCCCCAATTTCCATCCACAAAATCTCCCGAATTTTGCCCCGGATTGACCTCTCCACGCGAAGTTCATCGAGTTCGTCCACAAATCCAGAGCCCGGACATCCGGCCCGACAGCCCGGACATCCGGCGGCCCCGGACATCTAGCCATCAAGCCCGGACATCCGGCCCCTGACAACATCACTTCTTACCACCATTTCCTTTCCGCCTAACTTTCGTCAAATTTTGACCCGGTGCCCATTTCCACTTCCGCATACTACCACCACTTCCGCATAGCACCACCATAACCTTCCCGCTACCACCTCCGACAATTTTGACACGTTTTGCTTTGAGATTTGAGTTGCGGTTAACCATATCCTATTGTGTTTCGGCTATCTAGATACAGTTTGACATCGACATCACCGCCGCTCACCTTCGCCATGGATTCGTCATCAACAATGGCAACCTCATCTTGGTATTGTGATATCATCATACTTTCTTGCAATTGCATTGATAACCCTATAGCCTTAATTTTGCGCCACTTACCCATCGAGACTAGCCTTTGAGTATTGCCGGCAACGTGACTTGTGCACATTAGTGATCGTACTTCCCATAGCATACATACCATATCATCGTGTTGCATATCTTGGTACCATCTCTTGTGTCACAAAGTTTTCATCGCATACACAATTGCCATCTTGGCTCATGAAGCATTGCAAGAGAAAAGAGCTCAAACACAAAGAGCCAAACAAGCTTTTAAGCAAAAGGAAAAAAATAAGCAAAGAGCTTATAAGCAAGAACCATAGCATCATACCACACTAAGATTGTCATACTCGATCATCTTGGATCACATCCTCTAAATACCATACATATAGAATACTTGGGATAGAAGTCGTTGCATTTTTGCTTAGTAGGTTGTGCACAAGTTTGTATCCGCCTATTGTGCAATCGTGCTAGCGTCTCTCTAGTGTTGTGCAACAAGAGCATTTTCGTGGATTCACATTTTGGCTCATTCCTTGGTTGCACGACCCAACTTATCTATTTGCGCGTGTGTTTCCGTGTACCCTATCTTGCTATTGGTATACTTGTTGCATTTGAAAATTTGCGATTCTTTTCCAACATTATTGAGTCTCACTTACTATTGCATTAAATTTTGTGCCACCATCCTAACCAAGCTCCACCATAAGCTTTTACTTGTGTAGGTGTGAGAAACCGACAAGAATTGGTACCAATTGTGCTATTTCCTTGTTACACATTGGAGTGATCACTGATCCATCTTCAACATCGGTCAAGGTACATTTGGTATAGGTTCTTATCTTTCTCCCAGTCACATATTTTTGTTTGGAATGATGGATAGGCCAAGTACTTCTACCAACCCACTCTTCCTTGAGCAAGACGATGACCCGAACAACTAAGTCACCAAGCTACACCTATTTGGTACACAACGAGCTTTGCATGAAGAGCAACTAGCAATGAGCGACTGCATCGACAACCTCGCCACCGACTTGCGACTCTCCAAGCAACGTACACGAGATTACTTCGACAACAAGCTCGATGAACACAAGCACGAGAATGATGCAAGAATGGACGAGATTGGTGCCTTGTTGGTCAACCGCTCTTCTACCACTTCATCCTACTCAAGACGGAGCTGCTCGAGTCGACACTTCGACAACACAATCTCCGGCTCAAGTACCCCGACATAGAACACTCTTCGTCGTGTCGCGGGTCGAGATCAACAAGCAAACCACAATCCTCTACACGACACCGACTCTCAAGAGCATCGACACCGTCAAAACCAAGCTACATTCGTGCAAGCACAAGAACGGCAACGCCAATGCAAACAAGAACAAGAGGAGCGTGCGCGAAAACATCAAGATGCACAAGACGCCGAGGCACAACGTCAAGAACAACAACTACGTGAAGCTCAAGCACTTGAGGCGCAACGTGCCCTTCATGATTCAAGTCGAGTCGTAGCCAACTGAGGCTGACAAGCTCGTGAGCATCAAGAATCACTTCGCGATGAAGTTCAAGCAAGGATTTATCAATCACGTATGCATCATCAAGTTCCTCTAGTTCCTCGTCAAGCTCGACAAGCTCCTCCACAAGCTCGCCAAGAACATCAAGTTCAACAAGAGCAACATGACAATGGAAATCCTCCAAGACAAGAGCAATAGAGGTCGACAACCATCCTCGCCAAGAGCAACATGAGATTGTCAATCCTCAACGACATGGGCGTCATCATCCCCGACCCGAACACAATGAAGAGCAATGATACGACAAGCTAAAGTTCACCATGCCCAAGTTCACCGGAAGCAATGACCCCAAAGAGTACATATCATGGGCATTGAAGGTTGACAAAATCTTCCGCTTGCACAACTATGAAGAAGAGAAGAAGATAGCGATGCCATCCCTTGAGTTCCAAGATTACGTCCTCATTTGGTGGGAACAAGTCATTGAGTGCCGAGAGGCAAGAGGTGAACCACCCATCACTACTTGGGCGCAAATGAAGGATGTCATGAGAGCACGTTTTGTGCCTAACTACTACAACCGCGACCTCTTCAAGAAACTCCAACTACTCAAGCAAGGAACCAAGAGCATTGAAGAATACTACAAAGAAATGGAGATTGCCATGATACGAGCCAATGTCACGAAAGATGATGAGCAAACTATAGCACATTTCTTGAATGGACTCAATCATCCTATCAAGAAGATTGCCGACTTCCAACCATACTCGAACCTCATCGAGCTAGTGCATCAAGCTACCAAAGCGGAACGTCAAGTGCAAGATGACTTCAAATATGCCAAGTTCTCATCCAAGTCCTATGGCTTCTCCAACTCTCAAGCGTCAACGACTCCAACACCTTCTACCTCAACCAAGCCATCTACAAGCAACGGCGACAAGTCAAGTTACAAGAAAACTTCAACAAGCTCAAGTCGTCCTCCTACTACAAGCAACTTCAAGCCGAAAGCTTCATCATCATCTACCCCAACCGATGAGACCATCAAGACAAGTTCCTTCAAATGCTTCACATGCGGCGGCCGAGGCCACAAGTCCTTTGAGTGCACAAACAAGCGCACCATGATCCTCAATGACGACGGAACATATGACTCCATGAGTGAAGGAGAAATGGAAGCCCTTGAGCAAGTGGCCATGCACCGGCAAGTGAACAACGAAGACGAAGATGATAAAGTCTTTTGTGATGAAGATTCGAGCCCCGTTCTCGTTGTCTCCAAGGTCTTGACTCTTCAACATCAACAAGACGAAGACCAAAGATGCCATATCTTCCAAACCAAGGCCGACATCAATGGAAGGTCCATCAAGGTCATCATCGATGGAGGGAGTTGTCATAACTTAGCAAGTGAAGAACTATGCTCCAAGCTTCAATTGGTCAAGATGAAGCACCCACACCCCTACAAGGTTCAATGGCTAAGCGACACCGACACCATCCAAGTCGAGCATAGAGTACAAGTTTCTTTCAAGATAGGAGCTTACGAAGACACTTTGGAATGTGATGTCCTTCCGATGACCGTTTGCCACCTCCTTCTTGGACGACCATGGCAATTCGACCGAGGTGTCATCCACAATGGGCGTACAAATCATTATAGCTTCAAGATGAAAGGAAAGGAGTATGTGCTATGACCTATGTCTCCAAGCCAAGTGATCGCCGACAAGCAAGCCACCCATCATGGAGAGAATAGCGAGAGAGCGAACCACCAAAAAGAGAGTGAGCGCCACAAGCCCAAATTGAGTGCCTCCACGATGAGCGACAAGAATAAATTAGTCCTATTTGCCACCAAACGTGAGATGAGAGAAGTGTGTGAGAACCCATCAAATGTTATGCACTATGTCCTTTTGTGCAAGGACGAGGCACCAAAAGCTAACACCTCTCACGATCTACCTTTAGTGTTATCTTCTCTATTGCAGGAATTCATAGATGTTTTCCCCGACAAGCTACCTCCGGGTCTACCTCCACTACGAGGCATCGAGCACCGCATCAACCTCATCCCTGGATCACCACTTCCAAACAAGGCTCCCTACCGAGTCAACCCCGAAGAAACCAAAGAAATACAAAGGCAAGTAAAACATCTCATAGAGCATGGACATGTGCGTGAAAGTTTGAGTCCTTGTGCCGTACCGGTCATTCTTGTGCTAAAAAGAGACGGTAGCTTTCGCATGTGTTCCCATTGTAGACCTATCAATGCTATCACCGTTCGCTATAGGTACCCCATTCCACGCCTTGATGATATGCTTGATGAGCTTAGCGGTGCCACTATTTTTTCCAAACTCGATCTCAAAAGCGGTTACTATCAAATCCGCATACAAGAGGGTGATGAAGGGAGAACCGCTTTCAAAACAAAGTTTGGTTTATATGAGGGGTTAGTCATGCCTATGGGTTTATCTGAAGCACCCGGTACTTTCATGCGTCTTATGCATTATGTGTTTCGCCCTTAAATTGGTGATTTTGTTGTGGTCTACTTCGACGATATCCTTGTTTTTAACAAATCTCTCAAAGAGCATGTCACCCACCTTCGCACCGTGCTCCAAACTCTTCGAAACGAGCGTCTTTATGCTAATATGGAAAAATGCCTTTTTGGTGTTGATAAGCTTGTTTTCTTGGGTTTTGTAGTATCTTCTAAGGGTGTTCATGTTGATGAATCTAAGATCAATGCTATTAAAACTTGGCCCCAACCAAGCAATTTGCAACAAGCGTGTAGTTTTCTTGGTTTAGCCGGTTTCTACCGTAGATTTGTGAAGGATTTTAGCACTATTGCATCTCCTTTACATGCTTTGAGCAAGAAGAATGCACCCTTTGTTTGGGGACCATCGCAAGATAGTGCATTCAATGAGCTTAATAATTTGCTTACCCAACTTTGACAAACCCTTTGAAATTCATTGTGATGCTAGTGGTAATGGCATAGGAGGTGTGTTAACGTAAGAGAGGCGCCCCATATCATACTTTAGCGAAAAATTCTCGGGAGCGCAACTCAATTACCCCATCTATGACAAAGAGCTATATGCTTTAGTGCGAGTTTTGCATGAATGGGAACATTACCTTTGCCCTCATGAATTTATCATCCATACCGATCATGAAACACTTAAATATCTTAAGGGTCAAACTAAGTTGAACAAGCGTCATGCTAAGTGGAGTGAGTTCATTGAGTCATTTCCTTATGTCATCAAGTATATTAAAGGAAAGGAAAATGTTGTGGCAGATGCACTTTCCCGTATATGCATGCTTGTTACTCAACTTGAATTGAGTGTCATTGACTTTGAGCACATAAAAGACTTGTATGAGCATGATCCTACTTTTGCTATTCCTTATGCCAAGTGTTTGACACATACATCTTGGGAACACTATTACATCAAAGATGGTTATCTTATGAAAGCTAACAAACTATGCATCCCCTAGTCTTCTCTTCGTTTGTTGCTTTTGCAAGAATCTCATGGCGGAGGACTAGTGGGACATTTCGGACATGACAAGACATTTGCTACGCTCTCCAAGTCCTACTTTTGGCCAAAGATGTTTTGCGACAACAACCGTTGCACCAACTGATGCTCTACATGTCGCAAAGCTAAGTCTAAAGCTCAAACTCATGGTCTATATATGCCTCTTCCAATTCCGTACCAACCATGGGAAGATATTAGCACGGATTTTGTCCTTGGTTTTCCTAGAACTAGATATGGAAAGGATTCCGTCTTTGTTGTTGTGGACCGATTCTTTAAAATGGCACATTTCATTCCTTGCAATAAGATATACGATGCTTCACATATTGCCACTCTCTTTTGTAGGAAATTCTTTTGACTTCATGGAGTGCCAAAGACGATTGTCTCGGACCGCGGCGTCAAGTTCTTGAGTTACTTTTGGAAGACCTTATGCGCCAAGCTCGGAATCAAGCTACTATTCTCCACGGCATACCATCCACAAAACGACGGCCAAACGGAGGTGACGAACCGTACACTCTCCACTCTACTATGCGTGTTTATAAAGAAGAACATCAAGGAGTGGGAGGAGTGTCTACCTATCGCCGAGTACGCCTACAACCGTGCAAGACATTCGACTACAGGCAATTCCCCTTTGAAGGTCGTCTACCGCTTCAACCCATTGTCACCATTGGACATTCTACCTCTACCACTACAAGAGCGCACAAACTTGGACGCGAGTGCCCGAGTAACCTACCTCAAGAAGATGCATGAAGATACAAAGCACACCATCAAGCGCCAAGTACAACGACTAGCGACCAAGCTCAACGTCAACAAAAAACACATGATATTCAACATTGGAGATCTTGTGTGGCTACACCTTCGCAAGGACCGCTTCCCCAATGAACGTAAGTCCAAACTCCTACCACGAGCCGATGGACCCTTCAAGGTGCTTGCACGCTGAAAGTGCAACTATCCCTAGGTGGTTTTGGTAATTCCTAACAACATATAGTTCATTGAGCTAATGCTATTTCAAGACTATTTTTTCAGGAAAGCTCAATGATTGGCATGGCATGGATGAGAAAAGTGGACCCCTCAAAATACTAAGGACAAAAGGATTGGCTCAAGCTCAAAAGTTCAAGACTCTACATTTTCTATTTTAGTGATCCAAGATCACATTGAGTCTATAGGAAAAGCCAATACTATCAAGGAGGGATGAGGTGTTGCTTAATGAGGCTCTTGCTCAAAGTGCTTAGTGATATGCTCCAAAACCCTCAACTACTTTCTCACATTCACATTTGACCCAAACCAAAAGTCATGAATTAAAATTTTTGGATAACGGATCCTTCTAGGCCCCACCTATTCTTTCTATCCGGCACCACCGAGTTCAGATGTCATAGCCACTGCCACAAACCCTAGGCAAATCGGTCTCACCGATAGGGATCTCGGTCTCACCAAGATGGGGTTGTAATCTCTCTATTTCCCTTCGTAACATTTCGGTCTCACCAAGATGAGCGATCGATCCCACCGAGATTGCAATGTAAACTCTCTGTTTCCCTTTTGTAACATTTCGGTCTCACCGAAATGAGCGAATCGGTCCCACCGAGTTTACCTGACCAACTCTCTGGTTAGCTTATTACCAAAATCGGTCTCACCGAGTTTGTGTAATCGGTCTCACCGAGATTACATTATGCCCTAACCCTAACCATATCTGTCCTACCGAGTTGCATGTCGGTCCCATCGAAAATCCTAACGATCACTAGATTTGCTGAATCGGTCCGTCCGAGTTTACCAATTCGGTCCCATCGAGTTTGGCAAGTTGTGTGTAACGGTTAGATTTTGTGTGGAGGCTATAAATACCCCTCCACCTCCTCTTCATTCGTGGAGAGAGCAATCAGAACGAACCTACACTTCCAACCTACATTTTCTGAGAGAGAACCACCTACACTTGTGTTGAGACCAAGATATTCCATTCCTACCATATGAATCTTGATCTCTAGCCTTCCCAAGTTGCTGTCCACTCAAATCTTCTTTCCACCAAATCCAAATCCTGTGAGAGAGAGTTGAGTGTTGGGGAGACTATCATTTGAAGCACAAGAGCAAGGAGTTCATCATCAACACACCATTTGTTACTTCTTGGAGAGTGGTGTCTCCTAGATTGGGTAGGTGTCACTTGGGAGCCTCGACAAGATTGTGGAGTTGAACCAAGGAGTTTGTAAGGGCAAGGAGATCGCCTACTTCGTGAAGATCTACCGCTAGTGAGGCAAGTCCTTCGTGGGCGACGACCATGGTGGGATAGACAAGGTTGCTTCTTCGTGGACCCTTCGTGGGTGGAGCCCTCCGTGGACTCGCGCAACCATTACCCTTCGTGGGTTGATGTCTCCATCAACGTGGATGTACGATAGCACCACCTATCGGAAACCACGACAAAAACATCCGTGTCTCCAATTGCGTTTGAATCCTCCAAACCCTTCCCTTTACATTCTTGCAAGTTGCATGCTTTACTTTCCGCTGCTCATATACTCTGTGCATGCTTGCTTGAATTGTGTTAAGATTGCTTGACTTGTTCTAAGTTGCTAAAATCTGCCAAGAACTAAAATTGGGAAAAGGCTAGATTTTTATTTGGTCAAGTAGTCTAATCACCCCCCTCTAGACATACTTCGGATCCTACAAGTGGTATCAGAGCCAGGTTTCCATTTGCTTTGATTTCCATAGCTTTTGGTAGTCATAGCCTTGGTTTCACACCCTAGGATGGCGTCTAGCGAGGGAAATTACCACCGTAGAGGTCCTTACTTTGATGGTACAAATTTTGCTAGTTGGAAGCATAAGATGAAAATGCATATTCTTGGACATAACCCCGCCGTTTGGGCTATTGTGTGTATTGGCTTGCAAGGTGAATTCTTCGATGGGAAAGAACCGAACCGTGAAGCTACCGCGGAAGAGTTGAAGATGCTGCAATACAATGCTCAAGCTTGTGATATCCTCTTCAACGGATTGTGCCCCGAAGAATTCAACAAAATCAGCTGTCTTGAGAATGCAAAGGAAAATTGGGATACTTTGATTGATATTCACGAAGGTACCGACCAATAAGGAATCCAAGTTGGATGTGCTTCAAAGTCAACTTGACAAGTTCAAAATGAAGGATGGTGAAGGTGTCACTGAAATGTACTCTAGACTTGCTCTTATCACAAATGAGATTGCTGGCTTAGGAAGTGAAGAGATGACCGACAAATTCATCATCAAGAAGATCCTAAGAGCCTTGGATGGAAAATATGATATCGTATGCACATTGATCCAAATGATGCCCAATTACAAAGATCTCAAGCCAACGGAAGTCATTGGAAGAATTGTTGCTCATGAGATGTCACTCAAGGATAAGGAGGAGCTCCATAACAAGTCAAGTGGTGCTTACAAAGCCTCATGTGAAGCTCCCACATCTTCAAGTGAGAAACAAACCTTCAATGAAGAATTGAGCCTAATGGTGAAGAACTTCAACAAGTTCTACAAGAGTAGAAGCAAAGAGAGAAGTTCCAAGTCAAGGTCCTACAATGACAAAAGATCTTCTAGACGAGAGCGTAATTGCTACAATTGTGGAAGACCCGGACACTACTCCAATGAGTGTACGCCCCCCTACAAAAGAAGAGAAGATTCTCCCAAAAGAAGGAGTAGAAGAGAAGAATCACCATCAAGAGAGAGAAGGAGTAGAGATGATCATTATGAACGAAGACCCTCTCAGAGAAGCAAGGATTCGGAAAGGAAGGACAAGTCATCAAGGAGCTACACAAAACGAAGACATCAAGCTCATGTTGGTGAATGGGTATCTGGCTCCGACTCCGACAATCACTCCGAGAGAAGCTATCACTCCGACTCCGAATATACTCAAGATGAAGGTGTTGCCGGTCTAGCACTTGTGTCAACCAACTCCTACGACATATTTGATTCACCAAATGAAGGAATTGGAAGATGCTCCATGGCCAAAGGTCCAAAGGTATCACACCCCGAGTATGTTGATTTCAATAGTGATGAAGATGACTTGTTAGGTGATGATGATTTACTTGTTGACAACTCTAGTGATGAATACTATGATGAAACGTCAATTAATCATGCTAATCAAGATGAAACGAATGAAAATGATAAGGAGAAGATTGAGTCTCTAACTAAAGAACTAAACACTCTTAAGTTAGCTCATGAAACTATCTTAGGAGATCATTGAGAACTTTTAAGGACTCATGAGAAATTACGTTTTGAGAAGCTCAATCTTGAGCAAGAGCATGAGTTCTTAAAGGCAATCAATGATGATCTTCGCAAGAAAAGTTCTTCTTACATTGCCAAGCGTTTACTCTTATCCACTTACATGCCTCAAGTCAAGTCTAGTAACAAGAACAAGAAGGATTCTTCCTCTAGTAGCAATAATAATCATGCTAAACCCAATATTGTTGCTTCTAGTAGTTCTCTTGATTCCACTAATGATTCTCTTAGCCAAGTTACACTTGAGCAAGAAAATAGCTTATTGAAGGGAATTATAGAGAAAGGTGTTTACAAGAGACATGTCGAGAGTAAGCAATTCAAGGAAATTGTACGCAAGCAAGGAAGGCACCGGAAGAACCAAGGTATTGGTTTTGAATGAAAGTTCAATGCCAATGGAGTTGAGTGGGAAGAAGATCAATACCCCAAGACGAAGTTTGTTCCTCAACAAGAGAAGTATGATCCTATTTCTTTCAAAGGGACACAAGCTCAAGATGATCTTCCACCACAAGACCACAAGGAAAAAGGCAAGGACAAGCTTCAAGAGGAAATTGATGCATTTGAAGAAGCTCCTAAGGCCTTGGTCAAGTGGGTTCCCAAGACTACATCAAGTTCCACTTCATCAAGTACAACTACAACTCCGAGGATTCCCATCAAGATGGTGTGGATCCCAAAGAAGAAGAACTAGAGAGTTCTTGAGGGTGACTCCGCCAACATACTTCACTCTTATCATTTTGGCAAGAACAAGTGCAATCAACCTCCACATCTTGCACTAGTTCAAGGAGTCACAAACCCTCTTGTTGGTAAGGCAAGGGACAAGGTAACCAAATGCTTTCATAGACATCATCTTGTGTATGCATCACTCTATGTCTATGGATATTCCTTGTTTGTTCCTTGTGGGACTAACCCGTGTAGGTATTGAAAGTACAACTCACTCCAAAGGATTGCTCCAAATGATCTACATCAACATTGAGCATCCACATCTTCAACACCTACATGAAGTCATCATCGACAAAACCCAAGGTTAGTTCATCCCTCTTAGGGGGGATCTCACATCTAGGGGGAGCTTTACTCCAAGGATTGAGCTAAAGCAACTCTAATGATGTGAAGACAACAACGCTTTATGTAAAAGTGGTAACCCCACTTGTGCTTAAACGATGAGTATGACCTATGATCAAATGTTCTCATTTGACTCCTAAGTCAATATACTCATATATAGATGACCTAGTCATCCCCAATTGCTTGATAGATGCTAGAATTGTTTGTGCATGCTTTGCCACATATTTCATTTGGCATTTTATTGTGTGAGCATGTTGGTTGCATAATTTACTCATTCGAGGACATCCACTTGTTGTTTTGATTGATTGATTTCTTTTTCTCTTGCCAAGTGGATGGACAAGAATGCCTAAGAACCTTCTCTAGCTATCTATGCTCTTCTCGTCTCAAACCCTATTCATGCTGCATCACAAAGTTTGATCAAGCCAGATTCGAACCACTCTGTGTGAGGAGCACTCGGAGTCCCCGATTCGTCATAGACTTCAACTTCCAAAACTTCTTTGTGTGTTTCGGTCTGACTGATTCATCCATTTCGGTCGTACCGAGATCACTAAGTCGATCTAGGTTTTCAATCTCGGTGCAACCAATTTGAACTTTTCGGTCACACCGATTGCAGTAACTGCTTGCAGTTATGAATCTCGATGCCATCGAGTTGTTCCACTCGGTCACACCGACAGGGTCAGGCTATATATACCCACGGGCCAAAATTTGGAAAACTTTCCGAACCTCTTTGCCCGCGCTCAGCGTGCCCTGCCTCCGTGGGTCTCCGGATCGTCCTCCTCGTCGCCAGCCGCCTCCAGTCGCTGGTCTCCGCCGCTGTCAACGGGATCGTCTCCGCCATTGCCGTCGTAGCAAGTCCATCGCCGCACTAGGGTATGGACTTGATCCTTGTGCTGATCTCACTCCGATTCCCCAGCACATTGTTTTTCCATGAATCTTGCCACGATTGAAATCACTCTATCCATTGAAAACACTCCGTAGTTTAGTTGTGGATTGAAAATTTAGGGTTAGGTTTCCACCGAAACCATCTCGGACCGACCGAGTTGTTGAAACCGGTTCCACCGATTTGGCTCAGGCCATTGCACATGTGATTCTCGGTCTGACCGAGAATTCCAAATCGGTGTGACCGAGTTCAAGTCTTTGTGAAACCCTAGCAGTCTCGGTGCCACCAAACTATGACTCGGTCTGACCGAGTTCACTAGTTTAGGTTCCAACAGCTGCTTCGGTATCACCGAGATTTCAAATCGGTAGATCCGAAATGCTTTCTATGGAAAACTAAAACTAATTTTTTGATTCATTCTTTTGCAAAAACCTCTGCACTTTGTGATGCTCATCCACTCTACCTCATCTATAATCTATTCACAGGGTCAGCTGTCAGTGTTTGCATCATGTCAGATCAGAGTGACAGTCAGAACAAGTCCGAGGAGCAGGTTCACATGAGTGAGGGCACTAGTCCCTCCAGCAGCTCAGATGATGGAAGCAGGAGCACACCTAGCAAGAAGAGAACCTCAGATTCATAGGATGAGGACTATGTGGCTGAGGAGGAAGAAGCCGCCTCAAAGAAGAAGGTGCTCAAAAAGGAATATGGCACAACTGCTGCAACTAAGCCAGGTCTGAAGACCAAGAGGCCAGCAGGAAGATAGCCAATGTCTAAGCCAAGAAAAGTTTCCACATGTGAGAAAATGGTCTTCACTCTTGAACCCAAGGAAGCTGGAGATGGCAAGAAGAGGAAGAGAGGGTAAAGAAGACCACTGCCAGAGTTCTAGGCAAGTCCTCTATGATGAGAGACTCTGAAGAGGAAGAGGAAGAGGTTGCTGCACCAGCACCTAAAGCCCAGAAGCTCATGGGAGATGCCATAAGATCAGGGGCTGCTCCATCTAAGCCCAAAGAAGCTCCCAAGCCAGCTGCTCCAAAACCCAAAACTGCACCCAAGAGAAGCACCAGGAACATCCCAGCAGCAGAGAAGAACAAGGCCCCAATGCCTGAAGCTGCAATGAAAGAAGAAGATGATGAGTTACATGTCTTGAGGAAGTTGAAGAAAAAAATTCCAGATCACAATGATGCTCATCCAGTAGCTTAGAACATGAAGATAATGAAGGATTCAGGATTGAGTCTATGGAGAGAGTCAGATCCATATGGCACCAGAAGAAGAACTGCTGTGGATTACAGGTTCCATACCAAGGAACAGCAGGACTTCTATGAGACAGTGTTGCTTGACAAGAAACCAATAGTGTGTGACATGAGATGGGTCAACTGGGAGTACATCAAGGAGAATGAAGAGAACTATCCTGGAGTCTATGATAGTTTCAAGGCTTGTGGAGTTGATGAGTTTGTGGCTCAGAAGCTCACCAAGTGGAATGATGAGCTCGTCATGCAGTTCTACTCCACAGCTCACTTCTACCCAGATGGAAGGATTGTCTGGATGTCCGAAGGTACTAGGTACCAGTCAACTGTTGAAGAATGGGAAAAATTGATCAATGCTCCTGAGGGGAGTGAGGATGACTTGGATGTCTATGCCAAGAAGAAGAAGGATCACAACTCCATGGCTAGCATGTACAAGGAGATTCCTGATGCAGATCTTGAGACTCACCAATTTGGTTCAGTGAAACACTTGCTGTCAGGCCTGCCCACAATCAACTAGATCCTCAGGCACACTCTTCTGCCCAAGTCAGGTGATCACAGAATGATCATAGGACACTCCATCAACTTGCTGCACATTTTTGATGTTCCATAGAAATTCAAGGTCATGAGCCTAACTGTGGAAACCATGAAGAGGATAGCTGCAGATCAGAAGAGGAGTTGTGGGTATGCCCCACAGATTCAGGAGCTGATCAACTCCAAGATGGGCACTGGCACATATCTGCTGGACAAGGAGCACCTGCCCATCTACCCAGACTTTGAGGATAACACTGTGGTGATGGATGAAAATGAACCATATTCTGTGCAAGCACAAGCAAAGAGGGAGAAAGCTGCAAAGATGCCAACCATGGATGAGGCATCTCAGTATCTTCTGAAGAGCAAGCAAGATCAGCTTGGCTACTTGATTGCCTCCACTCTGAGGATTGAGAAAGGATTGGCCACCCTGACTCAAAACCAGGAGAGCTTGGAGAGGATCATGGAGCAGAAGTTCTACAACTTAGATGTGAAGGTCACTGAGATACAGTCTGTTGTTGAGCAACTTCAGGAGGAAGTGCATGAGAAGAAGGGCAAGACAACCACTGATGCTTTTGCTAGAGTTCCCAGAGGTTAGAGATCTGCTGCTATGCCTGTCACAGACACCAGAGCAACTTCATCAGCACCAACTACAACTTCAGTGCCACCAGCTCCAGCACCTACTCCTCCAGCACCATCTACATCGACTGATGCCTTCGTCCTTGGAGTTCTGTCTACACCACCACCTGAAGACCAAGCCTGAGTGTCGATCTAGCACTATGCATTTTTTATGAACTTTTTGGTAACTTATTGCCAAAGGGAAAAAAATGTATAGATCATAGGCTTCGAGAGAGAGTGTTGCTTTTGTTCTCTCTTGCGTTTCTCTTTGGTGGTTGAACTTTGTTATTTGCTTGTTTGAAATACTTTATGCTTGTGTGTGATACTTGGATGATCATGTGTTTGATCATATGCTACCTTTATGATTGTTGGATGACATTATCCTTTTATATTCCATATGATCACTCACTTTTCTTGGTGATGAGTGCATGTATTTCAATTATTATCATTTTGAGCGCTCCACCAAGATGTATGTGACATGGAAGAGTAACCCATGATCCTAACTCTTTGTGCATTTGCAGTCCAAAGCAAATCTTAAACTATGCACAAATTTCGGGGGAGCTCTTGCTTTTCACATACTTCTCAAAGCGATAATGTTTTTCACTCTTATTATCATTTGTCGAAGCTTTGATCTATATGTTGTCATCAATTACCAAAAAGGGGGAGATTGAAAGTGCAACTATCACTAGGTGGTTTTGGTAATTCCTAACAACATATAGTTCATTGAGCTAATGCTATTTCAAGACTAATTTTTCAGGAAAGCTCAATGATTGGCATGTCATGGATGAGAAAAGTGGACCCCTCAAAATACTAAGGATAAAAGGATTGGCTCAAGCTCAAAAGTTCAAGACTCTACATTTTCTATTTTAGTGATCCAAGATCACATTGAGTCTATAGGAAAAGCCAATACTATCAAGGAGGGATGAGGTGTTGCTTAATGATGCTCTTGCTCAAAGTGCTTAGTGATATGATCCAAAACCCTCAACTACTTTCTCACATCCACAATTGACCCAAACCAAAAGTCAAACTCGGCCCCACCGATTCTTTCTATCTGGCGCCACCGAGTTCAGATGCCATAGCCACTGCCACAAACCCTAGGCAAATCGGTCTCACCGAGATGGGGTTGAAATCTCTCTGTTTCCCTTCGTAACATTTTGGTCCCACCGAGATGAGCGATCGGTCCCACCGAGATTGCAATGTAAACTCTCTGTTTCCCTTTTGTAACATTTCGGTCTCACCGAAATGAGCGAATTGGTCCCACCAAGTTTACCTGACCAACTCTCTGGTTAGCTTATTACCAAAATCAGTCTCACCGAGATTACATTATGCCCTAACCCTAACCATATCGGTCCTACCGAGTTGCATGTCGGTCCCACCAAAAATCCTAACGGTCACTAGATTTGCTGAATTGGTCGACCGAGTTTACCAATTCGGTCCCACTGAGTTTGGCAAGTTGTGTGTAAAGGTTAGATTTGTGTGGAGGCTATAAATACCCCTCCACCTCCTCTTCATTCGTGGAGAGAGCAATCAGAACAAACCTACACTTCCAACCTACATTTTCTGAGAGAGAACCACCTACACTTGTGTTGAGACCAAGATATTCCATTCCTACCATATGAATCTTGATCTCTAGCCTTCCCAAGTTGCTTTCCACTCAAATCTTCTTTCCACCAAATCCAAATCCTGTGAGAGAGAGTTGAGTGTAGGGGAGACTATCATTTGAAGCACAAGAGCAAGGAGTTCATCATCAACACACCATTTGTTACTTCTTGGAGAGTGGTGTCTCCTCGATTGGGTAGGTGTCACTTTGGAGCCTCTGACAAGATTGTGGAGTTGAACCAAGGAGTTTGTAAGGGTAAGGAGATCGCCTACTTCGTGAAGATCTACCGCTAGTGAGGCAAGTCCTTCGTGGGCGACGACCATGGTGGGATAGACAAGGTTGCTTCTTCGTGGACCCTTCGTGGGTGGAGCCCTCCGTGGACTCACAAGAATCTGTTACCCTTCATGGGTTGAAGTCTCCATCAACGTGGATGTACGATAGCACCACCTATTGGAACCACGACAAAAACATCCGTGTCTCCAATTGCGTTTGAATCCTCCAAACCCTTCCCTTTACATTCTTGCAAGTTGCATGCTTTACTTTCCGCTGCTCATATACTCTGTGCATGCTTGCTTGAATTGTGTTAAGATTGCTTGACTTCTTCTAAGTTGCTAAAATCTGCCAAGAACTAAAATTGGGAAAAGGCTAGATTTTTATTTGGTCAAGTAGTCTAATCACCCCCCTCTAGACATACTTTCGATCCTACACACGCTACAACAACAACGCCTACAAGATCGACATCCCACGCAACAAGTACTCCATCGTCTCATCAAGAGCCAAGAGGACATATGACACGAACACGAGCTAGAGCTCTCGAGAACGAGGTGACTTCCGTCCTTAGTGATATCACATATGATCCACTCGAGACATGGCTACTACCTAAGTATGATATGTTATGCATGATTAGGTGTCTAGAGGACCCTCCCGGAGATGCTCATGAAGACGGACAAGCCGCCGAGTGCATGGACGAGGAGAACCGACAGAAGTAGTCAAGTGCAACTCCCAGGACCTGGACATCCGGCCAGGACCCCGGACATCCGGCCCCTGGAAACGTCACCAGTGCCAAGGAGCCAGCGGCCAAGCCTACAGGCCCCGAACATCTGGCCTCAGCTCGGACATCCGGCCCGACAGCCCGGACATCCGGCCCCAGCCCGAAAATCCGCCGCCCATCACAGAATCATCCAGAAGCTGAACCTTGTTAGCCCGGACATCCGGCCAAAGGCCCGGACATCCGGCCCGTCCTGAGCTCCCGGACATTCGGCCCCTTGCCCTTACATCGGGGCCCCATCTATCCAGACAACATCCAGGCCAACCACTCCAGCCCGGACATCCGGCCCCTCGCGAATGCCCGGACATCCGGCCCGTCGCCCGGACATCCGGCCTCCCCTGTCTGCGCACAGTGTAAGGGCCCGAGGCCCGTGTACCCCTTCGCCCACCTAGACTATATATACTCCTCCTCCCCCTCTTTCTAGGGTTAGCATTGGTTTAGCTAATATGTGAGATAGAGCTTTGCTCATCCATTACGGATCTACTCCACGAGAGAGACCGCAGCCCCTCTACGGAGAAGATCACCTTGGATTCAAGACTCCCTCTTGGGTGGCCCCATCAAGATCTCCTCTAGGAGAAGAACCGGTTACCTTTGTATCGTCCTTTGTTTGATTTGGATCTTGTACCTCCTCTCGTGTTTCGAGGATCTAGCACATGTGTGACCTAATCTCGTTGGTTTGAGTGTTTCCTCTTGTGTTTTCCCTTGTGTTTTCCCGTGTGTTCTTCGTGTTCTTAGTTGGGATCCGCTCCTTTCATGAAAGATCTGCCGTATAGGGTTCCACCCTATATCATCATCCGTCCATGGAGATGAGCCGCACCGCCCTGGTCACCCGCGACCTCGGGTCACCTCTGCGTCGTCCTCACCGCTCGCTGGTGAGCTCCTTTGCGCCACCTCCGGCCCCTTTCTTTCCCTCGCGTCTCGCCTCTGCTGAATTCTCCGCCTTGCCGTCGTTTTGCTGTAGGAGCCGAGGCCGTTGCCTCCTCAGTTCCTCGCGCCGCCTCGAGCTTTCCCTGCCCCAGATCCAGCCGCCCCTGCTTCCCATCGTGCCTCCCCGCCTTGGATCCGGTCGTCCCTGCGACGTCCCTGCCGCCAAGTCCACGCCACGGCCTCTGCATGTTCTGCATCAAGCAGGTGCTCTCCTGCTCGTCCCGCTCGAGGCTCTGCTCGTTGACCCAGCCATTAGTTGACCCCACCTCCTCTACTCGCCCGCGTGGGCCTCCCCAGCTGCAGCCCAGCCTCTCCTCTAGCCAGCCTGAAGGCCCATGGTGAGCTGCCCCCCCAGCGCCTGTTCCTGTTAGGCCCGTGACTGGATTCGGCCCAGTGTAGTTTTTTCCCCTGTTGCGAATTTAGCTATTTATTCAGAGGCTGCCAGTTTTACAGAAACCCCTTGCACTTCATGCATTTAATATCTCACAAACCGTGCATCAGTTTAAAATGTTTTAAGCGTGTAAAATGCTTAGAATTTCATCGAGTTTCATAATATGCCACTTTCATTTATGATTAAAATGTCGTTTGATTAAATTTGCTCAAATGCCATGTTAAAATGATTTATTTCATAACTAAATAACCGTAGCTCCGTATTTAATAATCTATATATGTAAATGGGGTGGAAAAAATGCATAGATCAACATGGTGGCATTACTTTGTATGTTTAACAACTCTAAAATATGGTTTAGGGCAGATCAGTACAAAATTCATAATATGCATATGAGGATTTTCCGGAATTGTTGTTTGTTGTTTCCGGCCTCATTTAAACTTGCCTAAATAGTTAGTTTTATTATGCTTCACCTCTTGCCATGTTAACCAACATTTAACATTGTTGAGTACATGAACAAGAGTGAACTAAATAATTGAATGTGGTGTTTCGTCAATATGCAACTCGTTGCATATTGAGCTCCACTTAACTTGTAGTGTTGTTTGTGCACTTTGCCATGCCTTGCCTCATTAAACCGGACATGAAACGTACTTGGTTGTGCATCATGCCATGCTTATGCTTGTTGGTTTACCATGTTGTTTGCTTCTTTCCGGTTGTGCTACTTCTCGATAGTTCTCGGTATCGTTGCAGTTGGGAGGATCTGTTCGACTACGTTGGTCCGTCTACTTCATGGACTCGGTCTTCTTCCTAGTGGGATTTCAGGCAAGATGACCATTACCCTCGATATCACTTCTATCTTTGCTTGCTAGTTGTTCGCTCTATCGCTATGTTGCGCTACCTACCACTTGTTTATCATGCCTTTCATATTGTCATGTCAAGCCTCTAACCCACCTTCCTAGCAAACCATTGTTTGGCTATGTTACCGCTTTTGCTCAGCCCCTCTTATAGCGTTGTTAGTTGCAGGTGAAGTTGAAGATTGCTGCATGTTGGAACATGAACATGTAGGGATATCACAGCATCTCTTATTTTACTTAATGCATCTATATACTTGGCAAAGGGTGGAAGGCTTGGCCTTTTGCTCGGTGTTTTGTTCCACTCTTGCCTCCCTAGTTTCCGTCATACCGGTGTTATGTTCCTTGATTTTGCATTCCTTAGTTGACAGTTCGCTTTGAATAAAACTCCTCCAGCAAGGCCCAACCTTGGTTTTACATTTGCCTAACAACCTATAACTTTCCCCTGGGGTTGCAAACCCGAGGGTCATCTTTATTTTAACCCCCCGGGCCAGTGCTCCTCTGAGTGTTGGTCCAACCTAGAGCCACTTGCAGTGCCACCCCTTCACCCGGGGTCTTCGGTTGATGTACATAGTGTTCATCCGGTGTGCCCTGAGAACGAGATATGTGCAGCTCCTATCGGGATTTGTTGGCACATTCGGGCGGTCTTGCTGGTCTTGTTTTACCATTGTCGAAATGTCTTGTAACCGGGATTCCGAGACTGATCGGGTCTTTCCGGGAGAAGGATTATCCTTCGTTGATCGTGAGAGCTTGTGATGGGCTAAGTTGGGACACCCCTGCAGGGTATAAACTTTCGAAAGCCGTGCCCACGGTTATGTGGCAGATGAGAATTTTTTAATATCCGGTTGTAGAGAACTTGACACTTGACTTAATTAAAATGCATCAACCGCGTGTGTAGCCGTGATGGTCTCTTTTCGGCGGAGTCCGGGATGTGAACACGGTTTGGGTTATGTTTGATTGTAAGTAGTTCAGGATCACTTCTTGATCACTTCTAGCTTCACGTCCGTTTCCTAGTTTCTCTTCTTACTCTTGTACTCGTATTTTAGCCACCATATTTGCTTAGCGCTTGCTGCAACCCCACCTCATTACCACATCCTATCCATAAGCTTAAATAGTCTTGATCTCGCGGGTTTTGAGATTGCTGAGTCCTCGTGACTCACAGATACTACCAAAACAGTTGCAGGTGCCGATGATACCAGTGCAGGTGATGCTACCGAACTCAAGTGGGAGTTCGACGAGGACCTTGGTCGTTACTATGTTTCGTTTCCTGATGATCAGTAGTGGAGCCCAGTTGGGACGATCGGGGATCTAGCGTTTGGGGTTTATCTTCTTTTCTTTTGGAATTGTCCGTAGTTGGACTATGTGTGTACCCTGAATGACGTATGAATTATATGTTCATTGTGTGAAGTGGCGATTGTAAGCCAACTCTATTTATCCCTTTCTTGTTCATTACATGGGATTGTGTGAAGATGACCCTTCTTGCGACAATACCAAAATGCGGTTATGCCTCTAAGTCATGCCTCGACAAGTGGGAGATATAGCCGCATCTTGGGCGTTACACATTACCTGCTTCAAGTGCAGGAAAACTGGACACTACGCCACCGAATACAACGAGGTGAAGAATGGGAATGGCAATGGAAGCTCTGGGAAGAAGCCCAACCCTTTCACCAGAGGTGAGGTGAATCACGTCATTGTGGAGGAAATTGACGAGCAGCCTGACGCAGTTTTTGATTAATGCATTTACATCCCTTGTTCTTTTTGACATTGGAGCATCACATTCATTCATATCAAGGAGATTTTTGGAAAATTTTAAGTTGCCGACCATAGCCCTTAAGTCACCTATGTTAGTAAGTTCCCCAGGAGTAGAGATTATCGCTAGTCGGGGATGTTTTTCAGTTGCCGTTGACCATAGGTAGATATGTTTTTCCCACATACCTCATTATCCTAGAATCACAAGGATTGGACGTGATCCCATGTATGGATTGGCTATCCAAGTACGAGGGAAACATCGATTGTGCTAGTAAGTTGATTTTGCTCACCACCCTAGAGGGAAAATGGATCATGTGTTGAGGCATGCGCCAAGGAGGACTCAAGTGAATTCTCTTTAGGGAGTTGTTCAGGAGGAAGTACCAGTTGTGAAGGATTACCCCGATATGTTTCCGAAGGAATTACTAGGCATGCCACCAGACCGAGACATAGAGTTTTTAATCGAGTTGTTGCCAGGCACCAGACCAATATCCAAGAGACCGTATCAGATGCCCGCAAATGATCTAGAGGAAATTAAGAAGCAGATTAAGAAATTACTGGAGAAAGGTTATATTCGACCGAGTTCATCACCTTGGGGAGCCCTAGTGCTTCTAGTTGATAAGAATGATGGATCTTTGAGAATGGTTGTAGATTATCGTGCGTTGAATGAGGTGACATGAAGAACAAATATCCTCTGCTGATGATCAATGATTTTTTGACCAGATGCAGGGAGCCAGAGTTTTCTCCAAGATCAATCTTCGATCAGGATACCAACAGCTGAAGATCCGAGAGCAGGACATACCTAAGACAGCTTTTACCACATGGTATGGGCTTTATGAGTATATGGTCATGTCTTTCGGGTTGACTAATGCCCCTGCCTATTTTATGAGTATGATGAATAAGATATTCTTGGAGTTCTTGGATAAGTTTGTCGTGGTGTTCATTGATGATATATTGTTTTAGTCAAAAAATGAAGAAGAACACAAGGAACTTTTGCGCTTGGTTCTCGAGAAGCTCAGGGAACATCAGCTATACGCCAAGTTAAGCTAATGCAAGTTTTGGTTGAAGGAAGTCGGATTTATCGGACATGTTATATTAGGAGAAGGTATAGCGGTAGACCCTTCCATGGTTGAGTCCATCACGAAATGGAAGGCACCCACCTTAGTTGGAGAGATACGTAGTTTCCTTGGACTCGCATGATATTATCAGAGGTTTGTTGAGAATTTCTCCAAGATCATAAAGCCTATGACAGAGTTATTGAAGAAAGACACAAAGTTTAATTGGACCGAGGATTGTGAGGCCAGTTCTCAGGAGTTGAAGAAATGTTTGGTTACAGCCCCAGTGCTAATTCTTTCGAATATACGCAAGGATTTCCATGTATATTGTGACGCTTTTTGTCAGGGACTTGGAGGCGTTCTTATGCAAGAAGGAGAAGTTGTTTCGTATACCTCACATCAGCTTTGACCTCATGAGTTGAATTATGCCACACATGATTTGAAGTTAGCAGCCGTAGTGCATGCGCGCAAGACCTGGAGGCATTTTCTTATTGGAAATTGTTGTGATATTTACACGAATCACAAGAGTTTGAAGTACATCTTCATGCAGAAGGAGTTGAACCTCAGGCAGAGGAGATGGTTGGAGCTCAAAAATAATTATGACATGAGACTACATTACCACCCAGGAAAGGCCAATGTCATGGCAGATGCTTTGAGCCGCAAGAGTCATGTTAATACTCTCACCATCAGAGGATTACCCTAGGAATTAGCCGATGATCTCAGAGATCTTCGATTGGAGATAGTTCCGGGAGGTTTTATTGCAGCACTGGAAATTCATTTCACTTTCTTGGGAAAATCCGAGAAGCCCAGAAGTCAGACAAAGGCATTGCACAGATAAAGGAAAAATGAACCAAGGAAAGACAGCAGGATTTCATGAGGATGAACACTGAAGCTTATGTTTTGAGCAGCGTATTTACGTCCCAAATGACCCAGAGATCAGGAAGCCAATTCTTCAGGAGGCTCGTGATTCGCCTTACTCTATACACCCAGGAAACACCAAGATGTATTTGGTCTTGAATGAAAATTTCTGGTGGACAGGTTTGAAGAAGGATATTGCCGAGTATGTAGAAGTATGTGATGTTTGTCAGAGAGTTAAAGCAGAGCATCAGAAACCAGCAAGACTACTTCAGCATTTGCCGATACCTGATTAGAAATGGGATAAGCTTGGCATGGACTTCATCACGGGATTGCCGGACTCGTTCTGTTATGACTCCATCCGGGTTGTAGTTGATCGCTTGACAAAGGTAGCTCACTTCATCCCCATGAAAACCACGTACTGAGTGCTAAGTTGGCCAAGATATACATGAACATGATTGTATGTCTGCATGGAGTTCCAAGGACCATAGTATCAGATAGAGGAACACAATTTACCTCGAAGTTTTGAAATCAATTACACGAAACTTTGGGTACCAGGCTAGAGTTCAGTACAACTTTCATCCGCAGACAGATGGGCAGACCGAGAGAGTCAATCAGATTCTGGAGGACATGTTGAGAGCTTGTGCATAGTTGGGATGATAATTTACCTTACGCAGAGTTCTCATATAACAACAACTATCAAGCTAGTTTGAAGATCGCCCCTTTCGAAGCTTTGTACGGAAGGAGGTGCATGACACCATTGATGTGGGAAGAAGTTGGAGACCGTAAATTTCTCGGACCAGACTTAATAAGAGATTCAGAGGAGAAGGTCAAGTTGATCCGTGATAGACTCAAGATAGCCCAGTTCAAGCAGAAGAGTTATGCCGATACTAAAAGCAAGGAGGTAACCTATGAAGTCAGAGACAAATCATATCTTCGTGTGTCTCAACTTCGAGGAGTTAAACGATTTGGAGTCAAAGGAAAGTTAGCATCACAGTTTGTGGGGACATACAGAGTATTGGAACGCATGGGTGAAGTTGCCTACAAGTTGGAATTACCCGAAGGTTTGTCAGGAGTTCATGACGTGTTTCATGTTTCCCAGTTGAAGAAGTGCCATGTGGAAATGGCCGATATTCCTCTGACAGATACAGTGCCTCTGGAAGCGATTTAGTTGGAGAGTGACCTAACTTATGAGGATAAACCCGTCAAGATTCTCGAGTTTGCCAACCGAGTTACCCGCAACAAGGTCATCAAGTTCTGCAAGGTTCAGTGGAGTCACCATACTGAGGAGGAAGCCACCCGAGAACGAGAAGAGGACCTCCGACAGGACCACCCACACCTTTTTGCTAGCCAACTCGAATCTCGAGGGGAAGATTCATCTTAAGGGGGGTAGGTTTGTAACACCCCAATTTTCAATTTGGATGTTTATAAATAGATCATTCATATGCATCCATGATTTATGCATTTTTGCCTCCATTTTTTAGTTTAATTTTGGTCCAGGGAACTTTGAGCAACTCAAGGACCGAAAGAGAGAGTTGGAAGTTTCCCTAAAACCATTTTTGAAATTTCAAAATTTGAAATTTGGACAGTTTCACCAAAAGTTCACTTCCATTATTTCAAAATAAAATAAAGAGAGAAGATAAAAGGACTTCTTAAAAAATAGAGGGAAATATTGGAAGTTGAATTTTAAATCAAAATATATTTATTGGGTTTTATTTGCAAATTATTTTGATGCAAATTTTATTAGCATAGCAAAAAGTTTATTTTCTAAATTTACATTCTAGGCCGGATAAAAGTCCACGAGGTCCTATATAAGACCATATAACTATGCGAATTTTCTGGGAATTTTGAGAATTTTTATTTTTATTTTTTGGGTGTTTTACTTTTTGAAAAAACAATTAAAAAATCTGCCCGCACCCGGTGAGGCCTACCGGCCCAGCCAGTCACAGGCTAGCGAGGCCATGGCCCAGCCGCAGCGCCAGGGCAGCCAGCGGCCAGCACAGGCAGCAACGAGGCAGCGCCCACATGCATAAAAAAGGCCGATCCCCACACCCGACTCCCCTCCTTTGCTCTCTGTCCCTCACGTAACCCTCTCCCCCTCGTTGACTTCCCACTTGGCACATGGGCCCCACCTCTCCTTTCTTCTTCTCCATAAAGAACAGAACTCCACGCGTTCACGCTCCGGACGATGCTCCGCGTCCGATTTCTTTGGAAACCCTATCCACCGTTACGCCATCGCGCTGTGTTACGCGTCCGCCTCCGTTCCGGGTCTGCAAGCGCCGGGTTACCAAACCAAAGCCGCCGCACCTAGGGTCAAGACGCCGCGAGGGGTGACATGGTTTGGTCAACACAACCCGGAGCGCACGCCTGTTTCTTGAGCCGTCCTGCTCTGCCTCTGTCATTACCAAGCTTTAGGCTGCTGCCGAGCCACCAGGGTCGCCAAGTCCCTCGCTGGCTCCGGCTCCTGTACGCCGCCGTATGTGACCTGGCGGACCATCGAATCTGAAAATAAATCAATTCATGTTGTTGCACCATTCTACGAAGCACCCGCCGAGACCGTCTGGAGTTTCAAGGAGAGGTGACCCGCAATCTGCTAGCGCTGCCCTGGCATATGTACGCAGGGTCACGAACACGCCTGCAAAGTGCTAGTGGTGTGCATCGGCACAGGTGCTAATACCTGAGTACTGATCGCTTTTGGAATAATGGATCTGTGTGGAGTACAAATCAAATCCAAAGTGCTTCCAATAGTATTCCAGTAGCACGTGACGAATGTTTTCTGCTTGAGTATTACTTCAACAACTGCTACAAACGCTGCCTGACTGGCCGGAAGGAAAAACAGATCAAGTGCAGCGTACATGGGGAATCCGGCGTGTCGCTACCCTGTTGACTCATGTCAGCTAGCCTTCAAGTCACCAATCCGCTGCTGCCGACCGGCCGCTGCTGTGGCTCGCCGCATTGTCAACCCGCCGTCTGCCTCTGTTGATGCCTTTGGGCCACCCCTGATGATGTGGAACTGAGCCGGCGCCTCGGCCACGCTGCTCTTGCCCCTCCACGTGAAGACTCAATCAGTCAAAACAATCGCTGGTTATTTCGACTATAGATCATCAATTATTTCAATTGAGCCGCCTCCAAGTTGATCCGGAGCCGCGCCTCAAGTTGTCCCTCTGCTGCTTGCTTCCATCTCTACTGAAGTGTCGACAAGATGAAAGCCGCCCGGACCGCTGTTGTCTCGCCTCCTCAGCCGCGGTGGTGTCAGGCCCGCTTTACTTCTGTTTCAAGCCACGCCCGTTGCTACCCGTGAGTCGCCGCCGGGTCTCCACTGCGACCTCAAACCACCTCCAGTGACTGCCTAAGCCGCCGTTCGCCTCGGCAAGCGAGCTGCTAGATGATTTTGAGCCGTCGGGTTTCAAGTCGCCATCACCGGCATGTCTTAGTTCCGCCTTGACCCGCCGGCCGCCTTTGCTGCTGTGGCCGCGGGCTCACCTCGAGCCGCCTTGCCATGAGTCGCCGCTCCCTGCTGATGCGGCCTTGAGTTGCCCGCCGCCGGGTTCCGCCCCTAGTGATCTACGAAGCTGGCTTCGCCCTGCGTCATGCTGCCTCGTGCTGAGCCGCCGTGCCTGATTTAGAATCGCCTCCGAGCTATCTCTACGCGCGGATAACCCGCCTCGGGGTCACTTGATTTTCGTTGAGCCGTCCTCGCCCCCAAAGTGACTCGCCCTGCCGCGGCCGGCCTCGAGTCGTTGCCTCGCAGCCACAACCGTGGCCGACCCGCCTCGTCTTTGTCGCAAGCCGCCATGGTCCTATCTGTGAGTCGCCTCGGCCGCCCCGCGAGCTCGCGGCCGGCTCAGCACGGCCCCGCGCCGGTTGCTCCCGTACACTCGCCCACCGGTTAGAAGAAATCAAATAGCCGGGCACTGGACATACTACCAGAAGCATTAATGCAAAATTTCCAGTATGAGTAAGCTAAAAAAATTCAGCATGACCCAGAGGATCCCTTCTGAGCCGCCCGGTGCAGTGCTTTAAGCCGCCACCTCTATCATCATTACCCTACGGCTGATAATTTTCGATAAAACATATCAGGTGAAATCCATCCTATCAAGTTTTTATTGATATATTTTATTTTCTTCGAGAACAATTACTCTCGTCTGTGAAATTTCTTATGCTGAACAATTTATCATTACAAAGGCGACCATCAAGCTATGGCCCTTGCCTACACTTGATGGATTAATGGAGAGGGTCATTTATAACCCGTTGAGATTCAACATATTCCAGTAATCCGTTGTTCAACTATATGCTGGTTCATATCACCGTCAAATATGAAGAGTCTCAAGCCAACAACTCTAGTCGCCTTAATACTCGGGGGCTACAATGATATGACTCAGCAAATCTTGCCAGTTTCAGCAAAATTAAGAACCTCGGGCCATTGGAAGGAAGATAACCCGGTCCTGGAGGCTACTGCTATATTGATGAAAATTTAAAGGCCATCAGAAAGTTTCCGGCTTCAAATGAAGGATTCCGGTTTAAAATCCGGTTCGAGAGACATCTCTCTCCCATAAAGCTTTGAAGCTCTCAATATCTGGTTTAAAAGAATTAATCTCTTGCAAGTTCGAGTTCTCAAAAAAATTACAGGGACCAAAGAGAGTTGGATGCACAACATAACTCAAACATAGGTACCCGGCAAGCACAACTCACGAATATGTCACTTGGGGGCTTCTTGTTCAAACATAGGTGTATTCACCAAAGAGAACATAGCACAACTCAATATCTGGTTTAAAAGAATTAATCTCTTGCAAGTTCGAGTTCTCAAAAAAATTACAGGGACCAAAGAGAGTTGGATGCACAACACAACTCAAACATAGGTACCCGGCAAGCACAACTCACGAATATGTCACTTGGGGGCTTCCTGTTCAAACATAGGTGTATTCACCAAAGAGAACATAGCGTTACTACCCTCTTGACTGGGTTATCTTTTTCAAGCATAGGTGTATTCACCAAAGAGGACATAACCCTTCCGGGTTATCCTGCCTGTATGCCAGATGCTTCTCCATCAGGTAATCCTGATTGACCCGCCGAACTCTTAACAGTCAATCTTTTAAACAAGACCCTAAACTCATTAAGGTTAAAACGCCGGTTTGTCATGTGAGGGCACGACTTACAGAAAGCAAGGAGAAGCTTAGGCTGATAAGCTGCCTTCCTTGAAACTTGGTTAAACCGGCCTGTTTTGCACGATGCTGCTCTGACCCTGCCATACTCTCAATAAGTCAATCTTTTAAAGACCCTGAACTTATCCAGGTTAAAATGTCGATTGGGTCATGTGAGAGCCGGCTCACAGAAAGCGCGGATACTCCAGCGGCTATCATGCTAGTTTCATTGAACAAGATATTTTGGCTTGGCGGCCTATGAAAGCCTCGTGTTTTTTGGGTTTTTTATCTGGATTTGTATCACCTGTTTTTCTTACCATAAGGTTTTTAACAAGTCGGGCCAAGCAGCCCTGATTATGTCTCATATTTGGGATATTACCCCTACCCTGGTTACAAACTTCTATGGTCACTAGCGGACTTATACTGGGCATCATGACCCGCCCTGCGGTAAACCGCCAGGGCACTTATGATCTGTTTGTGTGCAGGAATTGGTTTTCAAACCGGGTTATATTACTCAAATCTTTAATAGCCAACATGGCTGGATTTTTATGGTTATCAATAACCAATATGATGATTGAGGTTTTCAAAGTTGCTTCAGCGTAATGGCTATTATTTTATCAATGGATATGATTTATTCTACAATGGAGGGAATAGTCCCGAGTCGCTGCAGGCTTACAACCCGGCACTTGGGGGCTACATTATTCAAGTTGAGATTACATCAAATATACAAGTCCCATGTCACTGCCATCATGCACCATGGCACTTCGGGGCTAATGCAAAGTCATTTTTACTTGCCTTATTGAAGATCTGGCTCATCACATCATAATGAGCCGGCCCTTGGGGGCTACCAATTGCTCATGTCAAAAATTCAAGGCACACAAGTCTTAATCCATTATATTGAAAGGTCCACTACTGAGTTGGTAAAGTACAAAGCTCTTAACCTTGTGGACGTGGGTTCGAGCCCCATGGTGAGGGTTACATCATATGATATTATTTTCAATGAAGTATATATAAAGTCCCAGCTTAGTATTATCTTACTAAGCTGGCCCTTGGGGCTATACGCTGTCGTCGAATCTACATGATCATACATACAAAGTCCCCGCTCATTATTGCATAATAACCCGCCCTTGGGGGCTACACTGGTTGAAGTTTTCATGAGCACAAGTAATTACAAGTCCTGTGTTCTCGCAAGCATGACAACCCGTACTTGGGGGCTACATATGTGGAATATTCAGTTTTGACTAGTGATTGAGATGAACAACCTGGATTTCTTCAAGGTTGCAACATTTATATTGAAGCAAGTCTTAAGCTGTTGCTACGCTCCCTTCTTAAGACTGGGGGGCTACAAGTGATATGCATATATGGGAGGTATATTTTCAAGCTTGATGTTAAGTGTTTCAAGGCCAATAATTTTGTTAAGCATTGGGAGCTGAGTCAAAATTATTCTTCACAATTTTTCTCTGTGAGAAACAAACGTCAGCAAATTGATTATGAAGCTGGCCTATTGACCCGGATTTTCTAGAAGAAGGAAATGCCAAGGAATTAAGGATGATCAGGTGCCGGCTTACAAGAATTCTTAACCTGGAGCACAATCTGTCAGATTTGTTCTTGTGTTTGTTTTACAGGATCAGTTTAACATGGATAAATCTAAATTAAAATGGGGGCTGATGTCGGGCAGATACCCCGTGGTATGACTCGGCCGGAGTTATGACCTGGCTGGGACTTGATATTTCATTGGTAAGCCGACAAACAGTTGTAAGCCGGCAGAAAGATTATAGGCCAGATTGTAAGCCGACAGATTATAAGCCAGATTGTAAGCCGACATATTATAAGCCAGATTGTAAGCCGACAGATTGTAAGGCAGATTATTAGTTAGATTGTAAGCCGGCTGACAATTATAAGCCAGATGGTAAGCCGGTGAATGATTATAAGCGATTATAAGTCGATTGTAAGCGGATGGTGTTTACGATAGTGGTAAGCCGGCAGATAGTCATAACCCGGCAGATAGAGTCGCCTGGGTTAATAAGCCCGAGATGTTAAGAAGTCCAAGACGTTAAGAAGCCCATGAAGAGAAGCCCGAGATGCGAAGTCAGAATAGTTTAATTCTTAATCCGACTAGGACTGTACATGTAACCCGCCCCTTCAACTTATATAAGGAGGGGGAGGGCACCCCTAGAGGGACAAGTAAGAAGCTCAATAATAGTTAAGGCTAGCACAACTAGGATAGCCGGTTTATGGCGACTCCCTCGTGATGATAATGAGACCTAGCCACAAACAGCATGTAGGGTTGTTACCGGATGATGTTTCCCGGGGCCCGAAGCTGTTTAAACCCTTATCTTGTGTTATGTCTCTTGATTCCGATCAAAACCCCTCTCAAGCTACCACATAGATGCGTTGGCTTCACGACGAAGTCCTCACACTAGGACATCTGCTGTGATAAATCCACGACACTAGTCGACCCCATCCCCAAGCATCATGTCCTATAAATAGCCAGGACCTTTCTCTCCCGGTTCCCCTCGAAACCCCCTCTCCAAGTCCACCTCTACAACACGTACTCGTCGTTCTAATCTAACGGCAGAAGCTGTAGTTCATCGCCGGATTCCGACGCCGGTGAGCCATCCCTTGTGCTTCTCCTTTTGTATGTCGACTTCCCTCGATCCTTACAACCGTTTTGACAAGGCCTTGCTTTCCCTCTCCATCTATGGCAGCCATACCAACCTTGTTGTCTTCACTGGAGCACCCGGAGCACCGAGCTTCGCCGCTTCATTCCGTCGCCGACCATCTGTGACTCCACCACCGGACGAGCCACTCTCTGCGGCATCCTCTAGACACCTCCGCCGCCGCACACGACCACTGGAGCCGCCCCCCACCAGACTGGAGCCGCCCCCAACAGCTCGTCCTTCTCTGTAAATACGAGCGATATGTTCATTCAGTTAAAAAATGTTTTTGGCTTTTTTATTTATCTAGATCAGTTTTTCTTCGGTTTGGTTTGAACCGGACGCTCAGTTTTGTTAATAAGCCATTGCCATTGAAACCTTTAGTTGGCAAACGTCCGCCCTGAAACCCGCAGCAAACACCCGTGGAGCCAATCAGAGAGCGCCACTTGTATCTGGCCGAAATATGTTTTTTTTGAGAAACCACTTCAGAACTTGGTTCCACAGCCTTACTTATTGAAAGAAAGAAAACATATATACAAATGTACAAAGTCCCAGGGGGACTAAAGATAAAAAGATCTACCTTACCTACTTTACAAAAACATTAGAGGTAACAGATAGAAAAACATCTCAAGGAGGTAAGAAAGCAATCCATCTAAACAGCTCATCTCTAAATTTTGGCTTGATCCTGTGTGTCATCAGAGTGATATCTTGGATGAAATTAGATCTCCATCTGTTGAAAGATGGTCTTTCATTTCTGGAAACCTTTCCATTTCTGATTGTCCAAATATTCCAACAAGCTATGAATACCACCTCCGTAAAGAAAGGCTTAGCAAAATCTCTCCTAGCCTGAATCACAGTCTGAACCTGATCCTCTCCTGGAGGCCAATATATTTGCAAAAAATTCCATATTCTGTGGCTGAATATGCAATTAAAAAAGAGATGATCTCTATCCTCTCGATTATTTACTGGACAGAGGACACAAGCAGGGGAGTCAGAGACATTCCAATGCCCACGCAGTAACATATCCTGAGTGTTGAGTCTGTCCATGATCATCATCCAGGAGAAAACCTTGATTTTCATTGTGCAGGAAGAAGCCCAAATCCATTTCAACAGGGGGTTAGGGATGATATTTCTGTGGACATATTGATAGTAGCTCTTGGCTACATATTGCTTGCCATTTTGTTTGAGCACCCAACAGCCTAGCTCAGCTTCATGACACTGCATGGACTGCACCAACTGGTGTACCTGGAGAAGTTCCTGGTGTGCCTGCTGAGACAATGGAAGATGAAAAAGAGTCTCCCACTGTTGGAAATCTTTATAGTCCTTTACTGTAGCCCAAGTGTCAATAGCAAAGGAAAATAATCTTGCAAATCTTTGCTTCAGAGGGACCACTGAATTGTCCAATTGCCAATTATCATCCCAGAACAAGACAGTATCACCTTGGTTCACCTGAACATATGTAAACTCTCTGAACTTATCCATCAGTTTGGAAACATCCCTCCACCAGAAAGAACCACATTCTGTAGTAGCTTGTGGAACTCTTTCATGGTAATAAGTATTCCATATGAGATTCACCCAGGGCACATCATGCTTATTGAAAAATTTATTTAAATGCTTCATAAGCAATGCATCATTTTGAATACCTAAATTCATAATGCCCAACCCCCCCTTATTTTTAGGCTTGCACACCAGATCCCAGGCTGCAAGGGCTGGAGCCTTGTCATTTCCATTTCTTCTCCATAAACACTGCCTTTGAATTCTCTGTAACTGCTTTAAAATCCCAGGGGGAAGTTCCAACCTGCAGAGGAAGAAGATAGGTAGAGCAGATAGAGCCGATTTTAAGTATTGCAATCTTCCACCTTGAGCAAGAAAAATGGAACTAGCAGACATTTTGTTCTCCATACTATCAACCACAGGAATTAGATCCATGATTACGAAGTCTCATCACCCCACAGGCAGACCAAGATATGTGAAGGGTAGAGATCCAACCTTACAACCAAAAGAGGCAGCCAGCCTGGCCAATTCCACCTCATCCACATTGATGGGAAGCATGGAGGACTTTTGATAGTTTATGTGCAGCCTAGTGGACTGAGAAAACTTGAGCAACATCCCTTTAAGAGCCAACAACTGGTCCTCCTCAGTAGGTAAAATGATCAAGGTGTCATCAACATATTGCACAATAGGATAATGAAGGTCATGGTTGGGTATTGGCAGCTTTAAACTTCCTTTGCGCATCAAATCATTAACAGCAGATTGCAAAATGTCAACAGCCAGAACAAACAGTAAAGGGGAAAGAGGATCACCCTGTCTGATCCCCTTTTTACAAGCAAAGTGTTTCCCAGGTACTCCATTCAGGAGAACTGAAGAAGTACCAGTGGATAGGAATTGTTTGACCCAAAGTATCCATTTCTCAGGGAAGCCCTTTAGTCTTAGGATTTGAAACATAGCCTCATGCTCAATTGAATCAAATGCCTTTTTAAAATCCAATTTGAGGATAACAATTTCCTTTTGGACTGGTGACATTGATGCAGATATTCCAAAGTCCAAGCTACACAATATTGGATGGTCCTCGATTTGATAAAGCCATATTGATTTTTGTGTATGCATCTCATAAGCTCCAACTGAATCTATCAGCAGCCATCTTAGAAATGAATTTCAGTCCCATACTAGTCAGAGATATAGGTCTAAAATCATTAATGCCTCTGTGGACAGCCACCTTTGGTATGAGAGTTATGTAAGATTCATTAATGTTCTCCAACTTAGCTGTATCCTCATGAAAAGCCTTGGCTAACTCGTAGAAATCCTGACAGATGATTGGCCAACACTTCTTGAAGAAAAGACCATTAAAACCATCGGGCGGTGCCCTATCAATAGGCATCCTCTTCACAGTTTAGTCCATTTCCTCCTTCTCAAATGGACTGACCAAAGTATCAAGTCCCTCAACTGGTTTTATCAAAGATGCAAAATCCAATGACATATTAATTCCTCTGGCAGTTCCCATTCTATTCTTAAAAGTAGACCAAAAAGCCCCTGCAATCAAAAGATGATCATTGGTGATAGTTCCATCCTCTAATCTCAAAGAGGCCGCTGAATTCCTCCTATATCTCTCTGTAGCCATAGCATGAAAGAATTTAGTGTTTTCCTCCCAGACTTTTATTGACCTGATAGTGCATCTTTTCCTCCAGTACAGATATTGAAGATGTAGCAATTTCTCCATATGCAACTTAACAATCTTTCTGAAGTTAAACTCAGGTCTGAATAAAGGTCTTAACTCCTCAATCTCATCCATTAATAAAATGACCCTAGTGCACTTCTGAATTAAAATTTTCATTTTGGAGAGTCCCATCTGCCATTTCTTGAGATCTTGCCTTAGGGTCTTGAGCTTATCTGCAATAACAGTTGTGATGTGTGTCTTGCGAGAACGTTTATTCCAAGACTTCTGCACACACTCCATAAAACTATCTAGTTGCACCCAATAATTCTCAAAGCAAAATAAATTACCTTTGGGTATATTGGTGCTTATGATTACTACACATGGTACATGATCATATACAGTTTTAGCCAAAGGAAGAACTTCAGAGGTGGTATAAGCAGGTCCAAGTTGCAGTGGTAAAGAACCAATCAAGTTGTTCAAGAAGAGGATTGTCTTGCATATTTGACCAGGTAAATTTTCTTCCCTTAATTGGAAGCTCAATCAGCCCCAAGTGACCAATAATGTCATTAAAAATAAACATATCATTGGGATCCCCCAGGCATATTTCTGTTTGTGGTATATCTGAAAAAGTTGAAATCACCTAACAGAAGCCAGTTTTCTTCCTCTGGGATTGTGAGATTATACATCCAGTCAACAAAGTCATCCCTGTCTCTACCAGAACATGGACCATACACAGACACAAGAGTCCAAGATTCCCCATTATGTGCAGATGTGAATTTAATAACAATAGCAAACTTTTTGGTTTCAACTAATGTGCCAGAAAACATTGCAGAGTTCCATAGAACCACAATACCACCAGATGCACCCGCTGAGGGGCAAAAAGCAAAAGTATCAAATCTTTTCGGAGCGAATGATCTAATAGCACGATTATCAATGTGTTGCATTTTAGTTTCCTAGAGGCATACCACAGAGCATTGGCTTTCATAAATTTTCTGTCTCACAACACGTTGACGATCCTCAGAGTTAAGGCCACACACGTTCCAGCAAAGAACACACAAGTTTCTACTGGTAATATGATTACTATCCATATATAAACATATCAGCAGAAGAAAGATCTATGTAGCCACATAGTGTGCTACACCACAGGTCCCACAAAAGCGAGTGCAGATCATAGTTTAGAATTCTTGAAAACAAATTAAAACGCCTAAGATAACTAGCAAATTTGAGGGCTTGTCACACCCAATCCCGAGCATATGATTTAAACATTAGGAGCTGATAAGGAAGGCTGCACCACAGGATCTTCCATAAGCATTTCCACAGCTATCTTCTCTGAAGCAATCTCCAATTCTGCACCCATCTGCTGGAGCACCTTGATAAGAGTTTCAGGTGGGATTTGGCTAGCTTGTGGATCATCCTCCATGTCATTTGCAGGAGCATCTACGTGAAGTGGTTCACCCAAAGGTCTGGACCTGGGCCTCTTCTTTATGGGCTGCACCATCTGTCGGTGTTTTGGAAACGGGGGTACCCAGACTTGCCTGCCTGCGGCCTGCGGCGTGGCATCTTCATCAGCACAAGCTCAAGACCCTCGCGAGGGGCCAAGCCTCGCGGGGCGGATGACAGGAAGCTTCCTCAGGCACGGCCTCGTCAGGCTGGCTCGCGAGGAGGCAGAGAGATCAAGGCGGGTTACCTCCCGAGTTGCCCATGACGCAAGCCATGACAACCAAGGGCGCCAGGTGGGTGCTAGCCCGCGCAGTGTCCTCATTTCCTCTTTGGTGCAAAGGAGGCAAGCGCAGGCGAGAGCATCAAGCAAAGGCAACCATTTCGGTGCAACAAGACCAAGACCAACACAACGGCAGGAAGGAGGTCATCGCGGATCCCAAGCCGGCGGCCACCGCCGAGTCTTTGGTAGACGAGGACCGACTTTAGTCGATAAGTGTACTAGATGTTCCCTTCAAAATGGCCAATTGTTGGCGCCTCTTCCCGCTCAATATTTGGGAAGAGGCCCAGGGCCTTTGCCTATAAATAGGACTAGCCACCCACAGGGTAGAGGCATCTTGAATCGAGCGAGAGATCAATCTAGATAGAGAGAGAAGCGACTGAACTCCCCTAGCAGTTCATCGCATCGGCCAAGAACAGATCCTCGCGAGGCTGTTCTTCCTTGTACTGTTCATCATCCGCCCCTGAGGCAATCCACCACACCACACACTGGAGTAGGGTATTACACCACCATGGTGGCCTGAACCAGTATAAACCTTGTGTCCCTTGTGTTGCTCTTTGTATAGTTTAGATCCTTGCGAGGAGACGAGGTGTAGGTAGGTAGGAGTGAGATCTCCGCGTGCACCCCAGAGTTCGAACCTAGAGGGTCCGCCGGAACCCGAAATCCGACATTTGGCGCGCCAGGTAGTGTACTAGACGTTCCCCTTCAAAATGGCCAATTGTTGGCGCCCTTCCCGCTCAATATTTGGGAAGAGGCCCAGGGCCTTTGCCTATAAATAGGACTAGCCACCCACAGGGTAGAGGCATCTTGAATCGAGTGAGAGATCAATCTAGAGAGAGAGAAGCGACTGAACTCCCCTAGCAGTTCATCGCACCGGCCAAGAACAGACCCTCGCGAGGCTGTTCTTCCTTGTACTGTTCATCATCCGCCTCGAGGCAATCCACCACACCACACACTAGAGTAGGGTATTACACCACCATGGTGGCCCGAACCAGTATAAACCTTGTGTCCCTTGTGTTGCTCTTTGTGTAGTTTAGATCCTTGCGAGGCGATGAGGTGTAGGTAGGTAGGAGGTGAGATCTCCGCGCGCCCATGGAGGCTCGAGCCACGCTCATCGTGGCAAACGAGCTCCTGTGCTACCGCCCCGTCGACGACGTCTACGAGGAGTGGCTTGACCGTGTCGCCGAGCTCGTCCGCGCCGCGGGGGGCTCCCCCGCGTCGTCCTTCTCACCTTGCACTGCCCCGCCTTTGCGCAGCGATGAAGCTCTGGGGCGCCTTAGCCGCCCCTCAAGAAGGCGCCTTGGCCCCAAGGCGCATGGCCCTGGTGGACCCCACTCCGTCTGCACTAGCGCAAAGAAGAGCAGAGCTGCCAAGAGGTCCTCGCCCCCAAGAAATTGCCGAGTGCTCCCTCGACCGCCCACACGATCAAGGCCTCGCTTCCAAAGACGCTAAGACTTCTGCGCTGCTTCCCAAGGCAGCCAAGACGAGGACCCGCAAGATTAAGCCCTTCGTCACCAAAGGCGCCCTGTACATCGCAGGCTGCCGCGCTTTCACCACCGAAGCTACGCTGCCGCATGGCCCGGCAAGTTCAAGCCAGACTCGCCTCCTCGCCACGACGGCACGGGCCGACCCACAGGTGTTCCTCCAGCTCTACGAGCTGGGCGTCAAGCCAACGGGACGAGAAGGTCATGGCGAACTGGTTTCCCATGGTGCTCAAGGGCAGTGCCCGCACTGGCTCTGAACTCGCTCTCGCACGATCTCCTCCTGGGACGAGATGCGGACCCGCTTCATCGCCAACTTCCAAGGCACTTTCATGACCGGCCTCTGCCGTGAGCGACATGCGCCGCATCAAGCAAGTAGCTGGAGAGACCCTGCAGAAGTACATCCAGCGCTTCAACAACGCACGCCTCAAGATTCCCAAGGTGAGCGAGGAGGCCATCATCCCAGCCTTCTCCGACGGTGTGCGTGACGTCAAGATGAAGGAGGAGCTGGCGATGCATGAAGACCTGTGCACATCCCTGGAGCTGTTCAACTTAGCAACCAAGTGCGCCAGGGCTGAGGAAGGACGCCTTTCCCTCCTCGAGCTGCCGATTGCCGACCCAGAAGAGAAGAAGCCCAAGGTCAAGGACATGAAGCGCAAGGGGCTGCCGTGCTCATGGCGTAACTGCACACCAAGCGAGGCAGGATCGCACCGAGTCTTCCAAGGGCAGCCGGTACTGCGTGTACCACGACCTCCACACCCACAACACCAACAAATGCCAAGAGCTCAGGGCCGCGCGAGAAGGGCAAATCGGTCGACGCCCCGACCGTAGTGATCGAGGCTACGGCCGAGGAGGAGGAAGAAGCGCAGGACGTTGGGAAGATCGTGGCCCTCGCCAAGGGTGGCGTGACCGACCTCGCGAGGACCGCTGGCAGGATCAGCCTCGCGAGGGAGGTTGGAGGGACCCGCCTCACGAGGGAGGCTGGAGGGATCAGCCTCGCGAGGATCGCCCACAAGGCAACGCAGGCCTTCCTCCTCTACCACCACAACCAAGGAGAAATGAAGACCATCATCAGGACGAGGGGGCTGGGGGCTTCCAGGAGCCGCGCGCGATCGCTTGCATCCTGGGCGGAGCTCAAGCCCCAGCCTCTCAGCGCATCTTCAAGTAGTTCGCCCGTGAAGTGAATGCAGTCCTCCCCAAGCTCGAAGCCACGCGCCCTCTCAGGTGGTCAAGATGCGCCATCACGCTCATTTCCGGATCAGCTCAAGTGCGCAGCCACAGCCGGAGTCCTCCCGATGCTTTGTTCCCCAATCATCGGCAACGTGCAAGTCACCAGGACCCTTATCGATGGCGGAGCAGGGCTCAATGTCCTGTCCGTCGAGACATTCAACAATCTCCAAGTGCCGTACAATCAGCTTCAGCCAACCAAGCCTTTCTCCGGAGTCACTGATGGCTCCACGGTTCTGATTGGGAAGGTCCGCCTTCCTGTCACCTTCGGGGCGCGCGGCAACTACCACACCGAGCTCATTGACTTCGATGTCGCCCACATTCGCCTGCCATACAATGCCATCCTCGGTTACCCAGCTCTGGCCAAATTCATGGCCATGACTCATCACGGCTACAATGTCCTCAAGATGCCAGGAAGTGGTGGAGTCATCACGGTGCCTTGTGAAGAAAGAGACGCAGTGTGTTCTCTGGAGCGTGCTTTCCAAGCCGCATCAATTGAAGACCCAGATCACAGGAGCGGGAGGCTCACCGAGGCTGCTCCTATGAAGAAGAAGACATCGCCTGGCCCGACCCCTCGGGAGGCAGGCCCCTCAGGGTCTGCGCCTGTCCAGAGGGCACCTCCTTCTGTCGCATAGGAAGGCGCACCATCGCCTCCTTGAGCAAGGCTCGGGGCTCTCTCTGGAGGGCCACCGACTTTGCTAAGATCACGAGGAGGCGCCGGGCACCACTTGGAGGCGTGTTTCAAAGCACGCTTCCCTCGGGAAGGAGTGAGGCAAGGAGGGCCAAACCCTCGGGAGTTCGTCTGCCAAGATCATTCAGAGCTGCAGGAGTCAAGAGTCATGAGTGGCAGCCGCCGCCACTCCGCCGTAGCTCTCCATCCAGGCGAGGATGGTGGGCTGCGCGTCTGCATCGACATACCAGGGCTCAACCGAGCCGCCTCTCAGGAGCGCCTCTGGCCCTCACGCGTGGGGTGCTGTGAAGGTCCACCCCACAGCTACGTTCGCATGCCTTACGGCTTGCCGAACGCGGCTGCCACGCGCCAGCGCCTCATAAGGAGCATCTTGGAGGCTCAAGTGGCCAGGCAATCCGCAGTCCTGGCGGAGATGGAGATGGTCCGCGAGGAGCTGCCAGCGCCTCCGGAGCCTCCCGAGGCTCCTGGGCCTGGGGGCTCGTGAAGATCGGCTTCCGCAGCGCACGACATCCGCTACTTCAGCATCCCCCCATCTTCAACATTATCAGGTGACATCCTTCGAGTTTCATTTTCAGCTGGGAGCGCCCCCCAGGGCTGCATCATTCCCAGGCCGCGTGGGTCCGTCCCTGCGGCATGTATCCCTTTTGATTCATGTTTCTAGTTTACTTTATTGGGGGCGCCCCTCGGGTTGCATCATCCCCAAGTCGCTCGGGCCCGACCCAGCGATGTCTGCCTTCTCTGCACCTACTTAAATGAACTTGCTCCTTCGTGATTAACGTGTTTGACCTAGTCGCCCGCTCGATTGACACCAACTAATGGAGCTGCTCCCTAACGGCACGACGCTTGCGCATGGGTCCGTCCCTGCAACACCGACAAACCTGAATGGCTGAGCTCTGGCCGCGGCAGCCCCGCATGGCGCCACCTCGTCAAGCCTTTAGTGCCTCGTCACCCCTCCAAAGCAACCAACGGCCGATCGTCGATTGTCATGGCGAACTCTTGTTCTTCTTGTGATGAGCCTGCATGATCTCTTCAAGGAGCAGCATCAGGCGAGGCCCTCACGGCGTCTCCTTCACTCTCGTCCGCGCGAACCGCTTACAAGTTAAGGGGGGGGGGGTACCTGAGCATCGCGACTCATGGGCTCCTACTGGCTCTCCATCCCTCACCCTCTGGCCTTGTCCACAGCATCGCGACCTGGCATACCAGCGACGGTTGAGCTTGCTCGAGGGCAGGGACCCGATGACGTAGAGCAGAAAGGGGAGTAAAGGCGAGAGAGAAGAGGCACGCGAGGACCTCGCCAGGCAACTCCTCATCTGCCGATGCGCGGACCTAACGCCGCACCAAGAAGCGGTTCCTGACTCCCGAGATAAGTCATCCTCCGAAAACACTAGCTATCGCAGCACCGACCTCGCACCTAAGGCAATCCCGTGTTAGCAACGTCGCGCTCCTTTCTCACCGAACGATGGCTGCTTGAGCACTAAAGGGGACCTCCTGAGCATCGCGACTCAGGGGCTCTTACTGGACCCCGGGCCGCTCACCTCCCGGCCTTGACCACGGCATCGCGACCTGGCATACCAGCGACGACTGAAGCCTGCCTTGGGACCAGGACCTGTCGGCGCAGAGCATCAAGCCCTCGTGAGGTTCGAAAGGAGGAACTAAGCTAAGATCGGATGAGCATCTCGCACCACTTCACGACAAGGATCATATTAACAAACAGAACCGAAGGAACCTTACAAGCCCCCACGGGGCGCGTTTTTCGATTCCTCGCAGGGAACAATGGGAGCAGATCCTAAAGAACGCTAACTACACGCGCCGCTGCAAAAGACGCCATCATCAACAGTGGGCCGTCAGGCACCAGCGCCAACCCCATCCAGATCAGTGGCGGCGGCGGCCTGACGAGCCCGCCCTGCTCCGAGAGCGACGCAAGCTTGGGGGCTCATAGCTGTCGTCGCTCGTCTCCGGAGTCGTGAAGAGCTCGGCGGAGTCGCTGGATCCCCCGACGCCTCCGCCGCCTGAGGAGGTGCTGGGGGAGCGATCGGCGGGCCTAGTCCACGCCGCGGCAGGGCCCCGACCACCTCTCTCAGGGCAGCACTCCAGCCGGCGTCCTTCCGCGTCGAAAACCTTGAAGAACATCACGGAAGCGCCATCGTACTCCAGGTGGATCACGAGGGCGCCCCTCGTCCTGCAGACCCGGGCGATCTCGCCCCAGCCTCGTGTCATGAAGACCTTGCCCGGAGCGACGACCGCAACCTCTGCTCCGGTCGCAAGGGTGCTGTAGCCGGCGTGCTGCAACCAGAGCTCCAAAGATGCCCTCTGCGGAATCGCAAAGGCGAAGGAGGGAGGAAGGCGAATCCAAGACTGAGGAGGTATGGCGGCGTGGAGCACAAACTCTCGGGAGGAGCCCTCGGCATGGACTCCGGGAGGAACAACGCGCACCGCCGTGACCCGCCGGCGCCGACGGCGGCGTTGTCCATGGCGCTCGACGTCGACTCCTTCAGGGCCCTCAATGCGGGCGTACAAGCGCAGCGGGAACCCTGGCGGTGGCTGCTCGTACCAGGGCCTCGACACCTCCTGCTGGGCGCCCTCATCTCGACGGCAGAGAGCTAGCCGTTTCTTCGGCGGCAGCGGATCGGGACCCTCTCGGGGGGCCTTTCCTTTCCCGTCTACGGAGAACCAGCGGATCGGAGCCATTGCCGCAAAGTGGAGCAAGGACAAGGATGGAGAAGCAAGAAGAGATGGATTGGAAGAGCACATGCCGTTCCGTACTTATAGCCGGGGAAGGCCAACCGTCGACCTCCACGATCACAGGTAATCATGACCCGCTTTGCATGCAGGGACTTGACAATTCGTGCAGTTGCCGAGGCATCATGGGGAGCAGGGACGCCCACGTCCTATCAACCGCCACGCGGCGCCCAAGGCTGCAGGCTGTTAGGGCCCATGGTGCTTCGCACTTGCCCCTTCGCTTCTCTGCTAAGCCAAGTCCAGGCGCGCCTTGGGCCCGGGGGCTACTGTCGGCGTTCTGGGAACGGGGGTACCCAGACTTGCCTACCTACGGCCTGCGGCGTGGCTCAAGGGGTGGCCCAGTTCGGCCCATCTTCATCAGCACAAGCTCAAGACCCTCACGAGGGGCCAAGCCTCGCGGGGCAGACGACATGAAGCTTCCTCAGGCACGGCCTCGTCAGGATGGCTCGCGAGGAGGAGGAGAGATCAAGGCGGGGTACCTCACGAGGTGCCCATGACGCAAGCCATGACGACCAAGGGCGCTAGGCGGGCGCCACCAAGACAAGGTGTCCTCATTTCCTCTTTGGTGCAAAGGAGGCAAGCGCAAAGTAGAGCATCAAGCAAAGGCAACCATTTCGGTGCAACAAGACCAAGACCAACACAAAGGGAGGAAGGAGGTCATCGTGGAGCCCAAGCCGGCGTCACCGTCAGAGTCTTTAGCAGACGAGGACCGACTTTAGTCAGGATAAGTGTACTAGATGTTCCCCTTCAAAATGGCCAATTGTTGGCGCCCTTCCCGCTCAATATTTGGGAAGAGGCCTAGGGCCTTTGCCTATAAATAGGACTAGCCACCCACAGGGTAGAGGCATCTTGAATCGAGCGAGAGATCAATCTAGACAGAGAGAAGCGACTGAACTCCCCTAGCAGTTCATCGCACCGGCCAAGAACAGACTCTCGCGAGGCTGTTCTTCCTTGTACTGTTCATCATCCGCCCCTTAGGCAATCCGCCACACCACACACCGGAGTAGGGTATTACACCACCATGGTGGCCCGAACCAGTATAAACCTTGTGTCCCTTGTGTTGCTCTTTGTATAGTTTAGATCCTTGCGAGGCGACGAGGTGTAGGTAGGTAGGAGGTGAGATCTCCGCGTGCACCCCGGAGTTCGAACCTAGAGGGTCCGCCGGAACCCAAAATCCAACATTTGGCGCGCCAGGTAGTGTACTAGATGTTCCCCTTCAAAATGGCCAATTGTTGGCGCCCTTCCCGCTCAATATTTGGGAAGAGGCCCAGGGCCTTTGCCTATAAATAGGACTAGCCACCCACAGGGTAGAGGCATCTTGAATCGAGCAAGAGATCAATCTAGAGAGAGAGAGAAGAGACTGAACTCCCCTAGCAGTTCATCGCACCGGCCAAGAACAGACCCTCGCGAGGCTGTTCTTCCTTATCTTATTCATCATCCGCCTCGAGGCAATCCACCACACCACACACTAGAGTAGGGTATTACACCACCATGGTGGCCCAACCAAGATAAACCTTGTGTCCCTTGTGTTGCTCTTTGTGTAGTTTAGATCCTTGCGAGGCGATGAGGTGTAGGTAGGTAGGAGGTGAGATCTCCGCGTGCACCCCAGAGTTCGAACCTAGAGGGTCCGCCAGAACCCGAAATCCGACACCATCGGCAATTCCTGCAGAATTGGTTTAAAACCATCCCTCAAAATAGAGCCGCGCGTGCATCAACGCACACTAGTGTCCACCACAGGTACTGTACCTTTCTTCTTTCTGGTGTTCTTGCGGATCTGCTGTGCTGAGAAAGAGAATTGCCATCAGAAGTGGGCTGAGAGGGAGGCACATGAACATCTTCGTGTTCAAAATGAGAGCCCGAGCCACTGGTCTGATGGAACAATCAGTAGGTTTATCCATTCTGAACAAACTTCCTGCGAGATTTGAAGTGGTATTGGGAAATCCAAGTCAAAAGCATCATGCCAAGATCTTTTAAGAGACATGTGCAGTCCCCTGGGATTTGGAAACATGACTCCCACGAAGAGAAGCTGATCAAAGGCCTGCTTCCAAACCATGTCAGGTGGCAAAGGTGGACCAAAAGGTAGCACAGGCAATGGGATCTCCACAGATGGGGCAGGTCCAACAGGGGGCACATAAGGAACAATGGATAAATCATTGTTAACAAGCTCAACTACCTCCTCCAATTGCACGTTAATAACAGGTTGCACAACATCCATGGGCACTTCCACACTGGCAGCACTGACATTGCCAATGGATTCAGACTCGAACACCACAGAGTTGTCAAGTACCATTGAATTTTGTTCCTGCACTAGAGACATCTGATGCTGCTGTAAATCATCATGCTGGGGCAACACATCCTCATCACCCCAAACCGCATGACCCCAACCATGATCTGGTGGTGGCGGTGGAGCAATCGGGTTCTCATTCCAACCGAGTGCTGGGAAAGGTGGTAGAGCGAAATTGTTCTGATCTGGGACAAACTCTCTAGGAAACGGGTGTGGTTTCCATTAAAAGGCACTGGATCTTCATCTTGTGGCATCTGGGCTACCCAGTTGGCACCTAAGATATATAACGGTGCAGTCCAAGATACTCTAGCCCCACCCCAAGCAGCATATCAGAGAAAACGACATCTCTAGGAACCAAAATATCTTCAGGGAAAGATGCCAACACAACGGTGCAAACCAAATAAGGATCATCGCTGACCCAATGTTGAAAAGTGCCAAAAGTATTGACTGCCGCATGAATATTCTGTGTAGTAAAGAGATCCAAAGGTATTCCTAAAAACATGAGGCATCCATCACGAAAACCTTGTTCCCCACGGAAACCAACTCCTTCATCATGCTTGAAAAAACGGGCAAATCTATCATTACTCAATGGCTAAGGTGGTTGCTGCATGAGCATGAATCTAACAGTTGCATCACGAACTTCAAACAATCCCACTCCACAAACCCAGGGCTGAGCATACCAAACCATGTGACCTCTTTGCTCCAGAAAATCCACAACTGCTTCTCTAGCTTGACCAATCTGATCTGGAGGGGGTATTTCCATTACCTCAGCAACCATTAAAGCTTCGTGACGATGCAGGATCGGGCCCGGCGGCGTGACGAAGGTCCGAGGTAGGCGAGCTTCACCACCGTCGATGATGTGGTGCCCTGCAGGCACATAGCGCATCGGGTCGAGCTGGAAAACTGCCATCGGAGGCGAAGGAGAGCTTGGCAATGGAGGAGTTTGTGGTGGCGTGGAGGATGGTGTCTTGGGCTGGGAGTTGATGGAACTGGACTCTGCAAAAGTTGGTTCAGAACTCGAGGCGTCCCTCTGGGGAACTAACACCGTATCAATTAAACTGGTAGGTGAGACCGTAATATCTGGGATTTTTGGTTTCCAAAACCACCCCTGCTCTCTGGCTATCCGATTGCAATCTTTCCTAGAGTGACCGGCCTTAGAGCAAGCCAGACACACCTGTGTGGACGTGCATTTGGCAGCAAAGTGGCCCTGCTTGAAGCAACGCTGACACGTAAGCACTTGGTCTACCATGTCATTGACCATTGCTTCGGAATCATCAGAAATATCCTAGTCGTCATGCATAACTGGGCCCCTAGCCATATGCGGCTCGACTTGGGCCGCGCCTGAATGGGCCATAGAGGACCCCGGCCGGTCCAACAAATTCGAAGGAGTAACAATCCCGCCCGAAACTTCCGCATGGGATTGGCTGGACGTGTGATCCAATCTATGATCATGCACAATGGTATTGATCGACCCAAAAGTGATCGGCGGTGAACTGATCGTCCATTGCAAATCCGGCGGAGGGGATGGATGAATGATGACACGTTCATGAGCAGGCAAATCATAGCCCGCATCTAAAATCATATCAATGCAGTTTTGAGTGGCAGCATATCTATAGCCCCTACAAGCATCATAATTTTGAAAAGTTGCCAAAGACAACTTCTTTCTAGCAGTAGTGGCAGCACGAAAATATTACTTGATAGCAATCATACTCAAAGTTGCCCGCCTCTTAGAGGGACTAACTAAAACCCATTCAGCATCACACTCCTTTTTCCAAATATGAAATTCACGAACCCAATTAGGACCTCCTCGTCACCACAGATGAAAATAGCACTTGAATTGCAGGCAAGTAAAAGATCTTAAATCAGTGATGAAGAATCCAACCTGCTTGCAGGGGACATTGAAAGAGAAGACCTTGTCCTTGATCCGAGAAACCCAAAGATCCACAACAGATCCACCAATAGCTGCCTCCAAGGCCGCCGCCATAGAAAATTCATCCAGACGAAAATCGTGCCTACTGAAAGACACTATCAAAATGAATGATCCCATGCCATCCATGGGGTGCACCGTGAGACCAGTAGATCTAAAAACCTCATCAGCAAAAGCCAAACCCTTGGAGAAGTCCAAGCCAAGGGTGGATCCCCCACTAGATCCCATGAGATGGGTATGGAAAGAGAGATCAGGAGATGCCGGAGAGATTGATTGGAGGGAAAGAAAAATTTAGTGGTAGGTGGTGGAGATCGCCGGGGAGCCATGGTGGCCGCCGTGGGGTGGTGGGTGGGGAGCCATTGAATCCGAAATATGTTTTTGTTTCCAGGAATTTCCAAATTCAGATTCTATACCAATTCTTGTTTCTAGTATATCTTTTAATTCTATAGATCCGATTTAGTTGATTCTTTTTTCTATGGTTTCATAAGAATCCACTCTATCCATAGAACCAAACAAAATGTATTTTTGAAAGTTTTAAAATTCGATTTCGAACAAATCTGAATTCAAACTTCGTTTGGCTATAACTTGAGTTTGGTAACTCCATTTTGAGTGATTCTTTTTGCAAATAGAAGCACACGGTGTCTACTTTCTGTTAAAACCAAAACCCTATATTTTTTATACTGTTAAAACTTCGTGCTGTACAAAAGTTATTTGGTTGTTTTTGGAGTTTTCCGAAGTCTTTTCTTCGGTTTCTTTTTGATTCTTTGCTTGTGTGTTTATGTATGTTATTGCTTGCTTACGCTAGATTATCCAGAGTGTGAAGCTTTATACTATGAATCCCTACCGTTTAATGAACATCAGCAAGGCAAGTTCACGCTTTGATCATACTTTTCTATGCCCAATTTTTACTATGCATTAGTTTCACCCTTACAAATTTGCATGAGTAGGATTGGGAATTGCGGGATTGCTATGTAGTTCACGAGGTAACAACCTATGACTTTGATTACCCCGGGAATATTCATTATGCTTATGTACTTCTTAGCCATGCTCGTAGACGGGGATTGATATGTGTGATTCATGAATGATGAGAGAGATATAAATAATTTTGGGTCAACTTAAGGTGGCAACATTAACACACATCTGGGTGGAATGGTCGGGGCACCTGGAGAATCCAGTGCTTGCCCTAGGGGATCCTGGAGGACCCGTGTGATCACCCTACGGAATGCCACCCAGGCTCAAAGGGATCATACAATATTTCATGCCTAGAAACTTACATGTGCAGCCACAAGCCATTATGGGCTCTGGCATAGTTGAGTAAGTTCGTGTGATCCTTTTCGGGTAGGCTAGTAGATGTAGGGGAAAGTAGGTGTACCGGCCTATCCAGGGTTAAGGGGAACACATTCAGAAAGACTATGTCTCGATCTTTCGATAATGGAGGTGGTCTTGTCTTGTGGGGAAGAGTGCGCAAACCTCTGCAGAGTGTATAAACTAATCATGATTAGCCGTGTCCCCGGTTATGTACAAATTTGAGTATCTAGAAGTGAATTATTGGTTGAACTCATCACTTTATTTAATTAATGAATTGGGTTATTAAGAACTTGGGAATTTTGGGATTGAGTTGGAGGAACCTTCTCAATAATGGCATAAACTTGGTAGTAAAATAAAAATTTATTCCTTTGTTGTAGGAAAAAAATAACTTTATGCAAAACTAACCTTAGAGCCTCCACGAGCCAAATTTGTATGTACAGATAGTCTTTTTCATTATTATTCTATAGTGTGACTTTGCCAGCATATTCCATGTGCTGACCTACACGACTGCAACGTCTCATGTTATAGAGTTTTCTGACGAAGATTAAGGTGCGATAGGTCGTTGTTCTGCACTCAATTTTTGCCGTGGAGTTGGATGGACTCATTTATCTTAGAAGCTTCCCCAGTTATTTTTTTAGATGGCCTTCAGCCAGATTTATGTAATAAATATTCTTTTGAGAACATCGATGTAATAAAGTGTGTGATTGAATTCCGTTATAATTCCTCGAGTAATGTGTGTGTCAGCATACCGATCCAGGGATGACACTTAAGCACAGAGACTTCGATCCATTGGTATCGGATCGCTACTTTTCCATAGTTGAATGGTCTGATATCACCATCATCAGTATTAGACCTGAAACGTTCAGTTGCCATTGCATAAAAGAATTTGGTGTTTTCCTCCCCACCTTAATAGATCTGAAGGTGCATCTTTGCTTCCAATAAATGAATTGCAGCCTAAGTACCTCTTGCAGATGCAATCTCACAATTCTTCTAAAGTTGGACTTAGGCAGAGTTAAAGGTATCTGTTCCTGTAGGGAATCAAGACACATTATCAGCTTATTGCAATCATCAATCAAAGATTTAACCTTGAACACAATCTCCATGATCCAAGTGCCCTTCTTGAAGAAGTTGGTTCATTGCATCATCTTGGTCATGATATCTTCGCTTTTGAGAACTTCGTACAATACGATGAAGGCATAAAGGAACTCTACAGGAATCGATGTTCTCGAAGATCGAGCAACTCACGATCAACTCATGGAATGAGACATAATAACATCTCTCGAGCCGAGACACAAATCACACATCAGGAATGATGGAAAGGAGCAGATGATGAAGATTCAATTTGGTAGGCAACAATTCCATGCTGAAGAAGATGGCGAATGTGCGTCAAAATAGCAAGGAGATATATTGCCCTTTATACCATGATGAGACATCTTAGGAGAGGTGACTCATAGAAATATTTCCTAAGTCAGGCAAAAGGAATTACTTTTGATATAGGGATCATTGAAACTCTTATACCAGACTGAGGAAAATGCACACATGATCATTTGAATGAATCCAACTGAATGGCATACTCAGCTTAGAATGGAAACTATGGTTATAGAACAATTGGCAAATAGAAGGCACATTCCAATTGTTACTGAGGATATAACCTAGTGACTGAGCATGCTTTCAAGATCTTGAGCATTTCCATATTCATTAGGGTTTTACTAACATCTATGCCAAGATCTTGGCAACACTTCATACTACCATGATGAATAGTGAATGGAGGATGCAAATACAAAGGAAGCAACACTTTCCCATATTTCACCTTCGCTATGCCAAGGAAAATAAATCTAGATAATTGACCGAGGGAGATTTAGCACCCCGCTTCTAATGTTCTCCTCGATGTACCAGTGCAACCAATTAAAGGTAATTTGGTATCTAGAACATCAAGTAAAGTTCGAACTTTGGAAACACAAAATCCATAAGGAATAACTTCCAGAATAAGTCTTACAAAATCCTCATGGAGAAGATGGTCAAATTTCTCAATCAAGATACTACAATAATAGATCTTCTGGCTAGGTGTGTTGGCCAAAACATCAACCTTGCCGAAACCTACATCATAGACCATGGGAAATTCCAACCGTCATGCCTGCCTGAGATTCAGATCTGGTTGGTAATAGGATATTCCAGACTTGGCGTGTCTGGAAAAGAAAGTTTGTAACACAAATCGATGAGATGATGTTGCAAGACTCTCGGGAGATGAACTATGAAATCAAGCTCCAAAATATGAGCTGGTTCACAAGACACATGTGAACACACTGTCCAAGACAACATAATCACACAGAAGTCTTACAACAAAACACTACCGAGTTTTGGTTGGAAACCATCATCGAGGATATTGAAGTCCTTGATTAAGCCTGGGTTAGCTCTTAAGAAGGAACTTTTTCATTGAACAAATCAATCAGTGGCTTGGTGTGCTAGGGAATACGTACGGGATGGGGGTAATTAATCTACCAAACCACATATACTTCACACATGCAAGACTGACTTGGGATGATCCCAAAGGAGGCAAAAACAAGCTATCTTGAATCCACTACTATTGCACCAAATGCACGTGAATCAGAGGAAGTCACTTCTTTCGTCCAAACATATGCTTCATGAACTAGCACAAAGAAAATGATTTCAAAAGTTTCCAACACTAGCTTAATGTTCATCACACTCATGGAGAAGATAAGGATGTTTCCGATGGGCTAAACCACAGTTCATCAATTTCCATGTAGATGGAATTCCACAATTATGTGAACAAGGTGATAGCATTGGTCGGACCAAAAGAATATAATGGTGTATGCTTGAGGGATCAACCACGAGTAAGACAACATTACGAAAATCGTTGGTACTGACTTTTATTTGATGATAGCCCATACTCAAATTAAAGATTGGATAAGATAATAGGTCCAACAACTGATCACGAAGGTCAACCAATGAAGATATCCTCTTTCTTCAACACACACACACACGTCACAAAGATATCACTTCAGAATGAACTAAGTTAGATGGAGCTATTATCTTCCAACTCTCCAAGTTGTTGTTTAGCTTAACCAACTAGCTCAGGGGTATCCAACACAGATTCTTAGAGAAGGGGTGGTTTATACTTAAACCAACTTGATCACGAACTCAACATAACGATCAGGGGACGACTTGGTGATACCTCCGAGAAGATGTTCGGAAAATCACAGACCACCGATATGTTATAAAGCTCGAGAAAATCTTGATTTCGAGGCAAGATGATGTGATCAAATAAGCAAGGGATTGACAAATTACTAACCCCATCGATCAAAGTGTGCACCAGGAAAAATGGACTAGGTAGCATGATCAATCTTAGAATGGTGATTCAATAATCAACACTCTAATAAGGAAATTACTGTCTAAATACCAAGCAACGGGGTTGCCAGGAGTATTGATTTCACACATCATGGTTCACTTGTTGGCATTCCGGTTACAAACAACACAGAGACCAATAAATGAATAATGATGGCGAGAAGTATCACTATACCAAGAATTCATAAGAGATTGTGCAACTCTCATGACAATCCTGACATAAAGTGGCTAATTCTCTATGGTAGAACAAAACAAAAGCTGGATTGGCATTTGAACATGGAATATAACTACTTTGACCTAATCCAAGAAATGGATGAGGTACCGGAGTTTGTTTCTCCTAGTCATTCTGAAATAGAATGGCTTGACGAGCCACAAGAATAATAGGCATAGATGAACCGGGTGCATACATACTCTTGACTATCAATTGATAGATGAAGGTCGGAATACAATTAGAGAAGGACAACTCAAAGGAACACACGATTTTCTGAGTTGTGGATGCATAGATTAGCATGTCAAACAAGTTCAACATAGTTCTTCCAGATAACCCATGTAGAAAGGTAGGATTGGTAGTGTCACAGATATAGAATGGAGAACTCATCAGGAGCACTCTTGTTGTGATCTTTTGGTTCAAAAGAACTTCTACCGAGGATGGTTCATGGTATTGGAAGAATGGAATACCACGAACCTTGAAGACTATTACAAACGTTACTAATATACTAAAGGAACAAGGAAACACTATCAATACTAAGTAGGTAGAGTGAATCTTGGGTTCAAGAACCCATAAATAGAATACCTACTAAATAAATAACATCACACAACACTTTCAAGAATGGCGGCCAGAATCATCACATTGGGAGCAAAAAACATGGTTAGAATACTAGGTAGTTCTCTAAGATATCCTAGTTTCGTGATAGTTTCAGCATATATGTCGAGGCAACAGAGTACCTCAACACACTGATTAGTGTGGTTAATCTGGCCCAAAGGGACATTGGGAACAGAGAAGGAAGATTTGCAAATACATCAGACTATTTAAAAACCTTGGATAACTCGGGCAACATAACGGCTTTACGGGCATACAACATGAAACAACCTGTAAGACAATTGACAACACACCGACTGAATCCTACGGAAACACCAATCTGAGAAGACAACACATTTCCTATAAGTCTTCAACATAGTAACTTGTCATCCTGATAGATAGATGAGGAAACATAGTTTCTTAACCTTGTAGAAAAGAAGAGGGTGACTTAGAATCAGAATGACAGAGGATAAGGAGTAAAAAGAGCCTTACGTTCCCTTCCAAAATCAATTCCCTTATATAACTAAAGCATTTCTAGACTCGACTTCGAGCAGTTTGGCGTGGTAATCCTACAGGCAGTCAAGCTCTGATACCAAAGCTGTCGCGACCCAACACATAGCAATACACATCATAAGTACGCACAACATGCAAGTATGTGTTGGTACAACATGGCATCACAACATAACTCTACGACTCAAGTATTTATTTAAGAGGCTTTGAAGAGCCATACATAACAAGATATTACAAACATGGGTCTCATGACCCAGCATACAAAGTCATACAAGCAACAAGCAGAAGCATAGACCTGTCTGAGTATAGATAGCTGAAAAGAAAGAAGGCTGAAAAGCCTGTATATCTACAAGACCCTCCATAGGAATAAGACATCTATCTAGGATTCACAAGTGTCGCGGGAAACCACGGCCACCTATGGGACCAAGAGTCCCTTGCTGGTTCGGCGGGGGGATGGCACGTTGTGTAAAGAGCAGAGGAGTGCGAGACAGCACGACAGAGATCACACATGCAGTTTTACCCAGGTTCGGGCCGTCGTGAGGCGTAAAAACCCTACTCCTGCTTTGGTGGATTGATGGTGGAAAGATGGTGGTATGTGCAATACGCTTGCCCATCAGGGTTGCCTTGGGGCAGAACGGCTACGCGTGTATGAATATGTGAGGGGGTGGATTTGCCAACTAAGGGTCCAACCCTTTCTACGGTTGCCTTGGGCCTCCTTTTATAGACAAAGGGGTCATCACAGTGGCAAATCAGTCATTATACACTGATAAGATAGCAAATAGTGCTATCATACCTAACTCTGCAGGCTGACAGAGAACATTAAATGCGCCACTCAACATCACATCGTAGCTTCTGTTTTGCCAGCTTCACATCTGCTCGCTCGACACGTCGCATGACAGGTTTCGCCTGTAGGAGTTTGTTGTAGAAAGTGGCGGCCATGTGGTAAATGGCTGCCACTCAGCCACTTTGCGGCTTGACACCGCACCCATCGACGACGTGCGTCGTGGTGAAGTGGTGTGGTGAGGTGATTATGTCCTTGCAAGTCCCGGCAGGCCTTGCCAGGGCGTCTTGGAGGTTTTCTTTCGGGGGTAACCCCGTCCTCGCCAGGCTTGCGTGCCCGGTAAGGGAGGCTTCTCCCTTGGCAGTATCTTACTTCTTATGGCTTAGTCTTGGTCCTCCTAGGCTGCACGTTGGTTCCTGATACATCTCCAACGTATCTATAATTTATGAAGTATTCATGCTGTTATTTTATCATTCTTGGATGCTTTACAATCATTTTATAGCAACTTTATATCATTTTTTGGGACTAACCTAGTGACCCAAAGGCTCAAAGTGCCGATTGCTGTTTTTTGCTTGTTTTTTACATCGTAGGAAATCAATATCAAACGGAGTCCAAACACCGCGAAACTTGCTGGAGATTTTTTATGGACCAGAACACCCAAGATGGGCCAGAGCAGCACCTGGGGGGTGCCCCGAGGGGGGCACAACCCACCAGGGCGCGCCTGGGGGCCCAGGCGCACCCAGGTGGGTTGTGCCCACCTCGGTGGCCTCCCGCACCCCCTCTTTACCCTATAAATTCACAAATATTCCAAAACCGTTCGGGGTTAACATAGATCAGAAGTTCCGCCGCCGCAGGCCTCTGTAACCACCAAAAACCAATCTAGACCCTTTTCGACACCTTGCCGGAGGGGGAATCATCTACGGTGGCCATCTTCATCACCCGTCTGCCACCACGATGAGGAGGGAGTAGTCCACCCTAGGGGCTGAGTGTTTGTACCAGTAGCTATGTGTTTAATCTCTCTCTCACTCTCTCGTGTTCTTGAGATGTCACGATCTTGATGTATCGCGGGCTTTGTTAATATAGTCGGATCATATGGTGTTTCCCCTCTCTATCTTGTTGTGATGAATTGAGTTTTTCCCTTTGAGATTTCGTTGTTATCGGATCTAATACTTTTACGAATTTGAGAACACTTGATATATGTCTTGCAATTGAATACTCGTGGTGAAAATGGGGTATTGTATTGATTCACTTGATATATGTTTTGGCACTCAACTCGCGGATTCCCGAGGTGACATTGGGGTAATCTATGCATAGGGGTTGATGCACGTTCTTGTATTTGTTTCTCCGATAGAAATCTTGGGGCACTCTTTGAAGTTCTTTGTGTTGGATTGAGTATTATGAATATGAATTTGCTTTGGTGTTATTTTAGTACGAACTCTAGGATAGATCGAACGAAAAGAATAGCTTTGTGTTATTTTAGTACGAACTCTTGAATAGATCGAATGGAAACAATAGCTTTGAGGTGGTTTCGTACCCTACAAACAATTTATTCTTATGTTCCCGCTAGATAGGAACTTTGGAGTGATTCTTCATTGCACGTTGAGGGACGGTTATATGATCCAATTATATTAGCATTGTTGAGCGATTGCACTAGCGAAAGTACGGACCCTAGGCCTTGTTTTCAAGCATTGCAATACCATTTCTGTGCCCGTTTGCTATTTGTTACCTTGCTATTTTTATTTATTCGGATTATAAAAATATATTTCTACCATCAATATTACACTTTTATCACCGTCTCTTCACTGAACTAGTGCACCTATACAATTTGCCATTGTATTGGGTGTGTTGGGGACACAAGAGATTTCTTTTATTTGTTTGCAGGGTATTTTGAGAGAGACCATCTTCATCCTACACCTCTCACGGATTGATAAACCTTAGGTCATCCACTTGAGGGAAAATTGCTACTATGCTACAAAACTCTGCGCTTGGAGGCCCAACACGTGTCTACAAGAATAAAGTTGCGTAGTAGACATCAGTTCCTTGAAGACCTGACCTCTTGTGCTTTGGCTTAACCTTGGAGCTGTAATCTTGTTCCCGTGTCTGTGCACAGTCTGGCAACGGATCCAGGGTTTGTTGCACCGACAGAAGCCCCCGGGCCTGTCCCGAACGCATTGCCGAGCATTGTCGGGGTAGGCCCTAATAAGTGCACAGGCAGGGGCGTGGAAGTGGCTGGCCCCTTGAGACCATCTTTGCTTCTACATTAATATTGAGCCCGAGCCACTTTCTTATTTTCCCGCGCATCCTACGCAACGTAACTAAAAAACTCAGATCGTGGCCTGTGGGTTGCCGACGCTCTATGATCACGGGGCAGAAACTGCCATCAACACTTGCTTCCTGCTTCAAGCGCATTCGCCATATGTACTCCACGCATTGAGTAGGGTAGGTGGTGGATGCGGAGAGCCCGGGGACGGGTGCCATGGCAGAAAACCAGGAGATGTTGGTTGGAGCAGAGGGTCGACCCTGATTCCCCGAGCCGTTGGAGGTGCAGGAGGCCGCATTGGAGGTTCGGGGCGATCGCTCCCTGCGAGAGGCCAACCCCCTGCCCCGTCCCTCTATAAAAGGGGGCAGGAGTGTTGCATTTGCTTACACGCACTTCTCCCTCTTTGTCGGTGTCAAAACCGGCGGATCTTGGGTAGGGGGTCCCGAACTGTGCGTCTAGGCGGATGGTAACAGGAGACAAGGGACACGATGTTTTTACCCAGGTTCGGGCCCTCTCGATGGAGGTAATACCCTACTCCTGCTTGATTAATATTGATGATATGGGTAGTACAAGAGTAGATCTACCACGAGATCAAGGAGGCTAAACCCTAGAAGCTAGCCTATGGTATGATTGTTGTTCGTCCTACGGACTAAAACCCTCCGGTATATATAGACACCGGATAGGTTAGGGTTACACAGAGTCGGTTACAATTGTAGGAGATCTACATATCCGGATCGCCCAGCTTGCCGTCCACGCCCAGGAAAGTCCAATCCGGAAACGGGGTGAAGTCTTCAATCTTGTATCTTCATAGTCCAGAGTCTCGCCAACGGTGAGAGTTCGGCTATCCGGACACCCCTAATCCGGACTCCTCAAGAGCCCCGAACCAGGCTTCAATGACGATGAGTCCGGCGCGTTGATTGTCTTCGGCATTGCGAGGCGGGTTCTTCTCCAAATTCCATATACTTGTCGAATAGTGTCCGCTTCTGACAAATGCTGCGCTCTTCGGCTTCTACGGCCAATAATGGCCATCTTCCACGTGTTTGAATGAATGCGAAAAGCCGTGGTATTTTACAATTACCCCCTAGTCAGCGCAAAATGAGCCGCCTATAAAAGGGGCAAGGATCTAGATCTGAGTCACACCATCCCCCTTTGCGAAGCTTTCATTGAGCGCCTCTGACCAAAGCCCATTCCATCATGGACGGTCGACGTGGCTCCTCCTCTTGCGCCCCAAATTTCACCAGAAATTGGGAGAGATGCTCAGTCCCGCATAGCGAGCTAGTTATACTCCAAGCCAAGGGATTTCTCCCCCCGGCCTTCATGGTCCCGGTTTGAGCCGGACTTGGCACCTACAAGGGCGGAAAGCAAGCGGAGAGCATCCCCGATCCCTCTAAAGGAGAGCGGGTATGCTTCATCTCTTATCTAGTAAGAGGACTCGGATTTCCAATCCATCCGTTTCTCCGGGGGCTCCTGGAGTTCTACGGCCTCCAGTTGCACCATCTTACTCCTGCCTCCATCTTGCACATCGCGGGCTTCGTGGCCCTTTGCGAACTGTTCTTGGGCGTCGAGGCTCATTTCGGGCTGTGGAAGAGAATATTCTGCCTAGTACCCCGTTCTCATGAGGGGTCAATATATCAAGTGGGCGGAGCCGAGCTATGGCGCATCGCCGGGACCGGATACCTATCCGGAACCCCAAAGAAGGCGTCCGAAGACTGGCCTTCGGAATGGTTTTACATGGAGGACATCCCGCTGCCGGATCCTGTTCGGATTGGTCTTCCGGAGTTCAGCAATGCTCCTCTGAAGAAGCGCCTAAGCTGGCGCCCTCGGAGCCCCCGGAGAGAAGATGACCGGGATGTTCTTTATTTGATGAGCCGAATAAGGTTACTGGCTCATGCCGGATTGACCATGATAGGAGTCATGGCAATCTGCATTATGAGGGGAGTGCAGCCGCCCAATACAGGGCCACCCCATGTGGGACTTCAACGGGAGGACGATGCCACCCGCCATGGCCGCAAAGGGCTGTGGATCGGTCACCGAATTGGTGAAGATCTTGTCTCGCCATGTATAAAGGGAGGAGGAGGATTTCCTCCGTGTCAATCCATCGAAGGAGTTTTCTTGAATAATCCTCGAAGCTGGGTAAGAAAACATCTTTGTGACCTGTCCGATCCATGTTCCCATGGTTAAATATCTCATTTCGTGGTTTCGCGAGAATCGCTACGGACCGTGGAGAAGATACACAGTCCGCTTTCACAACCCGAGGATCCGAACGGTCCCTCGATCCGACCTCCAAGAGGATCCGGATATAAAGGTGGAGTTGATCGACGGGTATTCCACCAACTTAGCATCGACAATGCTTTGGTTGCCATTACGGCTGATTACCCCGGAATACTTCCAGCCTCACAGGTAAATGAGACCGAGATCCCAAAACCCTGATAATGACCCATCCATGCTTATTTTTGATTGCCGTATACCAACGGGGCTTCACAGGGGGTACCTTCGAGGCAGGAAGCCGAGCCCGCGGCGGCTGGCCAACAAAGGGCGCAAGGCCCCGCAGTTAAAAAAAAGAAGTGCGGTCCGGATCGAAACTCCACCGCAACGGTATGGCGTGTCACCATATTCCCAGGATTGATTCCTGGAAGGCGTACTAACATTGGTGCTCTTTTCAGGAAAAAGAGCGCTCGCCGGACTGAGTCCGGAGAGGTTGCCAATCGAACCTTCATCGGCCAGGCTTCAAAGCCGAGTCCGGAGGCTGAGGCAAGCACGAGACGTGCGTCGGATGCTCCTCCGACAGAGGATGCCGACAGGTTGTCCGCCACCAACTCCGAGGTGGAGAGCGCCTTGAATCATAGGCGCCGCCGGACAGTTCTTCGTGACGCATGTTTCTCCCAGGAGGCCTTGAATGCCTTCGATTCGGGAGATGCGCACCTCCGTGCCGCTCAAGATGGTCTAGCCAGAGCCACGGAGCAGTATGTAAAGGACATACGGGTAAGGAAATTTGACAGTTATATATGCCAGTAGCCCCCGAGACTTAAAATAGTTAGAATAACTGATTTAAGGATCATTTGTTATGAAGGATCTTACAGAAAAGAGTGTCCGACTATCCCAGGAGCTTGAAGAGTGCAAGGCCCAACTTGAGGCCGCACTAGCCGCTGCAGGGGGAGCCACAGAGACCCCCTCTGGTAATATACGCTTCAAAAGATAAATAGTTTATGAAGTGCGGCGGGTGTATAAATCTGACAAAAACATTGCAGATGGCGCCGGACTGGATCCGGACAAGCAACAGCTCTTGCGCCAGCTAAAGGCCGGCGAGAGCGTGCTTACGAGGGTGCGGCAGGAGAAAAATAACCTCCAGGATGCCAACACCAAGCTGGGTGAGGAACTAAAAGATGTTCGTGCCCAGTTGTCTGACTCCGTAAAGGAGAATCGGCGGCTTCGTCGCGGCATTTTCAGTAAGTGCTTGAGCGAACTTTGAAAGAGTTCGGCGAGGAAGGCGACTAACATAAACATGTATGTAGGTTTGCTAACAGGTCGTCCTGAGGAGGAGATTCCCAATTCTTCGGGTGATCTTCTTCCCGACTATGCTACCGCACGAACGAGTCCGCAGGTGATGAAAGGCATCGGCTGTGCCTTGTGGCCATCTATCTCCCTGCCCGAAAGCATTGGGGAGCTGGCAGAGCAGCTTCAAGGAGCACGGCGGCGCTTTCGTCTATGGAAGATATCGGCCTGCCGTCAAGGCGCCAGGGAGGCCTGGGCCATGGTAAAGACGCGGTACACGGTTGTCGACCCAAACCACATGGCCGAGGTCGGACCTGGGGCCTGATGGGATGGAGATCCTGTAAGCTTAGTGTACGACCAAGTAGAATTGGCCGCCAAGTATTCCCAGCAAGATTGTAAATTAGATAGCCTATTAGATGGCATTGAGGAGGAATACAATGAGTCGAGTTGACTATGTAAAAATATGACATGAAAAAATGTCTTCTAGCTGGATTGTAGAGCGTTTGTCGAAGCGGACCTTTTTCGCTTCAACCTCGGGACCCAATAGTCCGAGTGTGTCCGAATACCTTCGTGGTTATATAAGAACCAGGGGTATGCATGGAGACAAGGCGTAGGGGTCATTGTTGCTGTATCGCATAAGTGCCCAACTAGTTATGTTATATTACATGGGTAGTAAGAAACATCTTCCAGGGAGAATAGTTCCGTTAAGGGTTCCTTTTACTGGGATGCATACCCTAAAGTGCATGTCAAAGCTGCTATGAAAGCAGAAAACATCTGGGGGCAGATGGGTGAAAAAGTTAAAAAATCATCTTTCAATTCACCGACCGAATATTCCCTTAAGAACGCTTAGCTTCGGCTTCACCTACCGAGGTACACATCCGGTGACCGCAAGAATAATCGCAGAGGTGCTCCTTTACCACCTAGCCGAACAATCGGGAACGAGGGGAAAGCATGAGCCGTGCAACCCAGCTTGGCCAAAACTTAAGTCATATCGATGCATATAATGGTGAATAAAAGGTACATGCGGAAGTTTAACGCATGTGTTGGGCATGAAGCCCGTATAAATAAGCTTACATTAAAGAAGCCCTCAGTATAATGAGCGGACAGCGCGTCAAGTGTGTGCGAAAAAAAGCGCAAATGAGCCTCTAGAGGCTTCAAGAAGAAGAAGGAGGAAGGAGAGAAATAAAAGACATCAAAAATAGAAAATGTGGACGGAGGAAGGATACGAACTTGGAGTCCGGCACTTAGGCGTAGAATCTTCGTAGACGGGCTGCGTTCCATGGGTTCGGCTTGAGTCGGTTATCCGATGCGTTTCGCAGACGGTATGCTCCGCCGGTCAGGACCTGGTCGATGATGAAGGGACCTTCCCATTTGGGCTTGATTTTGTCCTTTTTCTTGTCCGGCAGGCGTAGAAATAGTTCGCCAACGTTATAAGGTTTGGCCCGTACTTCCCTGCTTTGATATCTTCGAGCCTGCTGTTGATAGAATGCGGAACGAGCTTTTGCCACGTCGCGCTCCTCCTCCAATGTGTCCAAACTGTCCTGCCGATCAAGCTCGGCTTCTCTTTCTTCATACATGCGCACGCGACGTGAGTCATGTATTATGTCGCAGGGCAAGACTGCCTCCACGCCGTACACCATGAAGAATGGTGTGAATCCGGTAGTACGATTTGGGGTGGTCCGCAGCCCCCAGAGTACGAAGTCGAGCTCCTCAACCCAGTGCGTGTTAGATTCCTTAAGGGACCACACCAGTCTAGGTTTAATGCCGCTCATGATTAGACCATTTGCCCTTTCGACTTGGCCGTTGGTTTGAGGGTGATAGACTGAGGCGTAATCAAGCTTGATGCCCATGTTTTTGCACCATAATTTGACCTCATCGGCCGTGAAGTTGGTGCCATTATCAGTGATGATACTGTGGGGGACACCGTAACGGTGCACTACCCCTGATATGAAGTCTATCACTGGTCCGGATTCGACCGTTTTAACAGGCTTGGCCTCTATCCATTTGGTGAATTTATCCACCATGACCAATAGGTATTTTTGCTTGTGGGTTCCTCCCTTGAGGGGTCCAACCATGTCAAGCCCCCAGACCGCGAACGACCAGGTGATGGGTATAGTTTTAAGGGCGGTGGGTGGCATGTGGCTTTGGTTAGCAAAAAGCTGGCAACCGACGCATCGTTGGACTAAGTCCTCACAGATTCCGCCCGGGCCGTCGGCCAATAAAATCCTGACGGAAGGCCTTTCCTACAAGGGCCCGGGCTGCGCGTGGTGCCCACCCAGTCCGGCATGAATTTCAGCCAGGAGGTTTCGCCCTTCCTCTTCGGAGATACACCTTTGAAGGACTCCTGTAGTGCTTTTCTTATAAAGCTCTCCCTCATGGACTTTATAGGCTTTAGATCGCCGTACTATGCAGCGAGCCTCATTTTGGTCTTCGGGGAGTTCCTGCCTAGTTAGGTAGGCTAGGAATGGTTCCGTCCACGGGGCGATAACCGCCATTATTTCGTGAGCAGAGGGTGTTATCTCGGGGGCGGAGCCTCCGGTTGTGTCAGAGTGTTCGGCGTCAGTCAGTGCAGTTGAGTCCGGATTGATATTGCCGGGCTCCCCTTCCCATAGTACGGATGGTTTGAACAGCCGTTCCAGAAAGATATTGGGTGGGACGGCATCGCGTTTTGCACCGATGCGTGCCAATATATGCGCCGCCTAGTTGTTATCCCGGGCTATATGATGAAATTCGAGCCCTTCAAACCGTGCTGACATTTTTAGGACCGCATTGCGGTATGCTGCCATTTTTGGATCTTTGGCATCAAAGTCTTCGTTTATTTGAGATATTGCAAGGTTCGAATCCCCGTGCACCTCTAGGCGTTGAATGCCCATGGAGACTGCCATCCGGAGGCCGTGCGTATGGGCCTCAGATTCGCCGCGTTGTTGGAGTCCGTATACATTATCTCAAGGACGTATTGGACTGTGTCCCCGATTGGGGACATCAGACGACGCCAAATTTCGTGCCGCCAACATTTTGGAGCCACAAAGTGCATGATCCAATTGGAGTATGCGCCGTACTCTTTTAGGGAGTTCGGCTTTGGTCCATTCGGCCACGAAGTCGTCCAAAACATGCGACTTAATAGCTCGTCGTGGCTTATGAGTTATATTGAATGGAAGGAGCTCTATGGCCCATTTAGCAATCCGGCCCGTCGCGTCGCGGTTGTTTATAATGTCGTTAAGAGGTACTTCGGAGGCTACCGTTATCGAACATTCTTGAAAGTAGTGTCGCAGCTTCCGGATGCCATGAACACCGCAGATGCTATCTTTTGGTAGTGTGGGTACCGGACTTGCATGGTGTTAGGACGGTGGACACATAATAAACCGGTTTTTGAACAAGGAACCGGTGTCCGTCCGCTTCTCGCTCGACAACGAGCACCGCTACCGACAACTTGATGTGTTGCGGCGATATATAATAGCATTGGTTCGCCCATGTTGGGCGCGCCAGGACCGGATTTGTTGCCAAAATGGCCTTTATTTCTTCGAAATGCGGCCGTGGCGGCATACATCCCACTCGAAGTGTTCGATGCGGGCGAGGAGGCGGTAAAGGGTAACACCTTTTCCCCAATCGGGAAATAAAGCGGCTTAGAGCCGCCACGCATCCCGGCCAATTTTTGTATTTGTTTGAGGTCTTTTGGAATATCCAATTGTGACAGAGCTCGGATCTTGGCTGGGTTTGCTTCAATTCCTCTACCGGACACAATGAAGCCCAGGAGCTTTCTGGCTGGAACACCGAAGACGCAATTTTCTGGATTGAGCTTGATGTCATATTTTCGAAGATTGTCGGATGTGAGCCTCAAGTCGTCTACTAGAGTTTCGACGTGCTTGGTTTTGACGACCACATCATCTACATATGCTTCCACTGTTTTGCCGATCCGGTTTGCCGACATATGTCCGAATCATGCTGATATGTTGCGCCGGCGTTTTTGAGCCCAAAGGGCATTGTATTAAAGCAGAACGGGCCGTATGGAGTGATGAATGCTGTTGCAGCTTGGTCTGGCTCCACCATCTTGATTTGGTGGTAGCCGGAGTACGCGTCGAGGAAGCACAATGAGTCGTGCCTCGCTGTCAGAAGGCCAATGATTTGATCAATTCGAGGGAGGGGGAAGGGATCCTTTGGGCAAGCCTTATTAAGGTCCTTGAAATCAACACATAGGCACCAGGATTTATCCTTCTTTGGTACCATCACCAGGTTTGCTAGCCTGTCCGGATGTTTTATATCTCTGATGAATCCGGCTTCCAAAAGTTTGGCTAGCTCCTCTCCCATGGCCTCGCCTCTTGGGTTTGGAAAAGCACCGAAGAGCCTGTTTGATCGGCTTGAATCCTTTTAGGATGTTTAGGCTGTGCTCGGCGAAATGACGTGGGATTCTGGCATGTCCGAAGGGTGCCGTGCAAAGATGTCCCGCTTTTCTTGTAGAAATTCTCGTAGTCTTGGCGTCTACATCGGGGTTTAATTGTGCCCCGATGGAGGCCGTCTTTGCGTGGTCCGTTGGGTGGACTTGGAATTTTACTATTTCATCCGCTGGTTTAAAAGAGGAGGACTTGGATCTTTTATCAAGTATCACATCGCCCCTGTTTCACCGTGGAGCGATCGCGGTGAGTTCCTCGGCCGCTAGGGCTTCGATAGTGCCTCGAGGGATAGTGCGGCTGTCTTGTTTTCGGCTGGAGTGCTATGTTCGGATCACTAGCGAGAGTGATGATTCCGTTAGGTCCGGCATTTTAAGCTTCATGTACCCATAATGGGGTATAGCTTGAAAAATTGTGAATGCCTCTCGTCCTAATAAAGCATGATATCCGCTGTTGAACGGGGCCACTTGAAATGTGACCTTCTCGGACCTGTAATTGTCCGGCGAGCCGAACACTACGTCCAGCGTGATTTTTCCTGTGCAGCATGCTTCCCTGGGGATTATTCCTCTAAAGGTTGTGCTGCTTCGCTCAATGCGGTTCGATCTATTTCCATTTTTCGAGGGTTTCCTCATAAATGAGGTTTAGTTCGCTGCCGCCATCCATGAGTACCTTAGTAAGGCGAAAGCCGCCCACTATCGGGCCGAGGACCAATGCGGCCGGTGCCCGGGCAGTTCGAATTTAGGTTCGCCACCTTGGCATTAAAGGTAATAGCCGTGTTACCCATGGATTTATTGTTGCTACTTGGTAGACTTCGCAAGGTTATGGAGTGTTCATTTTCGCATGTTATTTGATGCGAAAGTCTCGAAGACTATTAACACCGTCTTTGGTGTTTCTGGGCTGGGATTCCGAAGCTAGAAGCTCTTCGCCACTTTTGGCCACCTGCCGTAGTATCCAACATGCTCGAAGGCTATGAGTTGGAGTGGCGCCCTCTGTGCTATGAATTTTCCAGGGTCCGTTTAGCCAACCCTCTAGTACGGTTTCGTACCCTTTAGCGGGTTTTGGTTTTTTGGTATTTAACCCAGGTGCTTGATAATGATGCACCCTTTTGTTTTGGACTAGGGATGTATTCGGGGCCGGATTATCCCAAAATTTACTTTCGGTTTTCCAGCGCTCCATCGCACAAAGATTTTTGTACTATGGTCACCAAGTCAGCAAAGCATGTAATTTCGCGACGACTTATGGAGTTTAGGATTCCCTTGTCCGTGCAATAATTGCAGAAGATTGGGATTGCGTACTCCTCTCGGCAGTCCTTTATCCTATTCATAACCAGGAGGAATCTGGCCCAGTAATGATGTACTTGCTTCATGGCTCTTGCCGAATTCGAGAGAGATCGCTAATGTTTGGGTGGGCGGGTGGCACTAAATCCGGAACCCCGTCCAATTTAGGACTCAGGGGCCGAGAAGTTTCCGAACTCGGAAGTTTGGATTTTTGAGTGTTATCCAATGAGTCCGACCCGCCGCCTGACTTTAAGTTCAGGGCTTGATCGACATCCGTCCCTCTGCGGGAATCCGGCATGGAGGGATTGGGAATCCGGACGTAGCTAGTCCTTAAGATAGAAGAAGAATCGCCGCATTGCTCCTCTATCACAGCAATATGATGGGTAGCCCGGGAGAGTTGATCTCTCAGATCGGTTTTAGGCCCGATCCGGTCGTAGTCTCTGGCGACTCCTGTATGCGACGATTCGATCCAAGAGCTCGCTTACGGAGGAGAGCTCGATCGGATCTAATTGTTCGGCAAGTTCGAATTGACATGAAGATTGGTTTCGATGACTCGAGAGGTCATCGCTTGTGGTGGCTTGACCGACGGTCATAAGAAAACCACCTAGTCAAGAGTTCGCCAGCGCCAAGGCTCCTTTGGCGATAGTATCGTCTTTAAAGGCGAGATGAGGCATCCTACCGATGGCGACGAATACGCAGGAACTCTCAATGAAAGCACCAATGTCGGTGTCAAAACCAGCGGATCTCGGGTAGGGGGTCCCGAACTGTGCGTCTAGGCGGATGGTAACAGGAGACAAGGGACAAGATGTTTTTACCCAGGTTCGAGCCCTCTCGATGGAGGTAATACCCTACTCCTGCTTGATTAATATTGATGATATGGGTAGTACAAGAGTAGATCTACCACGAGATCAAGGAGGCAAAACCCTAGAAGCTAGCCTATGGTAAGATTGTTGTTCGTCCCCACGGACTAAAACCCTCCAGTTTATATAGACACGGATAGGTTAGGGTTACAGTAGTCGGTTACAATGGTTGGAGATCTACATATCCAGATCGCCAAGCTTGCCTTCCACGCCAAGGAAAGTCCTATCCGGACATGGGACGAAGTCTTCAATCTTGTATCTTCATAGTCCAGGAGTCCGGCCAACGGTGAGAGTTCGGCTATCCGGACACCCCCTAATCCGGGACTCCCTCACTCTTCCTCCTCAATCTTCCTTTGCTTGTCATGGTGAGAGAGTGAGGGCGAGTTGCTACTCCAGCGATGGCGATGAGAGCTTCTGCTCGACAGCGCATCCCTCCTCCTCCGGACCACGTGGTGGCGGAACTTGTCGTAAGAGGAGGAAGGGGGCGAGGTCATGGTCGTCGTGGCACTCAAGGGAGAGGGGGACAAGGCGGCGCTTTGGGCGTGCCCCCACCGGAGGCTCCTCCTCCGATGGAAGACCATGTCGGAGACCAGCCTCGTGAGTTCATCATCAGGCTTTACACGCCTCCGTGCGGCCACCTTCGCCTCCCTACTCCATTTGCACGGGTGATGGAGCTTGAACAACCGCGCGCATTGAAGCTGCACATCAGGGGCTGTGGGAGTGACGTCATGTGGGTGGACGTTGACTTCCCTGCCCCTCATGTTATGTACCTTCACCGTGGCTGGAAGACGTTTGCTCGAGCCCATAGCTTGTCGCAGGGGCACGTTCTCCAGTTTAAATTAATGGAGAGCGGCCTGCTTTCCATCAAGATTTTTGGGTGCTCGGAAGCTCGCTTAGGATGCTGCGCGGAGAGCTCCACCGACGATGAAAGCTCCTCCGTGAGCGAACGCGACCAGGAGGACAATGACAGCGATGACGATAACAACGATCGGGAGGGCGACGACTCTGACTCCGGCTAAGTGTCACCTGCGCCATCTTCATCAGGCGGCAGCACCATCATCTGCACCTGCATCTCCTTCCCGGCAAGGTGATTTGCCGGGGAGTTGGATGCAGAGGTGGGGGTGGTGCCTCCCAGCTCCCTCCAGTAGTCCTCCAGCTAGACCCCGACAGGCTTCCTCTCGGGCTGCAGCTCTGTTAGCCCTACCGCATCCTGCTGGCCCTGGTGGTGGCGGTTGACGGGTCGCCTCCGCCATGCTCTCCATCGAAGCATTCGCCATTGTCCTCCCGTCCCCGCCAGGCTACCTCTCCTGGAGCCCGACGGGGTCAGGCTGAGCTTCTGCCCAGGTGCTCCTTTTGCCCTCTTCGCCTTCTACCACCGTGCCTAGGAGGAGAGGGACAAAAAGGCATTACGGGGCACTTATATTTTTTCAATCTTAAATCTGTAGGCACTTGTAAATTTTTAGTTCAAATAATGTAATCTCTCGAGTCCATGTTTGTGTCCTGTAAGGTTTGTACTTGTTTGATCAACATATTAATGAAAAAGATAAACCTCGTCGGGAACTCGTGCATGTATATGTCCATGCAGAGGTGGAATGCCTCTATACTTTAAATAAATGAGATTTCCCCAGCAGGCTATCTACCGGTACCCTTTATTTTGTTGCCGGGGAACCAATCCTACCGGGCATAAACAAAGGGACCAACCCCCCGCCAACCTATTTTTCATCAAAGGCCACTGCGACCATCTTGACCGAAGTAGCGTTCGTGTCAAGGGATGGGAGCACCTAAGTTTCAAAAAAGAGTAGAGGGTTTTTATGCACAAGTATTTTCTTACAGAACATGTATGGACAAGAGATAGAACTTATCTGTTCGGCTTGCCGAAGATTGCAGTGTTGGTTCATCTTTCCAGCTCCCTTTAGAGGCCAAGCTCACGGCATGAACCTACAGTTTTATGAAGATGGAAATGATGCAATATGCGATCTTATCTATATGCATATGCAATGCTTATGCAAAGCCTATGATATGATTATGTAATGTCGAGGATATGCTTATGCATGCATGCAAATTGTCGGGGCCCCCCAGCGCTTCATTTATTTCTCTGTTGCTCAGGGTCGGCGCCTGGCTTTGTACAAGGGGTTATATGCAACTAAGGCAAGGCCTGTACAAAATGGTGGTTGCCGGGCAGGGCCCAGTAGCCATGCCTTACGGTTAGAACTTGGAGAGATGCTCAATATTCCATGAGTTTTGCAATTTAATGCCATCTCCGATCTCCAGATGGACTGCGACAGGTCTGGTGACCTGAACTACCCGGTAAGGGCCTTCCCACTTCCGCGTCAACTTGTTTGCACCCTTGGTGGAATGAACACGCCTAAGGACAAGGTCGCCCTCCTCAAAACACCGGGCATGAACCATGTGGCTGTGACAGCGACGCAGGGCATGCTGATAGCATGCAGCACGCATAGCAGCCCGGAGACGGTTCTCCTCGAGTAGCACAGTGTCGTCACGCCGGTGCTGATCTTGCGCTACTTCATCGTAGGCAAGCACTCAAGGTGACCCGTAAATGAGTTCCGTGGGGATAACTGCTTCTGCACCGTAAACAAGCAAGAAGGGAGTCTGCGTGGTAGTTCGACTTGGTGTCGTTCTGAGGGACCAGAGAACTACCGGCAGCTCATCGATCCATCGCCTGCTATGCTTCTGCAGCGTATCAAAGGTTCTTGAGTCCTCACAGCACTTCGGCGTTCGCCTTTTCAGCTTGTCCATTGCTTCTAGGATGTGCAATAAAGGTGATGATATCTTGCTTCTGAGGGCATGAACATATTGCATGAAGGCGCGGCTCGTGAACTAGGTGCTGTTGTCGGTAATGATCCTTGCCGGGACTCCAAAACGGCACACCAATTCTTCCAAGAACTTGATAGCTGATTGAGCAGTCACCTTTCTCACGGCAGCTACTTCCGGCCACTTTGTAAACTTGTGATAGCAACGAACAAGAATTCGAAGCCCCCGGCAGCTCAGGGGAAATGGCCAAGGATACCAAGCCCCCAGACCGAAAACGGCCATGACAAAGGGATTGTCTGAAGAGCTTGTGCAGGCTAGTGGATGTTCTTGGAATGCAACTAGCAGGCTTCACACTTGGTGACTAGCTCGACCGCATCTTGGAGGGTAGTGGGCCAATAGAATCCTTAGCGGAATGCTTTCCCAACTAATGCCCTTGATCCACTGTGGGAGCCGCACATGCCTTTGTGTATTTCAGCCAGCAGTTCCTTTCCTTCTTCCCGGCAGGTGCACTTCAATTTTCACACTGTTGGGCCTTCTTCTGTACAGAGTATCATCGACAAACTGATACATACTACCCCTCCGGGCTACTCTTTCAGCTTCATCTTGCTCATCGGGAAGTTTACCGGTTTGTTGGAAATGGACTATGTGCCTTGCCCAAGTTGGAGCTGAGGCTCGGCAACAAGGACTAGCGGCACCTCCTCAACTGTGGGGGAATGTTCCTCATTCGCGGGCTCCATTGGCCCGGCTGGAGGTGCGGTCCGGCAGGTGATGGGGAGTTGTTTCCGGCAGGGTCCCTGCCAGGAGTCTCGGGAGGCTCTACCGGGAGAGGCTTATCGAAGTCCATCTTCCTCCTTTTCCGGGCCATTGTTGCTGGGGATACAGAGGGCTGAGTAAGGTGGAGAACAAAAGTCCCTAGTTCCACAGGAAGCTTCTGTGCATCACACTTTGACAGATGATCAACTATGTCGTTTTCCGCACGGGGTACGTGCTCTGTTTGCAATCCATCAAAGTGCTCCTCCAATCTTCTCACTTCCTCAACGTATGCCTCCATCAATGGACTTTGGTAATCCTTGTTGACTTGTCTCACCACATGCTGTGAATCTCCTCGAATGTTCAACTTCTTGATTCCCAATTCTGTTGCAATCCTGAGCCCGACAAGGAGCCCTTCATACTCTGATGTATTGTTGGTTGCCTCCTCCCGGGGAAAGTGCATCTGGACAACGTACTTCAAGTGCTCCCCAGTGGGGGCAACAAGAAGCACGCCAGCCCCTGCACCTTGTAGAGCGAAGGCGCCATCAAAATACATGATCCATTCTTGGGGCGCTTCCTTGCCGGGGATAGCTGTTTCTGGCACTTCCTCATCAGGGGTCGGCGTCCATTCTACAATAAACTCTGCCAACGGCCTACTCTGAATAGTTGATGTGCTCTCAAACTTCAGGCCAAAGCTGGATAACTCCAAAGCTCACTCCACTATTCTGCCGGTATCCTCAGGGTTCTGGAGTATCCTTTGCAACGGGAAGCAGGTGAGAACCGTGATCTCATGGGCTTGGAAGTAGTGGCGCAGTTTCCTTGAGGCCATGATGGGGCCAAAAATCAATTTTTGCACACCAGAGTACCTCAACCTAGCCCCGTGTAACAAAGAGCTGAAGAAGTACACTGGGCGCTGCACCACTTTCTTACTTGCTTGTCCTTAGGGTTGCCATTGCTGTCGTGCTCTTCTCTATCCTGATCCTTTTCTGGATCTGCTAGGCCCTGCTCACGCTCTGCTTCTTCCACTTCCCGCTGCACCACTAAGGCTGCCCTAACCAGTTATTGCCGCTAAGTACAGCAGTAACGACTCTTGGGGCTTAGGGGCAACCAAAGTGGGCACAGAGGACAAGGTAAAGTTGCATCTGCTTCCGGGGTCCACCTCATGGGCCCTGCCTTCTTCAGAATTTTGAAGAACGGCAGGCGGGCTCAGCTGACTTGGAGATGAATCTGCTAAGCGCGGCGACGCACCCTTTCAGACGCCTCACATCCTTAACGGTCCTGGGTGTCTGTATCTGCTTAATAACCTTGATATTGTCGGGGTTGGCTTCGATCCCACGATGGGATACAGAGAACCCAAGTAGCTTGCTGGAGGGAACGCCATATACGCACTTCTCCGGATTTAGCTTCAAATTGATCTTGCCCAGATTAGCAAATGTCTCCTCGAAATCCTGAATGAGGGTTGATCTATCCTTGGTCTTGACCACAATATCATCCATATAGGCCTCAATGTTTTTGTGCTATTCTGGTTCAAAACCAATCTGGACTGCTCTCGCAAAAGTGGATCCAGCACTCTTTAACCCGAAAGGCATGCACACAAAGCAATACGTACCACATGGGGTGATGAGCAAAGTCTTCTCCTCATCTTCTTTGGACATAAGATTTGATGAGTAAATCACAACCTGAAGTGGAGTCCACAATCTAGTCAATGCGCGCCAAGGGAAATTGGTCCTTCGAGCAAGCCTTGTTGAGATCTGGGAAATCTATGCGAAGCCTCCACTTCCCGTTAGCCTTGCGCACTACCACTGGGTTTGCTAACCATGTCGGATGCAATACTCCTCTGACTAGACCAACTGCCTCAAGCTTCTTGATCTCCTCTACAATGAACTGCTGCCTCTCCAAGGCCTGCTTTCGGACCTTCTGCTTGACGGGTCGGGAATGCAGGTAGACCGCAAGGTGGTGCTCGATTACCTCCCTGGGAACATCGAGGATATCAGATGGTTGCCAGGCAAACACATCGATATTCGCCCGCAGGAAGGCAACGAGCACGCTTTCCTATTTCTCATCGAGGGTGGCGCTGATGGTGAAGGTACCACCAATGCCAGCCAGCCCTGCTGGGACCTTCTTCACATATGGCGCAGCAACCTTGGATCTCTTGCTGTTGGAACTTTCCAACAAGTCATCGACATACGCAGCATACTCCGAAGAGGTACACTTCCCGGATTCCTTGCTGGTGTCCCTGTTATGCTTCTTCTTTCCTTTGCTTTCCTTGGCGGTAACTGCAGCTACCTAGGCCTCTGCCGTGACTGCGTCCCGGTACATCTTGTCCACACAAATGATTGCGTCCTTCTCGTCTGATGGGATGGAAATGACTCCTACCGGCCCAGTCATCTTCAAGGTGTTGTAGGCATAGTGGGATGCCGCCATGAATTTTTCCAGAGCTGGTCGTCCAAGAATCCCATTGTACGGAAGGGGGAGGTCGACCACATCAAACACAACCTTCTCAGTCCGATAGTTCAGTTCTCCCCCAAACGTCACTAGCAACATGATCTTTCCCTTAGGATGACTCCTGCCCGGATTAACTCCTTGAAACGTGCCCGTGACCTTCAGCTCCTCTGCTATCTGAAGCTTGCTAATAACCTTTGGGGAAATCAGATTTAACCCGCCCCGCCGTCAACCAACATCCTTGTGACCTTGAGATTGTGAATTGTTGGAGAGACCAACAATGGAAAGAATCCTACTGCGATGGTGCGTTCAGGATGGCCTTCTTCGTCAAATATGATGGGCGTGCGTGATCATTTGAGGGGCTTCCGAGACCCTGCCACATGCTCCACGCAATTGACCTCACGCACCCACCATTTAAGTTGGCGGTGAGAGGAGTGCAAAGATGCACCCCCGTAAATGCATATGGCGTTAGTGGCCTTCTAGAACTCCTCCTCAATGGTTTCCTCTTCATCCCCTCCATCACTCTCATCCCCGCAAAATTCCTTCTCTCGGCCACTGGCGGGTTTTCCTTGGTTCCGAAAAGCCTTGCCAGGACGATTTGCTTCACCGCCCCGGCCCTTACCGCCAACACCATTCTAACCTTTTTTGTCATGTTTCTCAAACTCAGCTCTCTGCCTCTTAACAATCTTCTCAACTCGATGACACTCTTGGAGATCATGGCCTTTTCCGATATATCTTGCAGTATAGCCCGTCACCTTTCCCAGCCTTCTCGGCAGCTGCATCTTCCCGACAGTCAGCGCATGCGACAGCTTCCTTGTCGGGGGCTTCGGCGTTAGCCTTCTTGCCGGTACTAAGTGTGCCCGATCCTTCGATGGTCATCACTGCCTTGTCCTTGCGCCTTTTGTTGTGCTTCTTGCTCTTCTCATGACTAATGGATTCATCATCATCCTCTGAGTCAAGGTTGATGCAATCTTGTTCTCCAGGGAGTTTCCTCCCCTCCTCCATCCGAGCACACTTGTCCACCAAAGTGTAAAGCTCATTCACGGTCTTGGGCAACCGCACATTCATCTTGGAACGAATCCTATGGTTTTGCATGTTGGACTGGAAGGCAGCTATCACAGCAGCTAGATGGATATTCGGGATATTCCTGTGGATTCTGATGAATCTCTGCAAATACTTGCGGAAGGTTTCTACTTCTTTCTGTTGGAGAAGCTGCAAATCACTGGGCCGTCCTGGTTCTTGATGGCCGCCGGTGAAGGCGCCAATGAACTCATGACACAGGTCAGCCCATGACAAAATGGAGTTCTCCGGTAGGTGCATCAGCCAAGATCTCACATTAGACTTGAGTGCCAAAGGGAAGTAGTTGGCAAACACCTTCTCCTCTCTCCCTCTGGCAGCCTGAACATCGATAGTGTAGATGCTCAAGAACTCTGTTGGGTTCAGCCTTCCATCATACTTCTCTGGTATCTCTGGCTTGAACATACAAGCGGATTGCCAACAAACTTGCCGCAGCTCACGAGTAAAGGCAGGGCACCCAACCTCGAAAGGAAGGCACCTGCTATCCTCAAGCGCGGGCTCGTTGACGTTGGGGCCATCGCACCCATTGGCTTGGCGGAGGCAGTCGCGGCGTTGCTCGATGACGACGCGCGCGTCTCCCCTCTGCCGGTCCTCCGGGGATCGCCGTTGACCTGGACGTGCTCGAGGGTCGAAAGAGGCCATCGAGACGTCATCGTGTTCCTGATTCTGCCGCGCCTGCGCTGGTTGCCGTGGTGGGGACTACACCGTGGAGTGGCCCCTTCCGTACGACCAGGAGCGCGAGCCGTTGTCGTTTCTTGGGGAGGCCGCGACGGACCAGCCCGCTGTGAGCCCCCAGCTTCGGCGAAGCAAATCAGACTTTGAATGGTGGATCTTCATTCATCCATCTGATCGGCCGCCGGGGGGAACCTCAACAGCAGCTGGGCATGTGCCATGGCCTTCGTAGCGGTGCTCGGCATCGGTGATGATGATGATGTAGACCACACCGTCGCCTGACTTCTGACGATGCCGGTGGCGATGGTGTCGCGCCCTCGCTATTGCGAGCCGGCCATTTGGATGGCACGGTGTCGTGGCGAAGGCGCTTGAGGGCTAGCGTCTTTGTTGGGCACAACGGCCAGGTCGACCCGTCCCAGGGGTGGAGCACGTCCTGTGGTTGCGCCCGTGGCGGGGGCATCGAGAGGGCGGCGATTCGCCCCAGTTCGGGTGTCACCACTATGGCCGTGCCCTTTGGCGAGGGGAAGAGGTACAGGTGGAATGACCCCTTCACTCGTACCTCGTACAGCATGGCCGCCTGGATGATGCTGATGATGCTCTCCTCCGGTGCCTCCCGCTCATGTTTTGGCCGCGGGGGAGGTGGTGACAATGCCGCCTGCGTCGAACGCGTCTCCCGCAGCACCCACATCTTCGTGAGCCTCCGCACCTTCCATGGTGTCGGTGGCCATGGGTGACGGAGCGTTTGTGGTGGATAGGTGAGCTATAGCACCGGGCTTCTTCTTGGGCGCCATAGTCGATGAAGCTGCAAGATGATGAAGATGGCGATGAAGATGACACACTACTCACGCTCTCAGCAGGTTCACGCAAGTGATTCCCCCTACCTGGCGCGCCAAAGATGTCGCGGGAAGCCACGGCCACCTATGGGACCAAGAGTCCCTTGCTGGTTCGACGGTGGGATGGCCCGTTGCACAAAGAGCAGAGGAGCGCGAGACAGCACGACAGAGATCACACACGCAGTTTTACCCAGGTTTGGGCCGCCGTGAGGCGTGATACGTCTCCAACGTATCTATAATTTTTGATTGCTTCATGCTATATTATATTATGTTTTGGATGATTAATGGGCTTTGTTATACACTTTTATATTATTTTTGGGACTAACCTATTAACCGGAGGCCCAGCCCAAATTGCTGTTTTTTTTGCCTATTTCAGAGTTTCGCAGAAAAAGAATATCAAATGGAGTCCAAACGGAATGAAACCTTTAGGAACGCGATTTTCAGAACAAACATGATCCAGAGGACTTGGACCCTACGTCAAGAAAGCAACCAGGAGAGCACGAGGCAGGGGGGCGCGCCTACCCCCCCGGGCGCGCTCTCCACCCTCATGGGGCCCATGTTGCTCCACCGATGTACTTCTTCCCCCTATATATACCTACATACCCCCAAACCAATAGAAGCATCCACGAAAACCTAATTCCAGCGCCGCAACCTTCTGTACCCATGAGATCCTATCTTGGGGCCTTTTTCCGTCTCACGGAGGGGGGGCATTGATCATGGAGGGCTTCTACATCAACACCATAGCCTCTCCGATGATGTGTGAGTAGTTTACCTCAGACCTTCGGGTCCATAGTTATTAGCTAATGGCTTCTTCTCTCTCTTTGGATCTCAATACAATGTTCTCCACGATTCTCGTGGAGATCTATTCGATGTAATCTTCTTTTGCGATGTGTTTGTCGAGACCGATGAATTGTGGGTTTATGATCAAGTTTTCCTATGAACAATATTTGAATCTTCTCTGAATTCTTTTATGTATGATTGGTTATCTTTGCAAGTCTCTTCGAATTATCAATTTGGTTTGGCCTACTAGATTGATCTTTCTTGCAATGGGAGAAGTGCTTAGCTTTGGGTTCAATCTTGCGGTGTCCTTTCCTAGCGACAGTAGGGGCAGCAAGGCACGTATTGTATTGTTGCCATCGAGGATAACAAGGTGGGGTTTATATCATATTGCATGAGTTTATCCCTCTACATCATGTCATCTTACTTAAAGCATTACTCTGTTCTTTTGAACTTAATACTCTAGATGCATGCTGGATAGCGGTCGATGTGTGGAGTAATAGTAGTAGATGCAGGCAAGAGTCGGTCTATTTGTCGCGGACGTGATGCCTACATACATGATCATACCTACATATTCTCATAACTATGCCCAATTCTATCAATTGCTCAACAATAATTTGTTCACCCACCGTAATACTTATGCTCTTGAGAGAAGCCACTAGTGAAACCTATGGCCCCCGGGTCTATTTTTCATCATATTAATCTTCCAACACTGAGCTACTTTTATTGTCTTTTATTTTACTTTGCATCTTTATCATAAAAATACCAAAAATATTATCTTATCATATCTATCAGATCTCACTTTCGTAAGTGACCATGAAGGGATTGACAACCCCTTTATTGCGTTGGTTGTGAGGTTTTTATTTGTTTGTGTAGGTGCGAGGGACTTGAGCATGGACTCCTACTGGATTGATACCTTGGTTCTCAAAAACTGAGGGAAATACTTACGCTACTTTACTGCATCACCCTTTCCTCTTCAAGGGAAAACCAACACAGTGCTCAAGAGGTAGCGAGAAGGATTTCTGGCGCTGTTGACGGGGAGTCTACACAAAAGTCAACATACCAAGTACCCATCGGAAACTCTTATCTCCCGCATTACATTATTTGCCATTTGCCTCTCGTTTTCCTCCCCCCACTTCACCCTTGCCATTTTATTCGCCCTCTCTTTTCCATTCACCTCTTTTTCGCTCGCTTCTTGTTTGCTCATGTGTTGGATTGCTTGCTTGTCACGATGGCTCAAGATAATACTAAATTGTGTGACTTTACCAATACCAACAACAATGATTTTCTTAGCACTCCGATTGCTCCCCTTAATGGCACACTCAAAGATCTACTAATAAAAAAGTGCATGCGATAGAAGAAATTAATGTTTTGAGTGGAAAGATGGATGAACTTATGAAATTATTTGCTACTAAAAGTTTTTCTTATGATCCTAATGATATGCCTTTGTCTACTTTGATTGAAAATAATAATGAATCTATGGATGTGAATTTTTTTGGTAGGAATAATTTTGGTAACAACGCGTATAGAGGAAACTTTAATCCTAGGCCGTATCCTAGTAACTCCACTAATAATTATGGTAATTCCTACAACAATTCTTATGGAAATTTTAATAAGATGCCCTCTGAATTTGAGACTAGTGTTAAAGAATTTATGAATTCGCAAAAGAATTTCAATGCTTTGCTTGAAGAAAAGTTGCCTAAGATTGATGAGTTGGCTAGGAACGTTGATAGAATTTCTCTTGATGTTGATTCTTTGAAACTTAGATCTATTCCTCCTAAGCATGATATCAATGAGTCTCTCAAAGCTATGAGAATTTCAATTGATGAGTGCAAAGAAAGAACTGCTAGGATGCGTGCTAAGAAAGATTGCTTTGTAAAGGCGTGTTCTTCTAATTTTTGTGAGAATAAAGATGAAGATATAAAAGTTATTGATGTGTCCCCTATTAAATCTTTGTTTTCCAACATGAATCTTGATAATGATGGGCCGGAATATGAGCCACCTTTACCTAGAAGGCGTCCCAAAAATTCGAAGTTTTTAGATCTTGATGAACAAATTGGTAAAAGTGGGATTGAAGAATTAAAACTTTAGATATCAATGAACCCACTATTTTGGATTTCAAGGAATTTAATTATGATAATTGATCTTTGATAGATTGTATTTCCTTGTTCCAATCCATGCTAAATTCTCCACCTGCTTATAGTCAACATAAAGCTTTTACTAAACATATCGTTGATGCTTTGATGCAATCTTATGAAGAAGAACTTGAGTTGGAAGTTTCTATTCCTAGAAAACTTTATGATGAGTGGGAACCTACTATTAAAATTAAAATTAAAGATCATGAATGCTATGCTTTGTGTGATTTGGGTGCTAGTGTTTCCACGATTCCAAAAACTTTGTGTGATTTGCTAGGATTCCATGAATTTGATGATTGTTCTTTGAACTTGCACCTTGCGAATTCCACCATTAAGAAACCTATGGGAAGAATTAATGATGTTCTTATTGTTGCAAATACGAACTATGTGCCCATAGATTTTATTGTTCTTGGCATAGATTGCAATCCTTCATGTCCTATTATTCTTGGTAGACCTTTCCTTAGAACGGTTGGTTTAATTATTGATATGAAGGAAGGAAATATTAGATTGCAATTTTCGTTAAAGAAAGGCATGGAACACTTTCCTAGAAAGAAAATTAAACTACCATATGAATCTATTATGAGAGCCACTTATGGATTGCCTACCAAAGATGGCAATACCAAGATCTATCCTTGCTTTTATGCCTAGCTAAGGACGTTAAACGATAGCGCTTGTTCGGAGGCAACCCAATTTTATTTTTAGTTTTTTTCTTTTTTCTTATGTTTAGGAATAAATCCTTGATCTAGCCTCTGGTTAGATTTGTTTTTATGTTTTAGTTAGTGTTTGTGCCAAGTTAAACCTATAGGACCTTCTTGGATGATAGTTATTTGATCTTGCTGAAAATTCCAGAAACTTTCTGCTCAAGAAAACAATTGTTAGAAATCACTAGAACGTGATAAAATATTGATTACAATTGCAGCAGATCAATAAACAAATTGTCTAGGTCGTCCTATTTTGGTAGATTTTTGGAGTTCCAGAAGTTTGCGTTAGTTACAGATTACTACAGACTGATCTGTTTTTGATAGATTCTGTTTTTCGTGTGTTGTTTGCTTATTTTGATCAATCTATGGCTAGTAAAATAGTTTATAAACCATATAGAAGCTGGAATACAGTAGGTTTAACACCAATATAAATAAATAATGAGTTCATTACAGTACCTTGAAGTGGTGTTATGTTTTCTTTCGCTAACGGAGCTCACGAGATTTTCTGTTAAGTTTTGTGTTGTGAAGTTTTCAAGTTTTGGGTAAAAGATTTGATGGATTATGGAACAAGGAGTGGCAAGAGCCTAAGCTTGGGGATGCCCATGGCACCCCAAGATAATCTAAGGACACCAAAAAGGTTTCGTCTACTTCCATCGGTAACTTTACTTGGAGCTATATTTTTATTCACCACATGATATGTGTTTTGCTTGGAGCGTCTTGTATGATTTGAGTCTTTGCTTTTAGTTTACCACAATCATATTTGCTGTACACACCTTTTGAGAGAGACACACATGATTCGGAATTTATTAGAATACTCTATGCGCTCCGCTTTTATCTTTTGAGCTATATAGTTTTTGCTCTAGTGCTTCACTTATATCTTTTAGAGCACGGCGGTGGTTTTGTTTTATAGAAACTATTATTATCTCATGCTTCACTTATATTATTTTGAGAGTCTTAAACAGCATGGTAATTTGCTTAAATTTTGAAATTAATCCTAATATGCTAGGTATTCGAGACTAGTAAAAACTTTCTTATGAGTGTGTTGAATACTATGAGAAGTTTGATGCTTGATGATTGATTTGAGATATGGAGGTAGTGATATTAAAGTTGTGCTAGTTGAGTAGTTGTGAAATTGAGAAATACTTGTGTTGAAGTTTGCAAGTCCCGTAGCATGCACGTATGGTAAACGTTATGTAACAAATTTGAAACATGAGGTGTTCTTTGATTGTCTTCCTTATGAGTGGCGGTCGGGGACGAGCGATGGTCTTTTCCTACCAATCTACCCCCTAGGAGCATGCGCGTAGTGCTTGGTTTTTTATGACTTGTAGATTTTTGCAATAAGTATGTGAGTTCTTTATGACTAATGTTGAGTCCATGGATTATACGCACTCTTATCCTTCCATCATTGCTAGCCTCTTCGCACTGCATTGCCCTTTCTCACATTGAGAGTTGGTGCAAACTTCACGGCAGCATCCAAACCCTGTGATATGATACACTCTATCACACATAAACCTCCTTATATCTTCCTCAAAACAGCCACCATACCTACCTATTATGGCATTTCCATAGCCATTCCGATATATATTGCCATGCAACTTTCCACCGTTCCGTTTATCATGACACGTTCATCATTGTCATATTGCTTTTCATGATCATGTAGTTGACATCGTATTTGTGGCAAATCCATCGTTCATAATTTTTCATACATGTCACTCTTGATTCATTGCCTATCCCGGTATACCACCGGAGGCATTCATATAGAGTCATACTTTGTTCTAGTATCGAGTTGTAATCATTGAGTTGTAAATAAATAGAGTGTGATGATCATCATTCATAGAGCATTGTCTCAATAAAAAAAGAGAAAGGCCAAATAAAAAAAGAAGGCAAAAAAAGAGACAATGCTACTATCCTTTTTCCACACTTGTGCTTCAAAGTAGCACCATGATTTTCATGATAGAGAGTCTTTTGTTTTGTCACTTTCATATACTAGTGGGAATTTTTCATTGTAGAACTTGGCTTGTATATTCCAACAATGGGCTTCCTCAAATGCCCTAGGTCTTCGTGAGCAAGCAAGTTGGATGCACACCCACTTAGTTTCTTTTGTTGAGCTTTGATGCATTTATAGCTCTAGTGCATCCATTGCATGGCAATCCCTACTCCTTGCATTAACATCAATCAATGGGCATCTCCATAGCCCGTTGATTAGCCGCATTGATGTGAGACTTTCTCCTTTTTTTGTCTTCTCCACATAACCCCCATCATTATATTCTATTCCACCCATAGTGCTATATCCTTGGCTCACGCTCATGTATTGCATGAAGGTTGAAAAAGTTTGAGATTACTAAAGTATGAAACAATTGCTTGGCTTGTCATCGGGGTTGTGCATGATGAGAGCATTCTTGTGTGACGAAAATGGAGCATGACTAAACTATATGATTTTGTCGGGATGAACTTTCTTTGGCCATGCTATTTTGAGAAGACATAATTGCTTAGTTAGTATGCTTGAAGTATTATTGCTTTTATGTCAACATTAAACTTTTATCTTGAATCTTTCGGATCTGAATATTCATACCACAATTAAGAGGGTTACATTAAAAAATTATGCCAAGTAGCATTCCGCATCAAAAATTCTGTTTTTATCATTTACCTACTCGAGGATGAGCAGGAATTAAGCTTGGGGATGCTTGATACGTCTCCAACGTATCTATAATTTTTGATTGCTTCATGCAATATTATATTCTGTTTTGGATGATTAATGGGCTTTGTTATACACTTCAATATTATTTTTTGGACTAACCTATTAACCAGAAGTCCAGCCCAAATTGTTGTTTTTTGCCTATTTCAGAGTTTCGCAGAAAAAGAATATCAAACGGAGTCCAAACGGAATGAAACCTTCGGGAACGTGATTTTCGGAACAAACGTGATCCAGAGGACTTGGACCCTACATCAAGAAAGAAACCAGGAGAGCACGAGGCAGGGGGGTGCGCCTACCCCCCGGGCGCGCCCTCCACCCTTGTGGGGCCCATGTTGCTCCACCGACGTACTTCTTCCTCCTATATATACCTACATACCCCCAAACCAACAGAAGCATCCACGAAAACCTAATTCCACCGCCGCAACCTTCTATACCCGTGAGGGTGGCATTGATCACGGAGGGCTTCTACATCAACACCATAGCCTCTCCGATGATGTGTGAGTAGTTTACCTTAGACTTTCGGGTCCATAGTTATTAGCTAGATGGCTTCTTCTCTCTTTGGATCTCAATACAGAGTTCTCCACGATTCTCGTGGAGATCTATTCGATGTAATCTTCTTTTGCGGTGTGTTTGTTGAGACCGTTGAATTGTGGGTTTATGATCAAGTTTATCTATGAACAATATTTGAATCTTCTCTGAATTCTTTTATGTATGATTGGTTATCTTTGCAAGTCTTTTCGAATTATCAGTTTGGTTTGGCCTACTAGATTGATCTTTCTTGCAATGGGAGAAGTGCTTAGCTTTGGGTTCAATCTTGCAGTGTCCTTTCCCAAAGGATGTTAGGGCGGCAAGGCACGTATTGTATTGTTGCCATAGGGGATAACAAGATGGGGTTTATATCATATTGCATGAGTTTATCCCTCTACATCATGTCATCTTACTTAAAGCATTACTGTGTTCTTTTGAACTTAATACTCTAGATGCATGCTAGATAGCGGTCGATGTGTGGAGTAATAGTAGTAGATGCAGGCAGGAGTCGGTCTAGTTGTTGCGGACGTGATGCCTATATAGATGATCATACCTAGATATTCTCATAACTATGCTCAATTCTATCAATTGCTCAACAGTAATTTGTTCACCCACCATAATACTTATGCTCTTGAGAGAAGCCACTAGTGAAACCTATGGCCCTCAAGTCCATTTTTCATCATATTAATCTTCCAACACTTAGCTATTTTTATTGTCTTTTATTTTACTTTGCATCTTTATAATAAAAATACCAAAAATATTATTTTATCATATCTATCAGATCTCACTTTCGTAAGTGACCGTGAAGGGATTAACAACCCCTTTATTGCGTTTGTTGCGAGGTTTTTATTTGTTTGTGTAGGTGCGAGGGACTTGAGCGTGGCCTCCTACTGGATTGATACGTTGGTTCTCAAAAACTGAGGGAAATATTTACGCTACTTTACTGCATCACCCTTTCCTCTTCAAGGGAAAGCCAACGTAGTGCTCAAGAGGTAGCAAGGCGTAAAACCCTACTCCCGCTTTGGTGGGTTGATGGTGGAAAGATGGTGGTATGCGCAACACGCTTGCCCCGCAGGGTTGCCTTGGGGAAGAATGGCTACGCGCGTATGAATATGTGAGGTGGTGGATTCGCTAACTAAGGGTCCAACCCTTTCTACAGTAGCCTTGGGGCTCCTTTTATAGACAAAAGGGTCACCACAATGGCAAAGAAGTCATTATATAGAGATAAGATAGCAAACAGTGCTATCATACCTAACTCTGCAGGCTGACAGAGTGCATTAAATGCACCGCTCAACATCACATCGCAGCTTGCCCGGCAGGCCCTGCCAGGCTGTTTTACCAGCTTCACATCTGCTGGCTCGACATGTCGCAGGACGGGTGTCGCATGTATGCATTTCTTGTAGAAAGTGGATGCCATGTGGTAAATGGCTGCCACTCAGCCACTTTGCGGCTTGGCACCGCACCGATCGATGACATGCGTCGTGGTTAGGCGGTGTGCTGAGGTTGTTCTGTCCTTACGAGTCCTGGCAGGCCCTGCCGGGGCCTCTTGGAGGCTTGCTTCTGGGGGTAACCCCGTCCTCGCCAGGCATGCCTGCCCGGCAAGGGAGGCTTCTCTCTACTTCTTCTGGCTTAGTCTTGGTCCTCCTGGGCTGCATGTTGGTTCCTTGAAGATATCTGATCTCTTGTGCTTTTTCCTGACCTTGGTGATGTAATCTTGTTCCCATGTCTATGCATAGTCTGGGCAACGGACCTAGGGTTTGTTGCACTGACAACAAGCTACTCATCGAAGCCCATGTGGAACTACTAGTTATACCGATGTCTCCTCTGCAAAAACATAAATTAAGCAAATGCGAGTACAAATGTACTCATCAAGACTTACACCAGAAGTAACTACATATGCATGAGTATCATAAAGGGGGTGGAGGAGTTTAACTACAGCAAGCCAGCTTTGACTCAGTGACTATCCTATACAATGACTATCAGTAATTTCTTTGTGGTGAGAAAGCACACACGAGTCCACATATTTACCATATCAATACACCACTATGGATCTGCTCCCGTCTCCCTATGAGAAGGCCATCCATAGTACTCACACTTATCTTGCACATTTCCACTTCAAGTTGTCTATGAACCATATTAGTCTCCAAGTAGTCCATATCCGAGGACACGGCTATTCGAATAGATCATATTACCCTGCAGGGGTGTACTTCTTCACACACACTCTTACCACTTACCACCATATACACGTCATGTATCTTGACACCTTCAAGCGGAAGCCTATCGAGGGTGCCGACCACAACCTAACTAACCACACAAGACTCTAGTCCAGGTTTATCGCCTATCTAAGGCTGAACCCGCAAGGGAAGTCCGGCCAAAGTTTCCATCACGACCCCAAAGGATGTGTTCATGGTTCCCAAGTCCACCTCGACGGATGGTTCTATGCTTGGTACACCAGGCCACGGTGCCTAGTCTGTCCCAAGCCCACTTGTACCAGGTGCCACTTGGTAGACTACTAGCATGGCCAACAAACACCAGAAACTAGCTGCAACTCCTGGACAGAGATCGAGGCGGTTAATAAGCAAGAGGGTTCATGGGGTTCGGGCCCAATGTGTGGTAGTAGCTATTCTTGGATAACATACACAAAACTCAGTTCTTAACAACGGCCTCAATGAGACAACCCACCATGTTCTCCTACATGGCCTCTCATCGCTACCTTTACCAAATCGTGTTCACACACTTGGCTGTCAACATCAGTACATGATCACAACATTCCAATCGATTCCGGGATGAATCAGACCTGACCCAACTCTAAGCAATAGTGGGTAGAACAAGCAAGCATGGATGACTAGTCACATCATGGCTCAAGCAACTCCTACTCTTGCTAGTGGGTTTTAACTATGTACTGTGGCAAAGAAAGGTCATGCAGAGGAATGAGTTTAACTACCACAACACGTAATTGTTGAACCGTTGTTTTCCTAACGCTATAAAAGAGAGCAGGAGTGAGAGAGTGGGATTGTATCATACTGATCAAGGGGTTTTCTTGCCTCGCACTTCTGAAGATAGTACCGCTCTTCATCGGTGTCAACGATCACAATGTCGGTATCGTCTGCTACCGAGAGGGGACAAACACCGATAAACAAGAAGGAACACAATCAATGTAGTGCCACAAACATGATGTATGATCATGGCATGATAAGGTACTGAATTCACCTAATGCAATCATTCTTCGTATTAATTGAAGTGGAATTGAGGCATATAGCAAATTCAAAGCCCAAAACTAATTACCATATATTCCATAATCATGAATTGTCCTAGTTGGTGATGTTCACTTGCTCAAACATGCATGAACAATGTATAAACATATTCTTCATACATAAATTATTTTCATCTGGCCTATAGATTATTTTCTATGGTTTTTAGAAGTTTTAAACATTTTCTGGAATTTCCAATTTAATTTCTGATTTATAAAATACCAGAAAATCAATATGATGTCAACATTGTGTCATCATTGAATCATCAAGTTAACATGGTCAGCCAGAGTGAAACGTACCTAACCAGTGGGGCCCACTGGTCTATGACATCTAGTTAACACGGGTTATTTATTCTAACTAAAACTTTTCCCGGCTAATTAATCTAGCCGGGCCGATAGTCAGTGTCTCAGTGCTAATAAAATTGGCAGTTAGTCCCTAAGCTAACTAGGCCACGTCAGCGATGAACGACGGCGACCAAAAACACGATGGAGACACGCCGAAGTTGCTCAGGATGGCGCTACAAGCATCGGCTTGAGAAGATGTTGCCAACAGGAGGTTGGCCTCGCTTGTGTGCATCCAGCGGCGGTGGACGTAAGCGTGAGGGTAGCCGAAACATGCATCGGCGATGGCGAAAGCAGTGGCCTAAGCTTGGTGGTTTTGGATGGGAGGGCTAGATCTCGCGAGCAAGGGAGCTGAGTGGCACAACGGCGTCTACAGAGCTTCCTAAGCTTGAGTACAAGCTCAGCTTGGTCTGAAGAGGGATACATTAGCGAAACAATGACAAGTCAGCGAGCTTTGTGCATCATGGCATCGGTGCCAGCAGAATAAATCAACGACGGGGACAAGGGGTTTCGAACGGGGGCTCACCACGGGTCTAACAGAGAGAGGTCGAGGCCGGGGGTGGTCGGGAGCCAACGAATTTGACCATGGCAGCCGGCGTGCTCATGGCGGACTCGGCCATGGGGAGGAACGGGCGAGGGAGGCGAGGGGGAGAGTGGACGAGGGGTGGGATCGATCTGGGCGGCAAAGGGGATGCAAACCACGACGTCGACATGGTGGGTGAGGAAGACATGCAGGTGCGGCGTGGCGTCCGTGCGCGCGCCGTGCCCAGCTTGTCCTTGCCTTCTAGCAAGAGGTAGTTGACGAGGCTACCCCTGGTGGGCTGGGCCGCACAGCTGGGCCGCCAAGTGAGCACTCCCTCTCTCTCCATCTCTTTGTCTTTCTATTTTCTATTTGTTTTTGATTCATTTATTTCCACTATTTTGAATTTATTTGAACCACCAAATGAATTCAAAACCATATGAAATTTTAATATGTGATAGCTACGGACCCTTCCAAGCTAACACACAAATTTCAGGAATTTTGAGTTTATATTTTATTTAAAATCAATATAAACTCAATTCAAATATAACAAGATTTAAATTCGAAGTCCCAAAATAATTCCTTAAAAATGTTCCTAAATTTTGGTTTGATATATAGATCTTTCCAAAATTCTCAGAACTATTTGAAAGGCATTTTGGAAACATTGAATGCCAATTTTGGGGTTCTTTGCCCTTCAGTAAATTTGTGAGGATTCAAAATATTCCTCAATTCAATTTCAAAATTTAGACATGATGCATGATGCTCTCAAATTCAACTAATATAATTATTTACACACAAATATTCTAGGGCTGTGACATATTCAAGGAGGAACACGAAGAACACGAGGGGAAAACATGGAGAAATGAAAAAAGGGAAAACACTCTACTGGAAAAGATTCATCCCAAGTAATCCTCAAATCACAAGCAATACAAGAGGTGCATCAAGACCCAATAACAACATGAGAAATAGAGACAAGGTAGTTCATCCAAATCTCATGGAGAGATGGGTCTTGAATCCATGGATGGATCTTCCCATATAGGGGCCTTCAATCCCTAAGGATCTTCTCCAATGGAGGCCTTGAGATCCAATGGAGTCTTCTCTCTCTCTCTCTCAAGAGGAGTCCCTCAAGGGGAGATACATGAGCTAAGTTCTATGATATGAGATCGATTCTTATCTAACTCTAGAAATGAGGAGGGGAGGAGTATTCATAGGCTAGTCCACGAAGGGGTAAGTGAGAGGGAGATACACGATGAAAGAGAATGGTGCCCCCATGTTTGGTTTTGGTAACTGATGACAATCCCTATGGACTATTGGTTGCTTTGAGTCATATTTTAAGGTTTGTCCATATGTATTGCTTGAAGACCATATGTTGGTTTCAAGGTGGAAAGAAGGCAATTATGTGTTGACCAAGGTCTTATTCGAGGAGTTATTCAAAGAGTGGTCATGTGAGAATTGAGCCTTTTGCAAGCATGTCTTGAGGAAGAAGATTGTATGAACATTCATGTTTATCTTCAAGACATCATCTTTATGAAGAGAGAAGTTAAGATACAAGGTTGATCAAGACTAAAAGCTAAGAGTGGATTTAAGTTTACCAACAGACAAAGCGTAGAAGATGTACCAAGAGGGATTAAGTGATCCCATGATATGGTAAGCATGGTCCATTATGCTTTGTCACTACTGCAGGATGCTGCTAACGCGACACTATGATCAGAGACCCTTCGACGAAACTATGTGCGATGCAATAATCGCAAACGGTGGTGTAAAAAACCCGTCAAAAAAGGTGCAAAACGTTTGCGATGGAGGATGCATCAAATGCGGTTCAGATTTTAGTTGCGTGTGCGATGCAAGGCATACGATTCAGTTCAATTAACAGTTTGCGATGAGGAGGAACAAAAGAATCGGGCAGCCAGATGAAGGAGTGTGCGATCTACAACATATGGTGCACTCAGATGAACTGTTTGTGATTAGGCAACACAAAAGAAACAGTCAGCCAGATCAAGGTGTGTGCGATATACGGCATGCGGTTCACTCGGATGAACTGTTTGCGTTGCGACAAGAGAACAGAAATGGTACAATATATCAAGATGCGTGTGATACGCGGCAAACAGGTCTGTAAACAGAAATGTGTGCGAAGACCGATAATAACATAGACAATTGCTTCTAATAAGACATATGTGATGTGCTCTGTCTACACAACATCTATTGGCCATTGGGGGACGGGCGGTCATCCGGATACACCATAAGGATGCGAAGAGGCATCCTATATAAGCAAGGACTAGATGTTCCACTACTAGCTCATGTAAGAGAACTCTGAAGTTGAGTGTGCTCAGGCTGGAGCAACCATCAGATGAGTGACTGGATGGGAAGTTGTGTTGATGTTAAATTAACTGATAGGATGAGTCATATTTGTCAAATTAAATGACTGGTATGACCCATCCCATGAGTTAATTTAACCTCGGGGTCCTTCTTTTTTATTTTTTTATTTTTTAACACATGTTAAAGAAGGTCTACCACATTAATTTTTGACAATGTGGGATACGTGGCATACAGTTGATCCATCCAACCTTTTTGTGATGGAGTAAGCCGTGTGTGTTGTTGGCAAAGCTTGCTAGTATTCAACCGTTTGCGATTGATGAATTCATCACCGATGGGTTCCCTAGTGTGGTCCTTGTTCATCTCATCATCATCTACTTCTTGTGCTAGCTCGATGCTCCTTCTATGCTAAGTTTCCATTAATTTGATGGTGTTTTATGAATACGCCACCGTTTCCCGCCATTTCCTCACCTGTTTCCCGCCACCCAGCGATATTGCGCATAAACCTAGGCGGAGCGCGATGCACGGAGGCGAAACCCGGCCTTCGACAAGGAAAACGAGCAGGCACCACGGCCCGTCGAGGCCGAGGCGCTCCCCGGCAATGCTATGGACGAAGCCGTGATGCACATCATCGCCAGGGTTGATCAGACCTTTGGTGCATGGCGCTTGAGCGTCGCGGATCAAGATAGGAATGTCAACACCGACAGGCTGCAGCTCACCGCACAACATAATCGATGGCGCACCCCAGAGCAAGCTATGCACGTCCACACTAATAGGCTTCGGCTCACCGCACGGCGAGACTGTTGGAGCGCCGTAGAGCGAGAGGCGCGGCGCGCTGCACAGCAAGAGTGGATCCATCAGTGCCTACCTGCTGTCGACACGGCGTCGCAGCTGGGTACACGCCCCGCCGCACTTCTATTCCTCGCCAGAGTGGGCAGAGGCCCTCCGTGCCGTGCATTGCATTTCGTAGGCCGCCGCCAGCATTTTGCACCGGACGCCTGCCGCGCCGTTCGCATGGGTCGCACCGTTTGCCTTGTCCGCGGCCCACTCGATGCCAACACGCTGGTCGTTAGGCTCGACTGCCTCCTTGGCCCAGGTGTCCACCTGGGCGCAGTAGAGGAACATGGCCGTCGCATCCTCGAGCTGGTGATCTCTGATGAAATAGCCAACTTGGAGCTCGAGATCGCGCTGCAGATGTACCGTGAGCGGCGCGTCGACCACTTGGACGAACGCCTGCACGAGTTCAGGTAGAGCCAAGAGCTACGTAGGCAAGGGCTGCTGGTCATGGTCTCATGGACGCATTTTATTTTGTTGAGTCGTTTCGACGTGGATAGCTATGTATTCACAGCAATCATAGTATTGCTCTGTTTATTCCTCTGTTTCCATGTGTGTACTTTGCTTTCCCTTCTTCTATGTTCTGTTTCAATGTGTGTGTATACACTTTTCATTCTGTATATGTGGATGATAACAGCTAGGCTCAAATTAGTATACAAAAACAGATAGAAAATGATATTCATAATATATATATATATATATATATTAATTTTTCATAAGTTCATCATAATATATATATAATATCATCACATACACGTGATGATACTTAACTACTAGGTACAATGCATAAAATTGAAAACGAACAATACTAAAACTAAATCCCTCCTAGGCCAAGATTCGCAGCCCTCGCCAGATCCTCGTGCGTGGCCTTCCCATGGAGGCAAGATTCGCCTTGCAGCGCTTGACCCACCGACCGCTTTCTTTGTCAAGTGACGAGCGCAAACGATCTTGCCATTTTGTTGGGCACCCACCGGAGCTCCTCATCGGTGGAACGATGTAGCTTATCGGCCCACCTCCACGCAGCGACGAGGCGCCCAGTGAGGGAGTCCTGAATTAAGGGGTCCTCGGGCATCCGGACTATGGTACGTTGTAACGCCCCAGATTCGATGCGCCAGGTGTCTTCCAGTTATTCGCCGTCGTTGCCATGTCATTTGCTTGCGTGTTGCATTTTGCCATGTCATCATCTGCATTTTATCATGTCATCATGTGCATCTCATTTTGCATACGTGTTCGTCTCATGCATCCGAGCATTTTCCCCGTTGTCCGTTTTGCAATCCGCACTCCTATGTCTCCGGCGCCCCTTTTACCTCTTTTCGTGTGCAGGTGTTAAACATTCTCGGAATGGCCCGAGGTTTGCCAAGCGGCCTTGGTATAGCACCGGTAGACCGCCTGTCAAGTTTCGTGCCATTTGGAGGTCGTTTGGTACTCCAACGGTTAACCGGATAACCGCAAAAGCCTCTTTTGTTGCAGCCCAACACCCCTTCCAAATTGGCCCAAAACCCATCCAACTCCCCTCCATGCTCTCGGTCGTTCGATCACGATCGCGTGGCCGAAAACCGCACCTCATTTGGAGCTTCCTAGCTCCTTCTACCTATAAATATGTCCTCCCCTCCGAAATTTGCGGATCAATTCTACCCTAACCCTAGCCTTCTTCTTCCTCCACATACGGACACGTCTGCGGTTGCTGGCCAGACATCGTCCGCCGCCGCCTCGCCCAACCAGGGCCGCCACGCCATCCCGCCGGGTCCTCTCTCTCCTCCTCCACCGCTGGGTTCATGAGCCGTCTGGGGCCCTCCTGCCCGGCCGCCGGAGCTCATGGCCGGCCCGATCATACCACCAGCGCCGCCAGCCCGAGATCTTTTGCATAATCTTTTGCATAATCATGCCATATTCATCATGTCATAACTCTGCATCCGTAGATCCGTTTTGCGCGTGAAATATGTAAAATTGTTCGCCTCGAAGGGTAGATCATTTCATCTCATTGCGCCATTTTCATTTGAGCTCATCTTGATACCCGAAATGCTGTTGGAAGAGTGCTATGTGATGTTAGTTTCAGATTCTTATCAGTACATGCAGTTTTGTCATTTTTGCCATGGTTGATGTGTGCATCCTATGAACTTGAGTGCTACATGTGTTTTGGAATATGCCATCCCATCTTTCCAGGGGTGTATGCCATGTATTTTTGTGATCTATAGGGTGACTATAACAAGCATGCAAACTAGGTTTCATGATGTTGCTGATTTCAGCCATGTTTTGCTGATATTTTTGTCATGTTAACTTGATGCTACCGAGAGATCCATGCATATTTTGAGATACTTCAGTAAGGATGTTTTGTTATATATGTTATTCTCTATCCATCCATGCCCTTGTTTGCAATTATGGAGTGCCATAGCTTGATTCAACCGAGCTCTACTTTTGCTATAAAATGTTCCTGGCAGATTGTTTACATGTTATTCAATTTTTCCAAGGTTGTTGTAGTTGATCCATGCACCCTATGATGTTGTTCTTGCCATTTATAGTTTCTATGCCATGTCTTCTTACTGTTGGTTGCCTTGCTATGCCATTTATTGCTCTGTAGTGAGTGGTTCAAGCTCACCAACATGCCTACTTATTGTTGTTCCTGCCATGTTCAAATCTGTAATATAACTTGCCATGTTTACATGGGTGCCATCATATCTTCTGATCCTTTTTGCCATGCAATTAGTAGATTCATGCCATGCCTTTGTTTGTCATGTTAAGTTCCTGTAGCATGCTGTTTGATAGCTCTAAACATTGCAACCTGATGTTATTTCTGCTAAAGTCTGAAACTGTTATTATTTGCAATCTTGCCATGTGTGTTTGAGCATGTTCTAGTTATTTCTGTAGATAGCTCAGTGTTCATGTTTTATCATGCTTTACCTGTAAATCATGCCCATGCCTTTTGTTATTATGTTGAGGTGCTGTAGCGTGTTGTTTTGATGCTTGCAATATGCCTAGTTGCTGTTTTGGACAGATTGTTGCTATAACTTGTATTGTGTGTATGTGTTGAACCGTTGCTCCGTTTTGAGTGTGCTCTATATGAAACTTTCTTGTTTTTGCATGTAGCTTCATATTATCATGTTGCATCCTTGTTTTAAGGTGTTTGCTTGATGTTTGATTGCATTTTGCATCAATGTCATGCTTATCTTGTTTTGCTCATATCTTCTAGGCCGTAGCTCCGAATCTAATGAACTTTATATGTAACTTGACTAGAATTTCGTGTAGATCATCGTGGTGCATCTTAACTTGCTGTTTAACAACTTGAACATAATGTTTATTCAGATCTGGACCAATTTCGAAATTTGCATATGTGGTCTTACCAAATTGTTATATGTTGTTCGGCCTCATTTAAACTTGCTTTGATGTGTTGCTCTTGTTTTGCATCATCTCTTGCCATGAGTAGACTCATCTAGATTTGTCATGCATCATGTTTGTTGTGCATCATGTCTTGTTCATGTGTGGTGTGTTTACTATGTTGTGTGCTTCTTCTTGTTAGTTCCTCGCTTGCTATGATCGTGAGGATTCGTTCGCTCACGCTTGGTCTGCCTTTCATCCGCTCGCCTTCTTCATGGACTCGTTCTTCTTCCTAGCAGGATTTCAGGCAAGATGACCGCTACCCTGGATCTCACTACTATCATTGCTATGCTAGTTGCTTCGTTCTATCGCTTTGCTGCGCTACCTATTACCTCGCTTATCAAGCCATCCCAAATTGCCATGTCAGCCTCTAACCTTTTGCACCCTTCCTAGCAAACCGTTGTTTGGCTATGTTACCGCTTTGCTCAGCCCCTCTTATAGCGTTGTTAGTTGCGGTGAAGATGAAGTTTGTTCCTTGTTGAACATGGAGATGTTGTTCCTTGTCGGAACATGTTTACTTGTTGGGATATCACAATATATCTTACTTAATTAATGCATCTATATACTTGGTAAAGGGTGGAAGGCTCGGCCTTATGCCTGGTGTTTTGTTCCACTCTTGCCGCCTCTAGTTTCCGTCATATCGGTGTTATGTTCCCGGATTTTGCGCCCCTAACGTGGTCGGGTGATTTATGGGACCCCTTGACAGTTCGCTTTGAATAAGACTCCTCCAAAGCAAGGCCCAACCTTGGTTTTACCATTTGCCTCACTACCACCTACATTTCCTTGGGAGTAATTAACCCAAGGGTCATCATTTTTAGCCCCCCGCCAATGCTTGTCTAAGTGTTGGCCCGAACCGAGTAGATCATGGGCCCCTCCGGGAAACTCGAGGTCTGGTTTTACTCAGAGGATGTCTCATCCGTGTTGCCTCGAGAACGAGATATGTGCAGCTCCTATCGGGATTGTCGGCGCATCGGGTGGCTTTGCTGGTCTTGTTTTATTGTCGCCGAAATGTCTTGTAGCCGGATTCCGAGACCGATAGGGTCTTCCCGGGAGAAGGAGTATCCTTCGTTGATCGCGAGAGCTTATCATGGGCTGTTGGGACACCCTGCAGGGTTTGATCTTTCAAAGCCGTGCCATGCGGTTATGTGGCATATGGGAATTTGTTAATATCCGTTGTAGTAAACTTGAAGCAAACTCTTCTAAAATACACCAACCGTGCGAACTGTGAGTGTCTCTTTTCGGGTTGATCGAGAGGAGAACACGGTTTCGGGTTATGTCCGACGAATAGGAGTTCAGGATCACTTCTTGATCATTACTACTTGACGACCGTTCCTTTGTGTCTCTTCTCGCTCTCATTTGCGTATGTTAGCCACCATATATGCTTAGCCCCTGTTGCAACCTCACCACTTTATCCTTTCCTTTCCCATTAAGCTTTGCTAGTCTTGATACCCATGGTAATGGGATTGTTGAGTCCTCGTGGCTCACAGATTACTATAACACTAGTTGCAGGTACAGGTTTTGCGATGATCATGACGCGAGAGCGATGTTTGCTTGTTTGGAGTTCTTCTTCTGCTTCTTCTTCGATCAGGGGATAGGTTCCAGGTCGGCAGCCTAGGCTAGCAGGGTGGATATTGTTTGAGTTTCTGTTTATGTTTCATCCGTAGTCGGATGTTGATCTTGTATATGATGTTGATGTATTCTTGTGGCATTTGTGCCTTATGTATGTATCCCCATCTATTATGTAATGTTGATGTAATGATATCCACCTTGCAAAAGCTGCCCAATATGCGGTCTATCCTTGGTGGGACCGTCGAGTTCCTTTTGGATAGGGTCGCATATTGGGCGTGACAAGTTGGTATCAGAGCCTCGACTGACCCTAGGATCCCCCTTGATTGATCGTGTAGTTTGGCCGATGTTGAGTCTAGAAGAAAACTGTTTTCGGAGTCTAGTTATATCGAAGAGTAGGAATTCTTTTTACTCCTCAGCCCTTCACGCTTCCGGTAAGGAATCTTGACGAGGTGTTTTGAACTACCTCTTCCCCTTCAAATTTTTCTTTAGGATCACGCAGTTGGTTTTCCGATCGTTGGTTCTCATCTCTTTTCATCCGGTGCATTTTCTCGTCAAGTCGACTCGAACCCCTTCATCTTTGCAAATTCAATCCTCAGTTGTTTTCTTTTCCCACCCGCCCACCCTTCTTCTTCTTGGAACCGGAGTCCGTAATCGAGTATCCTTCCTACTCGTGCGAAGTCTTTGCTTTCTTTCCTCAATGTTTTCAACCGGTGTTTTCTCTTCAAGATATTCGTCGATTCCCCCTTCCAGTTGTCTTTGTTTTCCCGCCCTCCCACCCTTTTCTTCCCGGAGTCTGAGTCTGTTTCGAGCATCAATTTCATTCATGCGGAACCCTAGAGTCTTCCTTCAATCATTTCAACCGGTGAATTTCTCTTTTGTTCGACATTCTTTATTTCTTTTCCGGTGGACTCGATTCAAGTTTTTCGGGTTGATCATATTCTTTCTCTCGGCTCAAGTATTTTCCCTTTGCTCGTTCGCCTCTCGCCAATTTATCCTTCCGAAGTGTTCAACACATCTCAGGAGATTCGTCTGTCTTCGAATTAATTCAAGGTTGTCACCTTAGTCAAATATTTCAGTTCTTCCGGCGCATCATCTATCTGTTCAACATCCCTTTTCAACGATGTTTTTTTAGTGGGCCCTAACCCACAGGTCTTTTCCCAGGATCTTACCTAACTCTTCTAATTTCCCCGGAGTTATTCTCAATTCTTTTCGAAGTTTGACGTAAGAATGGATTCCATCAGTCAGATGCTTTTCCAAAATCTCGTTCAAATTCTTTTCATTGTTGGCTCAACCTATTCGCTTTTCATTCTCCCGGAGTATCTCAGTAATTTTGGTGGTGTTTCTCGTCTTCATTTGAAGACCGAAGTAGAGTTTATCTTAAATCTTGTCCATTCTCCCGGAGATTCATGGTGATAGCTCGATGTTATCATATCAAATTGTTTCTAGTCATGCAAATTCTTTTCATCCATCCGGAGTATTTCAGAAGTTGATTTCTATTTCTTTTCACCGGAGGCCATCATTCCAGTCATCGTTCTCTATTTATCGCGGTGCTTTGTTCAAGTGTTCTTTAATCAGATTGTGATCTCCTTGTTCTTTTGCATCTAAATCCCCTCTTGCTTATTGGTTCTTCTAATTCTTCCCGGAGATTCAGTCTCTTTCGTCAGTCATTTTCGAATTCTTACGGTGGTTCATTCAAGATTCTTTTCTTTGTTTATCATATTAATCCATTCGTTCTTTTCAATCCTACCGGTGGTTCATGAAGACCTTCTCAAGTTTGCGATATGTCACTTCTCAATTCTTTTTCAAGAAGAATAAGTAGTATGCAAAATCCATTGCGTGTCATCAATTTAATTTGATGAAGGATAAGCATACAATAAATCTTATTCTTATTTCATCCAAGTGATTAATCCTTTTCCTTCGGAGTTTGTTCTTGAGGAATAAATTCTAGTTCCAAGTGTTTTCATCTTTCTTTTCCGGAGTTCAATTTCCTCAGCCATTTCGTCGGTACCTCCATCTAAATAATCGCAAGGCTAATCTTATTCTTTCATCCTTCATTTTGTCTCGTCATCCTTTTGTTACCGGAGTTCTTCACGGTGGCTCGTCATGATTTAATTCATTCTTCCAGTGTTCATCAAGATTCTTTTGGAGGAAGTCAAGTATCTTTTCTTCTCGCGTCTTGAAGAGCAAATAATTCTTCATTTTCTTCTGAAGTGAAGTTTTGCTTTTTCGTCATTCTCAGCTATTTAATCTTTTCCACTTGTGGTCGGCGATCAGCTCATAATTTTGAGATGTTTTCCATAAGTCCACATTAAGCTTATTCTTTCGTTGTTGATTTTCTTAACAACTCCATTCAATCCTTCCTTCTAAGTTCTTTTCATTCAACTCTTTCAATTCTTTCCGGAGATTTTGTGTCATGTCTTCAAGTATCGTTCCATCCTCTCTAGCTCGTGTTCTATTCCTCCATGTTTTAGCCGGAGTGTTGCCTAAATCGTTTCAGTCTTATTCGTTTCTCTTCTCATTCTAACCACTCCGGTTAGAACGGAGTGCTTTCATAGTCTATCTGATTCCGTGAGCTTTCGATTCTCGTCATTCTCGTCGTTCCTCTCTTCTTCTTGAGTGCTCTCGATCCTTTGCTTCTTCTTTCAGTTCTTGTTTCGCCTCTCCCTTTTTCCCTTCCGTCTCGGTCCTAAGATCTCGGGACGAGATCTCTTGTTAGTGGAGGAGTGTTGTAACGCCCCGGATTCGATGCGCCAGGTGTCTTCCAGTTATTCGCCGTCGTTGCCATGTCATTTGCTTGCGTGTTGAATTTTGCCATGTCATCATCTGCATTTTATCATGTCATCATGTGCATCTCATTTTGCATACGTGTTCGTCTCATGCATCCGAGCATTTTCCCCGTTGTCCGTTTTGCAATCCGGCACTCCTATGTCTCCGCCGCCTTTTACCTCTTTTCGTGGTGCGGGTGTTAAACTTTCTCGGAATGGTTCGAGGTTTGCCAAGCGGCCTTGGTATAGCACCGGTAGACCGCCTGTCAAGTTTCGTGCCATTTGGAGGTCGTTTGGTACTCCAACGGTTAACCGGGTAACCGCAAAAGCCTCTTCTGTTGCAGCCCAACACCCCTTCCAAACTGGCCCAAAACCCATCCAACTCCCCTCCATGCTCTCGGTCGTTCGATCACGATCGCGTGGCCGAAAACCGCACCTCATTTGGAGCTTCCTAGCTCCTTCTACCTATAAATATGTCCCCCCCTCCTCCGAAATTCGCGGATCAATTCTACCCTAACCCTAGCCTTCTTCTTCCTCCGCGCGCCGGACAAGTCCGTGCCGCGCCAGACACGTCCGCCGCCGCCCCCTCGCCCAACCAGGGGCCGCCACGTCATCCCGCCGGTCCTCTCTCTCCTCCTTGCTGGGCTCATGAGCTCGTCTGGCCTCGCCTGGCAGCAGCCACACAGCCATGACTGGGCCCGACCAAGCGCCGCCATCGGCCGCGCTGGCGCCTCCAGGCGCACACTTGCCGCTGCCGCCGCGCTGGCCTCCCACATTTGCGCATGGCCGAACTCGCTGGCTGGCCAGAATCATTGCTCCCGCCATCGGCGCCCTCGCGCCCGCCGGCGAAGCTGAAGCGCCTCGTGGCACGCCATTGCCGGCCCCAGCTGCCGGCCACGCACACATGCGGCCTGCGCCGGCCTGCCCGGCTGGCCGGCCACCTACGCCGCCCGGCAGAACCCTCGCCACGACGCCTTGACCTCGGCTTCGCGCCAGCGGCTGAGCTCACGACGACCGGCGACCTCGCCCGCCTCGGCCTCCTCCAGCGCCCGAGCTTCCGCCTCGCCGCCCCTGCCATCTCCGGCCCTCGGCGTCCGTGCCGCAGCCCCAGATCCAGATCCAAAACGAAAGGTTGACCCCGATTTTGCCCAAGTCCCGAAATCTTTTGCATAATCATGCCATATTCATCATCTCATAACTCTGAATCCGTTGCTCCGTTTTGCACGAGTAATATGTCAAATTGTTCACCTCGAAGAGTAGATCATTTCATCTTATTGAATCATTTTCATTTGGGCTCATCTTGGTACCCGAAATGCTGTTGGAAGAGTGCTATGTGATGTTAGTTTCAGATTCTTATCGGTACATGCACTTTTGTCATTTTTGCCATGATTGATGTGTGCATCCTATGAACTTGAGTCCTACATGTGTTTTGTAATATGCCATGCCATCTTTCCAGGGATGTATGCCATGTATTTTTGTGATCTATAGGGTGACTAGAACAAGCATGCAAACTAGGTTTCATGATGTTGCTGATTTCAGCCCTGTTTTGCTGATATTTTTATGCCATGTTAACTTGATGCTACCGGGAGATCCATGCATATTTTGAGATACTTCAGTAAGAATGTCTTATTATACATGTTATTATCTATCCATCCATGCCCTTGTTTGAAATTATGTAGTGCCATAGCTTGAGTCAACTGATCTCTACTTTTTCTATAGAATGTTCCTGGCAGATTGTTTACATGTTATTCAATTTTGCCAAGGTTGTTGTAGTTGATCCATGCACCCTATGATGTTGTTCTTGCCATGTATAGCTTCTATGCCATGTCTTCTTACTGTTGGTTGCGTTTCCGTGCTATGTATTGCTCTGTAGTGAGTGGTTCAAGCTCACCAACATGCCTACTTATTGTTGTTCCTGCCATGTTCAAATCTGTAATATAACTTTCCATGTTTACATGGGTTCCATAATATCTTCTGATCCTTTTTGTCTTATGGTCAGTAAAGGACTTTTGTTCTATGCAATTAGTAGATTCATGCTATGCCTTTGTTTGTCATGTTAAGTTCCTATAGCATGTTGTTTGATAGCTCTAAACATTGCAACCTGATGTTATTTCTTCTAAAGTCTGAAACTGTTATTATTTGTAATCTTGCCATGTGTGTTTGAGCATGTTCTAGTGATTTCTGGAGATATCTCAGTGTTCATGTTTTATCATGCTTTACCTGCACATCATGCCCATGCCTTTTGCTATTATGTTGAGGTGCTGTAGTGTGTTGTTTTGATGCTTGCAATATGCCTAGTTGCTGTTTTGGACAGATTGTTGCTATAACTTGTATTGTGTGTATGTGTTGAACCGTTGCTCCGTTTTGAGTGTGCTCTATATGAAACTTTCTTGTTTTTGCATGTAGCTTCATATTATCATGTTGCATCCTTGTTTTGAGGTGTTTGCTTGATGTTTGATTGCATTTTGCATCAATGCCATGCTTATCTTGTTTTGCTCATATCTTTTAGGCCGTAGCTCCGAATCTAATGAACTTTATATGTAACTTGACTAGAATTTCGTGTAGATCATCGTGGTGCATCTTAACTTGCTGTTTAGCAACTTGAACATAATGTTTATTCAGATCTGGACCAATTTCGAAATTTGCATATGAGGACTTACCGGAATTGTTATATGTTGTTCCCGGCCTCATTTAAACTTGCTTTGATGTGTTGCTCTTGTTTTGCATCATCTCTTGCCATGAGTAGACTCATCTAGATTTGTCATGCATCATGTTTGTTGTGCATCATGTCTTGTTCATGTGTGGTGTGTTTATTATGTTGTGTGCTTCTTCTTGTTAGTTCCTGCTTGCTATGATCGTGAGGATTCGCTCGTTTCACGCTTGGTTCGGCTTCATCCGCTCGCCTTCTTCATGGACTCGTTCTTCTTCCTAGCGGGATTTCAGGCAAGATGACCGCTACCCTGGATCTCACTACTATCATTGCTATGCTAGTTGCTTCGTTCTATCGCTTTGCTGCGCTACCTATTACCTGTTTATCAAGCCATCCCAAATTGCCATGTAAGCCTCTAACCTTTTGCACCCTTCCTAGCAAACCATTGTTTGGCTATGTTACCGCTTTGCTCAGCCCCTCTTATAGCGTTGTTAGTTGCAGGTGAAGATAAAGTTTATTCCTTGTTGGAACATGGAGATGTTGTTCCTTGCTGGAACATGTTCACTTGTTGGGATATCACAATATATCTTACTTAATTAATGCATCTATATACTTGGTAAAGGGTGGAAGGCTCGGCCTTATGCCTGGTGTTTTGTTCCACTCTTGCCACTTCTAGTTTCCGGCCATATCGGTGTTATGTTCCCGGATTTTGCGCCCCTAACGCGGGTCGGGTGATTTATGGGAACCCCTTGACAGTTCGCTTTGAATAAGACTCCTCCAAAGAAGGCCCAACCTTGGTTTTACCATTTGCCTCACCACCACCTACATTTCCCTTGGGAGTAATTAACCCAAGGGTCATCTTTTTAGCCCCCCGCCAATGCTTGTCTAAGTGTTGGCCCGAACCGAGTAGATCATGGGCCCCTCGGGAAACTCGAGGTCTGGTTTTACTCGTAGGATGTCTCATCCGTGTTGCTCGAGAACGAGATATGTGCAGCTCCTATCGGGATTGTCGGGCGATCGGGCGGCTTTGCTGGTCTTGTTTTATTGCTGTCGAAATGTCTTGTAGCCGGGATTCAGACCGATCGGGTCTTCCCGGGAGAAGGAATATCCTTCGTTGATCGCGAGAGCTTATCATGGGCTGTTAGGACACCCCTGCAGGGTTTGGTCTTTCAAAGCCGTGCGCGGGTTATGTGGCAGATGGGAATTTGTTAATATCCGGTTGTAGTAAACTTGAAGCAACTCTTCTAAAATACACCAACCGTGGTAAGCGTGAATCGTGAGTGTCTCTTTTTCGGGTTGATCGAAAGGAGAACACGGTTTTCGGGTTATGTCTCGACGTAAGTAGGAGTTCAGGATCACTTCTTGATCATTACTAGTTGACGAACGTTCCTTTGTGTCTCTTCTCGCTCTCATTTGCGTATGTTAGCCACCATATATGCTTAGCCGCTGCTGCAACCTCACCACTTTATCCTTTCCTTTCCCATTAAGCTTTGCTAGTCTTGATACCCATGGTAATGGGATTGCTGAGTCCTCGTGGCTCGCAGATTACTATAACACCGGGCCAGGTGTACAGGTGTTTTATGATGATCATGACGCGAGAGCAATGTTTGCTTGTTTGGAGTTCTTCTTCCGCTTCTTCTTCGATCAGGGGATAGGTTCCGTGTCGGCACTGGGCTAGAAGGGTGGATATTGTTTGAGTTTCGCTTATGTTTCATCCGTAGTCGATGTTGATCTTGTATATGATGTTGATGTATTCTTGTGGCATTTGTGCCTTATGTATGTATCCCCATCTATTATGTAATGTTGATGTAATGATATCCACCTTGCAAAAGCGTTCCAATATGCGGGTCTATCCTTGGTGGGACCGTCGAGTTCCTTTTGGATAGGGTCGCATATTGGGCGTGACATACGTGGGCCAGACTGATGGGCTGTGAAGATACAAGATCGAAGACTCTCTCGCGTGTCTAGATGGGACTCTCCTTGGCGTGGAAGGCAAGCTTGGTGCCCTGATATGAAGATTCCTTTCTCTGTAACCGACTTTGTACAAACCTAGTCCCCACCGGTGTCTATATAAACCGGAGGGCTTAGTCCGTAGAGGCAATCATAATCATAGTCATACAGGCTAGACTTTTAGGGTTTTAGCCATTACGATCTCGAGGTAGATCAACTCTTGTAATACTCATATTCATCAAGATCAACCAAGCAGGAAGTAGAGTATTACCTCCATAGAGAGGGCCCAAACCTAGGTAAACATCGTGTCCCCCGTCTCCCGTTACCATCAACCTTAGACGCACAGTTCGGGACCCCCTACCCGTGATCCGCCGGTTTTGACACCGACATTGGTGCTTTCATTGAGAGTTCCTCTGTGACGTCAAAGACAGGATTGATGGCTCGCCTTGTTATCAAGGACAGTGTCACCTCCGGAGGAGTACTGGCCCCACGCCAAACCCTCCGGCTGGGCGGCTTTACCATGACCGCCCGTTCGGCCATTAAGCCGATGATGACTTCTCGAGTCATCGTAAATCCCCTCTGTGTTGACTCCGAATACTCCAAGCAGATGGATCCGGCGGAGTTGTCTTCTTTGAACGAGTTCCTAGATCGCATCGCCGCCTTGGGGGTCGCTACAGAGTACGATCAGATTAGGCTTAAACCCGACCAGAGAGAAATTAAACTGCCACCGATCACCCACCAGATAGCGGTAGTAGAGGAGCAAGACGACAACTCTTCCTCTATACTGAGGACGAACTATGTTCGGACCTCCGAGGTCGAAGAGCCGGATACCTGCCTTCAGAAAGATACGCCCCGCCCTCCGAACCTAGAATCGGACAAGGGCCCGAAAATAAGTTGATATCTGATAATCCCCAAGTGCAGGGAATCATCATAACAATTTCCAAAGGTGGAAGTGATAAGTATGTAGAGTCGAACCCACAACGAGCTAAAGGTAAGATCAATATTCTCTCAAGCCCTATCTTCCACTGATATGACTCTACGTACACCGAACGTTTGCTTCCAACTAGAAACGAGAAACAAAACTACGTTGTGGGTATGAAGAGGATAACTTTGCATGGTATCAGAGAGCTGAAATATAAAAGTAGGTGCTGTTATCATAAAGTTAGAATATATTACTAAATATTATAAATAGCGAGTGTGGAATAATGATGGGTCGGTGTGCGGAATTGTCCTAGGTATTTGTTAACAAGACCGGTGGTCGTCATTGCAATTTTATATGAGGGAGAGGCATAAGCTAACATACTTCCTCTTCTTGGCTCATATGCACTTATGATTGGAACTCTAGCAAGCATCCGCAACTACTAAAGATCATTAAGGTAAAACCCAACCATAGCATTAAAGCATCAAGTCCCCTTTATCCCATACGCAACAATCCCCTTACTCGGGTTTATACTTCTATCACTCAAACAACCCACTATAAGCGAATCATAAACGTATTGCAACACCCTACAGCGGGAACCCCTCACGCTTGTGCGACACGGAGGGCACCATAGGACAGCACCAAAATAAAACATACAACTCACACCAATCTAGATCATCAATCAACCCAAGGACAAAGGATATCTACTCAAAACATCATAGGATGGCAACACGTCATTGGATCATAATATGTGGCATAAAGCACCATGTTCAAGTAGGGAATACAACGGGGTGCGGGAGAGTGGACCACATAAAAGAGATGAGGATGGTGATGATGATGGTGATATTGATGAAGGCGATCACCGCGACGATGATTCCCCTCCCGATGGCACTCCGGCGCCACCGAGAGAGAGGAGGAGAGGTTCTCCCGATTGTGCTTCCTCCTCCATGGCCTCCCACCTAGATGGGGAGAGGTTCTCCCTCTGGTCCTTGGCCTTTATGGCGATGATGGCCCCTCCGGGATCCTCCTCCATGGCCTCCGGTGATGATGGCCCCCTCCGGCAGGGTGCCAGAGAAGGCCTAGATTGATTTCTCGTGGCTACAGAGGCTTGCGGCGGCTGAACTTCCGATCTAGGTTATTTTCTGGGGGTTTATGTATTTATAGGAATTTTTGGCGTTGGTTTCACGTCAGGGGGATCTCCGAGTCGTCCACGAGGCAGGGGCCCACGCCCAGGGGGGTGGGCGCACCCCCCACCCTCGTGGACAGCCCGGGACTCTTCTGTACCAACTCTTTTGCTCCAGGGGCTTCTTTTGGTCCATAAAAATCAACAAAAAGTGGCACATCAATTGGACTCCGTTTGGTATTCCTTTTCTGTAAAACTAAAAAACAAGGAAAAAACAAAAACTGACACTGGGCTCTAGGTTAATAGGCTAGTCCCAAAAATCATATAAAATAGCATATAAATGCATATAAAACATCTAAGATGGATAATACAATAGCATGAATACTTCATGAATTATAGATACGTTGGAGACGTATTAGCATCCCCAAGCTTAATTCCTGCTCGTCCTCGAGTAGGTAAATGATAAAAGAAATAATTTATGAAGTGTGAATGCTAGCAGGTGCACAAGTTTAATCAATGATAATTTCAATCATCTTTTCTGGCATCATTATATGTCATAACAGTAGCTCATCTCATAAAACTTTTCATGATCAAGTAACAAGCTATTCACATATTAAAGTATAGATCATAAACTTTCTTGAAAACTAACAAACAAAGGTTTTAGTCATCAAACAATTGCAATTCATCTTATTTTCAGGAAGGGTCTATGTCAGAGCTTTGATTTAGCAAAATCCACATACTCAACTATCATTTAATCTTTCGCAACTGCAAACACTCATGTGATATTTATGGGTTCAAAGTTTTAATCGGACACAGAGAAAGATAGGGGCTTATAGATTCGCCTCCCAACCTTTTACCTCAAGGGTAATGTCAACAATAATAGTTCATGATAACTTACATCCAATTGGATATATATATCAGGATCTTTCCAACACAATGTGCTTGCCAAAGGATAAAATGTAAAAAGAAAAGCTGAAGATCACCATGACTCTTGCATAAGGTAGAAGATAAAAGTAAAAGATAGGCCCTTCGCAAAGGGAAGCAGAGGTTGTCATGTGCTTTTAAGGTTGGATGCACAAAATCTTAATGCAAAAGAACGTCACTTTATATTGCCTCTTGTGATAGAGACCTTTATTATGCAGTCCGTCGCTTTTATTTCTTCCCTATCACAAGTTTGTATAAAACTTATTTTCTTCGCACTAATAGATCATACATATTTAGAGAGCAACTTTTATTGCATGCACCGATGACCACTTACTTGAAGGATCTTACTCAATCCATAGGTAGGTATGGTGGACTCTCATGGCAAAACTAGTTTAAGGGATATTTTGAAGCACAAGTAGTATATCTACTTGGTGCAAAGAATTTGGCTAGCATAAGGGGGAAAGGCAAGCTCAACATGTTGGATGATCCATGACAATATACTTTATTTTGTATACAAGAAAACATAACCCATTACATAGTCTTCCTTGTCCAACATCAACCTTTTAGCATGTCATATTTTAATGAGTGCTCAAAATTACAAAAGATGTCCAAGATATATATTTATATGTGAAATCTCTCTTCCTTCAATATTCTTTCATGAATTGTTCAAGTGACCAATTCTGAGTTTGCTAACCTTCAATAAGTTTACTACCTATACTTATTATGTGTGAAGTCATTACTCCCCATGTTATAAGCATATGAAACATATATAAATTCAGATTTATGACATTCAATTCATTCAACCATTACTCATAGGATATACGTGAAGCACATGAGTAAATGACAAACTACTCCAAAAGATAAAAGTGAAGAACACTGAGTAGTCAAATAATTAACTAGCCATGGGAGGATTCTTTTTCATTCAATATTTATGATCCAATGATTTTATTCAAACAGCAAGTAAAATTGAAAATATGCTCCAAGCAAAACACATATCATGTGACGAATAAAAATATAGCTCAGAGTAAGGTATACCGATAGTTTTGAAGACGAAAGAGGGGATGCCTTCCGGGGCATCCCCAAGCTTAGGTGCTTGAGTCTTCCTTGAATATTAAATTGGGGAGCCTTGGGAATCCCCAAGCTTAGGGTCTTTCCACTCCTTATTCTCCTCATATCGATATCTCACCCAAAGCTTGAAAACTTCAATACACAAAACTTAACAAAACTTCGTGAGATAGGTTAGTATGATAAAGAGTAAACCATTCACTTTGGTAATGTCAAAGACAAGGTTCGTAATTGTTCCCACAAAATATCTAATGTGTCAAATCATTTCTGCAATTTATATTGAAAAATATAAGCCATAGAAACTATAAAACAAGCAAACTATGCAATGAAAACAGAATGTGTCAGAAACAGAATAGTCTATAATGATCTGAACATCAACCATACTTATCCTACTCCAAAAATTATGAAATAAATTGGTGGACGTGAGGAATTTGTCTATTGATCTTCTTCAAAAATAATCAACTCAAAATCACTCTTCTGTAAAAAAAATGGTAGCTAATCTCGTGAGTGCAAAGTTTCTGTTTTTACAAAGAAGATCACATTATCTTTCACCCAAGTCTTCCCAAAGGTCTTACTTGGCACTTTATTGAAACAAAAGCTATAAAACATGATACTACAGTAGCTTAATCATGTAAACACACAAAAACAGTAAGGGTAAATATTGGGTTGTCTTCCAACAAGCACTTTTCTTTAATGCCTTTTAGCTAGGCATGATGATTTCAATGATGCTCACATAAAAGATAAGAATTGAAACATAAAGAGAGCATCATGAAGAATATTACTAGCACATTTGAATATAACCAACTTTATATGCCTAGGTATTTTGTGACACATAATTTATAGGAACAAGAACCAACTAGCATAGCAAGGCAAAACAAGTATAACTTCAAAACTTTAAGCACATAGAGAGGAAACTTGATATTATTGCAACTCCTACAAGCATATATTCCTCCCTCATAATAATTTTCAGTAGCATCATGAATGAATTCATAAATAAAACCATCACATAAAGCATTGTTTTCATGATCTATAAGCATAGAAATTTTTCTACTCTCCACATAAGCAAAATTCTTCTTATTCAGAATAGTGGGATCACTAATTCCTAAAGATGACACTCTTCCAAACCGACTTTAGATGATAGTATTATTCATACTCCAAAATATATAAGTGAAGTTCATGGAGAATTGTACAAATAATATAGACTAACCAATATCCAAGCTCAAAATGTATAAGTGAAGCACACGAAGCATTCTATAAAACTATACTGAGAAGATTTAAGTGAAGCACAAAGAGCAATTCTATAAGATCATACTTAAAAGATATACGTGAAGCACATGAAGTACTCTATAAATTTATGAAGGGAAATCTCATAATAGCATTATTCATAAAGAATAAGAAAAACACAAAGGACACAAATCATGTGAACAAAACAAAAACTGAGGTATACCGATATTTGTTGAAGAAGAAAGATGGGATGCCAACCGGGGCATCCCCAAGCTTCGATGCTTGAGTATCCTCTGAAATATTTACTTGGGGTGCCTTGGGCATCCCCAAGCTTTAACTCTTGCCTCTCTTTATTCTTCTTATATTGATAGCTCCTCGATCTTCGAACACTTCATCCACATAAAACTTTAACAAAAACTTTGTGAGATCCGTTAGTATAATAAAGCAAATCACTACCTTTAGGTACTGTTGCAAACTTATTATTTATTTATATTGATGTTAAACCTACTGTATTCCAACTTCTCTATGATTCATACCCCCCGATACTAGCCATAGATTCATCAAAATAAGCAAACAACACGAGAAAAACAGAATCTGTCAAAAACAGGACAGCCTGTAGGAAGTTCAGCAAACTTCTGTAAATCATAAAATTATGAAATAAATTTGACAATTTGAACAATTTGTACAGAAGTAATGTGCAAAACTTTTCACACCCATTTGACTTTCTAGTAAAAAATGTAAATTCACACACTACAGCCAAAGTTTGTGTTTTTTTGCACATAGTAAACAAGCACTCTAATCATCCTAAAACCAAAGCTTGGCACATTATTTTTATAATACAATGGATATACACAAGGGGATAATTATTTACAGAGAAACTTCCATGAGAAATTCTACATTGTTTCTGTGAGCATGAACACAAGTGCTCAAGGTCGACCCTCACTTCTTCAATGCATAACTTTCCAATCACTTCTCTTTTTTGAAAAACTTTTTAGGCATGAGAGGCAAGTAATTTTTTTATATTTTCATTCTTTTAATTTTTTTGTATGTTTCGCCCACAACTAAACATAAACAAAAAGGAAAAAAAATCTACTTAGTGGAGAAAGCAAACAAGCACACACGAGAATATCAACCCCACGCTATTGCTCCCCGGCAACGGCGCCGGAAAAGAGCTTGATAATCCCCAAGTGCAGGGAATCATCATAGCAATTTCCAAAGGTGGAAGTGATACGTATGGAGTGTCGAACCCACAAGGAGCTAAAGGTAAGATCAATATTATCTCAAGCCCTATCTTCCACTGATACGACTCTACGTACACCGAATCTTTGCTTCCAACTAGAAACGAGAAATAAAACTACGTTGTGGGTATGAAGAGGATAACTTTGCATGGTATCAGAGAGCTAAAATATAAAAGTAGGTGTTGTTATCATAAAGTTAGAATATATTACTAAATATTATAAATAGCGAGTGTGGAATAATGATGGGTCGGTGTGCGGAATTGTCCTAGGTAATCGTTAACAAGACCGGTGGTCGTCATTGCAATTTCATATGAGGGAGAGGCATAAGCTAACATACTTTCTCTTCTTGGATCATATGCGCTTATGATTGGAACTCTAGAAAGCATCACAACTACTAAAGATCATTAAGGTAAAACCCAACCATAGCATTAAAGCATCAAGTCCCCTTTATCCCATACGCAACAATCCCCTTACTCGGGTTTATGCTTCTATCACTCGAACAACCCACTATGAGCAAATCATAAATGTATTGCAACACCCTACAGCGGGAACCCCTCACGCTTGCGCGACACGGAGGGCACCATAGGACAGCACCAAAATAAAACATACAACTCATACCAATCTAGATCATCAATCAACCCAAGGACAAAGGATATCTACTCAAAACATCATAGGATGTCAACACATCATTGGATCATAATATGTGGCATAAAGCACCATGTTCAAGTAGGGATTACAACGGGGTGCGGGAGAGTGGACCGCGTAAAAGCGATGAGGATGGCGATGATGATGGTGATGTTGATGAAGACGATCACCAAGGGCGATGATTCCTGGCCCCGATGGCACTCCAGCGCCACCGAGAGAGAGGAGGAGAGGTTCTCCCCCTTGTGCTTCCTCCTCCATGGCCTCCCCCCTAGATGGGGAGAGGTTCTCCCTCTGGTCCTTGGCCTTCATGGCGATGATGGCCCCTTCGGGATCCTCCTCCATGGCCTCCGGTGATGATGGCCCCCTCCGGCAGGGTGCCAGAGAGGGCCTAGATTGATCTCATGGCTACAGAGGCTTGCGGCGGCGGAACTTCCGATCTAGGTTATTTTCTGGGGGTTTCTGTATTTATAGTTATTTTTGGCGTTGGTTTCACGTCAGGGGGATCTCCAAGTCATCCAAGAGGCAGGGGCCCACGCCCAGGGGGGTGGGCGCACCCCCCACCCTCGTGGACAGCCCGGGACTCTTCTGTCCCAACTCTTTTGCTCCAGGGGCTTCTTTTGGTCCATAAAAAATCAAAAAAAATTGGAACATCAATTGGACTCCGTTTGGTATTCCTTTTCTGTAAACCTTAAAAACAAGGAAAAAACAGGAACTGGCACTAGGCTCTAGGTTAATAGGTTAGTCCCAAAAATCATATAAAATAGCATATAAATGCATATAAAACATCTAAGATGGATAATATAATAGCAAGAATACTTCATGAATTATAGATACGTTGGAGACGTATTAATATCCCGGAGTCCGAGCTATTAAGTTCGGAAGTTTTTCAAACTCCGGATCCCAAATCGGGCCAGGGTTCGGATCTAAAGCCACCCACCCGCCCAGATATAAACGATCTCATGCACGTACGACAGCAGCCTCAGGAAACAGTCCATCACTTTTGGGCCAGATTCCTCCTTGTCAAAGACAAGATTAAAGATTGCCACGACAAAGACGCGATCTCAGTATTCAGCAACAATTGCACAGACGAAGGAATCCTCAATGCCATCAACCATCGTCACGTATTACACTTTGCTGAATTGGCAACCATAGTACAGAAGTACTGCGCAATGGAAAGCACCTGGAAAACCCAGGCAGCTCGCTGGGAACCACCTGTTTCCACTCAACCCCCCATCTGGACAAAAAGGATGCACCCTCATGGGGCGCCCGACCCAACAGTAAAGAAATCTAAGCCCATTGCGGGGTGTGGAACCGTTCTGGAGGGATGGTTCGATAGGCCATGCAAAATACACACAACACCGGATACCATACCAACCCACAGCCTTAGAGCATTTTGGATACTCCGGGAAGTGGCCAAGAGCAGCGAGGAACTCCTCACTACAAATACCTCAGATCAACACCCCCGGAAGACGACGACCTTAGAGTATTGATGGTCTTCGAAACCTTCGCTTCAAATAACAGGCGCAAAAGGGTACTCTGTGACCTCGCTGAAGTCTTCCAAGTCGCAGCAATAAACCCCTGGAACGACACGGCCATAACTTTCAATGCCGGTGACGAACCAAAATTCAGGACATACCGGGAACCAGCCGCCTTGGTCCTTAGTCCAATCATGGATGGCTTTTGTCTTACCAAAGTGCTCATGGACGGCGGCAGCGGATTAAACCTCATCTACGAGGACACACTCAACAAAATGGAAATAGACAGGAACAGCATCAAGCAAAGAAGCACGACCTTCTGAGGAATTATTCCCAGTTGGGAGACGCGATGCGTGGGGAAAATCACACTCGATGTGGTATTCGGCATGCCGGAGAACCATCGGTCCGAAGAAATAACCTTCCAAGTGGCCCCTTTCAACAATGGATATCACGCCCTATTGGGGCGAGATGCATTTACACGCTTCCAAGCTATACCTCACTACGGGTACATGAAGCTCAAGATGCCTGGGCCCAATGGTATAATCACTCTTGCCAGTGATCCGGACATATTACTCCGCGCCAACCACATCCCTGGCCCTCGAGGCATTGTCCAAAGCCCTCGCGGCTGAAGAATTAACCGCACTACGCTCCACGGTGGATAGGGACGATGTAATCCTGGACAAGCGACCCAAATCCACCTCCTTTAAACCAGCAGAAGAAATAGTCAAATTTCAAGTCCACCAAACATACCCCAAGAAGATAGCATCCATCGGCGCACAGCTGGACCCAACGGTTGACGCCGCGCTATGAGAGTTCCTGCGTGAGAATTGGGACATATTCGCCTGGCACCCTTCTGATATGCCAGGAATCCCACGTAGGTTGGACGAACACAACCTCAATATATTGAAGGGATATAAACCAGTCAAGCAAACATTGCGGCGCTTTTCCGAGCCCAAACATCAAGCTATGGGGGAGGAGCTAGCCAAGTTAATCAAAGTCGGATTCATTAGAGAAATAAAACACCCGGACTGGCTAGCAAACCTGGTGATGGTGCCAAAGAAGGATAAATATGGGCGCTTGTGCGTTGATTTCAATGACCTTAATAATGCCTGCCCTAAGGATCCCTTCCCCCTCCCCCGCATCGACCAGATTATCGATGCTACCACAGGACACGACTCACTGTGTTTCCTCGACGCATATTCCGGATACCATCATATCAAAATGAAGGAGTCCGACCAAGTCGCAACGGCATTCATTACGCCATATGGGCCATTCTGCTTCAACACTATGCCCTTCGGGCTCAAAAATGTCGGGGCCACCTACCAACGCATGATTCAAACATGCCTGGAGAAACAGATCGACAAGATAGTTGAAGCGTACGTGGATGACGTCATCATCAAAACTAGGCACGTCGAGTCATTGATAGACGATCTACGTCTCACATTCGACAACCTCCGTACATATGACGTCGAGCTCAATCCAGAAAAGTGTGTTTTCGGCGTTCCCGCTGGAAAACTGCTGGGCTTCATCGTCTCCAATAGAGGAATTGAGGCAAATCCAGCAAAATCTGAGCTTTGTCACAATTGGCTACACCAACAAACCTTAAACAGGTCCAAAACTAGCCGGATGCGTGGCAGCTTTAAGCCGCTTTATCTCCAGATTAGGAGAAAAAGCATTGCCACTTTATCGCCTTCTCCGACGCACCGACCAATTTGAGTGGACGGAGGTGGCAACGACCGGACTGGAAGAAATAAAGGCCCTTTTAGCAAGCAACCCAATCTTGGCCGCGCCGAACATCGGTGAACCCATGTTATTATACATATCGGCAACACACCAGGTGGTGATTGCCGTGCTAGTCGTCGAGCGAGAGCAGGACGGCCACAAGTTCCCGCTCCATAAACCGGTATACTACGTATCCACCGTTCTCACACCATGCAAATCCCGATACCCTCATTACCAAAAGATAGCATACGTGGTCTTCATGGCATCCCGGAAGCTGCGCCACTACTTTCAAGAGTGCTCGATCACGGTGGCTTCCGAGGTACCACTCAACGACATAATAAACAACCGCGATGCCACGGGCCGGATTGCCAAGTGGGCCATTGAGCTCCTTCCATTCGACATAACATACAAACCGCGCCGAGCCATTAAATCCCAAGTACTGGCTGACTTCGTCGCCAAATGGACAGAGGCCAAACTCCCTAAGAGTACGACACATATTCCAACTGGGTTATGCACTTCGATGATTCCAAAATGCTGGTGGGATTAGGGGTGGGCGTTGTCTTAACGTCCCCCACTGGAGACGCAGTTCGGTACGTACTCCAAATATTATACACAGACTCCAACAATGTAGCCAAATACAAGGCCTTATTACATGGTCTTCGGATGGCTGTCTCTATGGGCATACAACGCCTGGAAGTGCGCGGGGACTCAAACCTCGTAATATCTCAAATAAATGGAGATTTCGATGCCAAAGATCCGAAGATGGCAGCTTACCGTATTGTCGTTCTCAAAATGTTAGCTCTCTTCGAGGGGCTCGAGTTTCATCATGTAGCTCGAGAAAGCAATCAAGTGGCGGATGTCCTTGCTCGCATCGGTGCCAAGCGCGACCCCGTCCCACCTAACATCTTTCTGGAAAGGCTTTTCAAGCCATCCGTCGTGTGGCAAGGGGAGAGCGGCAACACCAGTCCGTATCCGACCATAACCCCAGATTCCGAACATACCGATATCATCGGGGGCTCAGCCACCGAAATAACATCGTCGGCCCATCTTATCATGGCAGTCATTGCCCCATGGACCGAACCCTTCTTGGCCTACCTTAATAGGCAAGAACTCCCTGAGGATCAAAATGAGGCTCGCCGCATTGTCCGGTGCTCGAAAGCCTACAAGGTTCACGACGGAGAACTCTACAAGAAAAGTGCTACGAGAGTACTTCAAAGATGTATCTCTGAGGAAGAGGGGCGACAGCTCTTGGCTGAAATTCATGCCGGTCTCGGTGGTCACCACGCCGCGGCTCGGGCCCTTTTAAGCAAGGCCTTCTATATATGTTTCTATGGGCCGACGGCCCGAGCAGATGCACAGGACCTTGTCCAATGTTGCGTCGGATGCCAGCTTTTCGCCAACCAAAGCCATATGCCACCCACTGCTCTACAAACAATCCCCATCACTTGGCCTTTTCATTCTGGGGCTCGATATGGTCGGACCCCTTAAAGGAGGAAGCCATAAGAAAAAGTATCTGCTGGTCATGGTGGATAAATTTACTTAGTGGATAGAGGCCAAACCAGTTAAAACGGCCGAAGCCAGACCAGTGATAGAATTCATATCCGGTGTTGTGCACCATCATGGTGTTCCACACAGCATCATCACTGATAAAGACTCCAATTTCACAGCCGATGAGATGAAAACCTGGTGTGCTAATCTGGGCATTAAGCTCGATTACGCCTCTGTCTATCACCCGCAAACAAACGGTCAAGTTGAACGAGCCAATGGTCATATTATGAGCGGAATTAAGCCCAGACTAGTGCGGTCTTTGAAAGAATCAGACACTCCGTACTCTGGGGCCTGCGAACCACGCCCAATCGCACTACCGAATATACACCTTTTTTCATGGTTTACGGCGCAGAGGCTGTGTTACCCTGCGACATTATTCATGACTCACCTCGAGTGCACATGTACGAAGAGAGAGAGAGAGAGTCTGAGCTTGATCGGCAGGACAACCTAGATGCCCTGGAGGAGGAGCACGATGTTGCAAAAGCCCATTCCGCATTTTATCAACACCATGCCCGCAGATATCAAAGCAGAGAAGTGCGGGCCAAGACTTATAATGTTGGCGAACTTGTTCTACGCTTGCCGGAGAAGAAAAAGGACAAACTAAAGCCCAAGTGGGAGAGTCCCTTCATCATTAACGAAGTTCTCACTAGAGGAGCGTACCGCTTGCATGATGCATCAGACAATCGCCTAGAGCCAAACCCCTGGAACGTGTCTAAACTCCGAAGATTCTATGCCTAGCGCCAAACTCTTTGTTCGTCTCCTTATCCCTATTGTTTCCATTATTTTTTCCTCTCTTTTCGCTTTTTCTTTTTTAACCTTAAAGCTTTCGTGCGGCTATACCATGCATGTATGACGTACACATCCTCAAATATGTACATCCATTATACGTGGGGGCTTCTTGGACATAAGCTTATTATTGTTATTTTCTGAGCACCAAGCTCATCACATATTCGTTTTTTCCTCATATGTACCTTTTCTTCGCCATTATATGCATCGATATGACTTAAGTTTTGGCCAAGCTGGGTTGCCTGGCTCCTGTGCTTATGCCCTACGTTCACGTTAGTTCGGCTAGGGCATAAAGGAAGCACCTCTGCGATTGTTACTGCTGGTCATCCGGATGTGTACCTCAGATCGGGTGAAGCCGAAAGCTAGAGTTCTTAAGGGAATATTCGGCCGGACTAAAGATGTTTTTACATTCATTCCATTATGAACCCCCAGATGTTACATATACTGCGATTTTTTCAATCACAGTTCGGACATGCACATTAACACATACACACCCAGCGAAGGGAACCCTTAACGGAACTATTCTCTCTGGAAGATGTTTCTTACAATCACAATGTAATATAACATAGCTAGCCGGATACAACTTGTCTGTTCAAGCACCTATGACCCTTACGCCTAGTTTCCACGCATACCCCGGTCTATTTTGCCGCTCAGGTATTCGGAAACACTCCGCACCTTCGGGTCCAGAGGTCGAAGCGAAAAGGTCTGCCATGACAACCATTTTACAATCCGGCTAGGGACAAACATGTCAAGGAAACTACATAGTCACTTGGACTAAAAAATTTCCTCCTCTATACCGTCTAGCAGGCTGTCTAACTTACAATCCTGTTGGGAATATTTGGTGGCTACTTCTACTTGGTCATATACCAAATTAATGGGAATTTCTTTCCCATCTGACCCTAGAGGTCCTACCCATGCCATATGATTGGGATCAAGCTTGGTATACCGTGTTTTCACCATGGCCCAGGCCTCTCGCGCACCTTCCCGGCAGGCCAATATCTTCCATAATTGGAAGCGCCGCCGCGCTCCCTTGAGTAGCTGTACAACCTCCTCCATACTTCCTGGAGGGGAGGCGGATGGCCATAAGGCCTTGACAACACTTCGCATCGCTTGTCGTGCTTGCTCATGCATTTGCGATAGCTCTTGTAGCAAATCGCTCGAAGATCCGGATATCTCCTCTTCGGGACGGTCGGTCAGCATACCTACAGACATAACCCTGTCAGTTCCTTTCCTCGCCGAATTACACGGAGGCAAGTTTGAACACATACTAAATATGCCGCCTCGCAGCCTCTTATTTTACTTCACGGAGTTAGCCAGCTGGGCCCGCACATCTTTTAGTTCTTCGCCCAGCTGGGTGTTGGAATACTGGAGTTTGTTTTTTTTCTCCTTACCCGTGTCAGTATACGTTCGCCCGCGGCCTGTTGCCTTTTGGCGTTTTGTTCACCCGCTTGCGCGACTTCTAGTGCCTCCTTCAGTTTATCTGACGATCATGCCATGGGATATATAACACTATTAGCATTACTAGTATATAATTATATTTTCTCAATGGAGGGGAATATTACCAGGCGATGCCTTCTTCGGTTGTTCCAGTTGGACGGTAGCGGCATTTAGCTTGGTCCGACACTTTTCCAGTTCTTGAGACAACAGGTTGTTCCTCTCCGTAAGCACCTAGTTATATAGTGATCCTTAAATCAGTTGTATCAACTGCTTCAAGTCTCGGGGGCTACTGGTATATAATTATCATATTTGGACAATGTAAACTTACCCGCATATCTTTCGAATGCTAGTCTGTAGCTCTGTTAAGCCCGTCTCAAGCAGCTCGGGTGTATGCATCAGCCGAGCTGAAGGCATTGAATGCCTATTTTGTAAAGCTGGGGTCGCATAGAGCGGCCCTCCGGCGCCGATGATTCATGGCTCTCTCCAGTTCCGAGTTTGTGACGGATACATCATCCGAATCCTCTGCCAAAGGACAATCTAGCGTCACTCCCGTATCAGCCCCCGTCTTTACGGCAGGGTCTGGAACCTGGCTGTTGGGAGTATGACCGGCAGGACCCACGGACATAGTCCGGCGAACGCTTTTCCTGATAAGGCATAAATGGAAAATGTCATAGTTGGATGTGACTGCCAAGGGGCATATTTACAAAGCCATACCTCTTCGATGAAGGCTCGGCCATGTCTTTGTTTGCCTTCCTCTTCGAAGGCTTGCCCGGCGTGGGCGCCGCTCTCTTTGGAGTTGCCTCTGGTGTAGCATGGTGCGTCGAACGCCTCCCCTTTGGAGCACGAGATAGTGCGGTGGGTAAGGCAGAACGAGGAAGCTCTTTCGGAGGAGATGTCTACTGATTACTTATGTGTGAGGCAGGGAGAAGACCAGGATAGTCAATGGTGATGGACACTTCCGTGCCGTCATAGCTCGCCTGATAGAACACCCCGTCCTCGAGCACCATGAATATGTTCGGATCCTCTTCGAATCCGGGGTCAAGGTCCCGGTTGTGGTCCTCTGGCTATGGGGAGGGGCTGTGGAGCCCCTTGGTGATCTTTCACCATTCATGTTACAAATGGATGGATTAATGTTCAGTAAAAGTGACTCAGGGAGTGGAATGAATAGAGCAGTGGGACTGTAACTCACCCAGCTAGGAGGATTGTACATGGAAAATCCATCTCTGCGCTTAATACGAATGAATTCCTCTTCCTCCCCTTTGAATAGTTCGGCCAATATTTTGGCCAAAGCGGTGGGGGTGTCCGGACCCTTCCGACCGCAGCGGGAGGCGTCAACTTCCCCATTATAGTGCCACATGGGAAGCCCTCTGTATTGGAGTGGTTAAACCCCTCGTACAATGGAAGTCGCCATTACCTCGACTATTGATAATCCGGACTGGGCAAACGTCTTTATCTTTATCATCAGTTGACGGAGTTCCGCACTATCTTCCTCCTCGAGTATTCGAGGGCGCCAGCTGTGGCGTTTCATCAACGAAACACTTGTAAATTTGGGAAGACCCATTCGGACTGGGTCAGGAAGGGTGACGTCCTCGATATAGAACCATTCGGAAGGCGACTCTTCGGATGCCTTCTTCGGCGTGCCGGACAGGTATCCGATCCCGGCGATGCGCCATACCTCGGCTCCACCCACTTCAAATATTGATCCCTCTTGGTTACGAGGGACGAGGCAGAATAGCTTCCTCCACAATTCAAAATGGGCCTCAAAACCCAGGAATAACTCGCAAAGAGCAACGTAACCCGCGATGTGCAGGATGGAGGCAGGAGTGAAATTGTGCAGTTGAAGGCCATAATACTCCAGAAGTCCTCGGAGGAATGGGGGGATGGGAAATCCAACGCCTCTCAACAAGTGGGGAACGAAGCACACTTGTTCCTCCCTGGATGGGTTGGGGAAATTCTCCGCCTGAGCCCTGCCGTTGAAGGAAGTCAATCCTGCTCGAACGGGGACTAGATCCGTGGGGGGAAGAAACCCCTGTGTCTGCAGCTTCACTAGCCGACCGTGGGATATAGAACATTTCTCCCAATCGCTTTTTTCGGGGCCATGGGGACGGGAGGAACAGCTGGGAGCGCTAGCCATGTTGGAATGGTTTCTCCTAGCGAGCTCTGAGGATTCCTTGCTTGATGTAGAATGGATCTGAATATCCCAATCTCTTTAAATAGACGCCTTTCTTACATGGTCAGGGTGATATGTGCAAAAATACCCCGACCTCTCGTATTCGCTCGACACATGGAAGCTGAAGTCATGAAGGCGTGGAAGCTGATGGGCACGACATTAAATGGAAAGCCGGATACTGCTCTTTAAGTCAGGTACTTTGAAGTAATCGGAGGAGGAACCCGCCTTGCCATGTCGAAGACAATCTGCGCGCCGGACACCTCGTCATTGAAGCCTGGTTCAGGGGCTACTGAGGGAGTCCTGGATTAAGGGGTCCTCGGGCATCCGGACTATGGTACATGGGCCGGACTGATGGGCTGTGAAGATACAAAGATCGAAGACTCCACCCGTATCCGGATGGGCTGTGAAGATACGAAGAGTTTGTAAAAGTTTTTCTTTATGACTTTTAGTTTGTCAACTGAACTGCTTGAGGAAAGCAAAGGTTTAAGCTTGGGGGAGTTGATACGTCTCCATCGTATCTACTTTTCCAAACAGTTTTGCCCTTGTTTTGGACACTAACTTGCATGATTTGAATGGAACTAACCCGGATTGACGCTATTTTCAGCAGAATTGCCATGGTGTTATTTTTGTGCAGAAATAAAAGTTCTTGGAATGACCTGAAACTTCACGGAGAATATTTTTGGAATATATAAAAAATATTGGCGAAAGAACCAAGACCAGGGGGCCCACACCCTGTCCACGAGGGTGGGGGCGCGCCCCCCTGCCTCGTGGGCCCCCTGGTGCTCCACCAACCTCAACTCCCACTCTATATATTCACGTTTGGGGAGAAAAAAATCAGAGAGAAGGATTCATCGCGTTTTATGATACGGGGCCGCCGCCAAGCCCTAATCTCTCTCGGGAGGGCTGATCTGGAGTCCATTCGGGGCTCCGGAGAGGGGAATCCGTCGCTGTCGTCATCATCAACCATCCTCCATCACCAATTTCATGATGCTCACCGCCGTGCGTGAGTAATTCCATCGTAGGCTTGCTGGACGGTGATGGGTTGGATGAGATTTACCATGTAATTGAGTTAATTTTGTTAGGGTTTGATCCTAGTATCCACTATGTTCTGAGATTGATGTTGCTATGACTTTGCTATGCTTAATCCTTGTCACTAGGGCCCGAGTGCCATGATTTCAGATCTGAACCTATTATGTTTTCATGAATATATGCGAGTTCTTGCTCCTATGTTGCAAGTCTATAGTCACCTATTATGTGTTATGATCCGTTAACCCCAAAGTGACAATAATCGGGATACTTACCGGTGATGACCGTAGTTTGAGGAGTTCATGTATTCACTAAGTGTTAATGCTTTGGTCCGGTACTCTATTAGAAGGAGGCCTTAATATCCCTTAGTTTCCAATAGGACCCCGCTGCCATGGGAGGGTAGGACAAAAGATGTCATGCAAGTTCTTTTCCATAAGCACGTATGACTATATTCGGAATACATGCCTACATTACATTGATGAACTAGAGCTAGTTCTGTGTCACCCTATGTTATAACTGTTGCATGAGGAATCGTGATCCCAAGCATAATTCTCTATCACCGATCCAATGCCTACGAGCTTTTCACATATTGATCTTTGCTTAATTACTTTACCGTTGCCACTGTTACAATTACTACAAAACTTCTACTGTTACTTTTATCACCGTTATCGTTACTTACATACTACTTTGCTACTAAATACTTTGCTGCAGATATTAAGTTATCCAGGTTTGGTTGAATTGACAACTCAACTGCTAATACTTGAGAATATTCTTTGGATCCCCTTGTGTCGAATCAATAAATTTGGGTTGAATACTCTACCCTCGAAAATTGTTGCGATCCCCTATACTTGTGGGTTATCAAGACTATTTTCTGGAGCCATTGCAGGGAGCATAGCTCTATTCTTTGAGTCACTTGGGATTTATATCTACTGATCACTATGAGGAAATTGAAAGACGAGAAAACCAAAATTTATCCCTCAACTACGAGGGAGGTAAGGAACGCCATCTAGCTCGCACTTGATTCAACTGCTTTTGAGTAAGCTTGTGACACCTAAACCTGCTTACGCTATTAATTCTAATATGTCGCATGTTATTGATGATGCCACTACGCTATGCATGATACTTATGATGAAACTACTTCTATGCTTGATACTCTTGTGCCACTAGGTGAATATCTTGATGAACAACTTGCTAGGGCTAGAGAGAATGAAATTATTGGAACTGATAATATTGATGAAAGTGATGATGAAGATTCTCCCCCTAGATATGAATTGCCTGTTGTGCCTGAGGGTTATGTTATGGATGAAGAAACTGCTAGGGACTTTCTTGCTTGCAATGATAGATATGATCTTAAGAAATTATTAGCTTAGCTTCAAGAAAAATCATTGAATGCTAAAATGAAATATGACCCTGCTTTTGCTACTTCACCTATCTGTATTTCTGATAAAGATTATATTTCTCTGTCGATCCTGAGATAATTACTTTGGTTGAATCTGATCCTTTTCATGGCTATGAATCTGAAACTGTTGTGGCACATCTTACTAGATTAAATGATATAGATACCCTATTCACTAATGATGAGAAAACCCGTTACTACTATATCCTTCAATTATTTCCGTTCTCATTAAAGGGTGATGCTAAAACATGGTTTAATTCTCTTGATCCTGGTTGTGTGCGTAGTCCCCAGGATATGATTTATTACTTCTCTGCTAAATATTTCCCTGCTCATAAGAAACAAGCTGCTTTAAGGGAAATATATAATTTCGTGCAAATTGAAGAAGAGAGTCTCCCACAAGCTTGGGGGAGTCTTCTCCAATTACTTAATGCTTTGCCTGATCATCCTCTCAAGAAAAATGAAATACTTGATATCTTTTATAATGGACTAACCGATGCTTCCAGAGACCACCTGGATAGTTGTGCTAGTTGTGTTTTCAAGGAAAGAATAGTTGATCAAGCTGAATTGTTATTGAATAATATGTTGACTAATGAAAATAATTGGACACTTCCTGGACCAACTCCTAAGACAACTCCGAAGAAAAGGGGTATTATATTTCTCAGTCCTGAAGATATGCAAGAGGCAAAGAAATCTATGAAAGAAAAGGGTATTAACGCTGAAGATGTTAAAAGTTTACCACCTATTGAAGAAATACATGGTCTTGATAACCCGACACAGGTAGTAAAGGTAAATTCTCTCTATAGATTTGATGAAGGTGATATTCCTCGTTATAAGTCTGCTAGCCAATGCTTAGATGAGTTTTATAATTTTATTGTTAAACAAGAAAACTTCAATGCTTATGTTGGTAGACAATTGAAAAGAAAATGCTTATATGATTGAACACTTGAGTGATTATTTGTCTAGAATTAAGGGTGAACTTAAACTCATTAGTAAACATGCTTCTATGGTTACCACTCAAGTAGAACAAGTGCTTAAAGCTCAAAATGATTTGCTCAATGAATTAAATAATAAGAAAAATGATAATGATGTTAGAGTTATGACTAGAGGGGGTAAAATGACTCAGGAACCTTTGTATCCTGAAGGTCACCCTAAGAGAATTGAGAAAGATTCTTAGAGAACTAATGTTGATGCACACAGTCCTTCTAAGAAGAAGAAAAAGAAAAATGATAGGACTTTGCATGCTTCTAGTGAACCTGTTATTGACACACCTGAGAATCCCAATGATATTTCTATTTCTGATGCTGAAACACAATCTGGTGATGAACATGAACCTAGTGATAATGTTAATGATGATGTTCATATTAATGCTCAACCTAGATATAACAATGATATAGAGATTGAATCTGCTGTTGATCTTGATAACCCACAATCAAAGAATCAACTTATGATAAGAGAGACTTTGTTGCTAGGAAGCACGGTAAAGAAAGAGAACCATGGGTTCAGAAACCCATGCCCTTTCCTCCTAAACCATCCAAGAAAAAGGATGATGGGAATTTTGAGCGCTTTGCTGAAATGATTAGACCTATCTTTTTGCGTATGCGTTTGACTGATATGCTTAAAATGAATCCTTATGCTAAGTATATGAAGGATATTGTTACAAATAAAAGAAAGGTACTGGAAGCTGAAATTTCCACCATGCTTGCTAATTATACTTTTAAGGGTGGAATACCAAAGAAACTTGGAGATCCAGGAGTACCAACTATACCATGCTCCATTAAAAGAAACTATGTTAAAACTGCTTTATGCGATCTTGGAGCCGGTGTTAGTGTTATGCCTCTCTCTTTATATCGTAGACTTGATTTGAATAAGTTGACACCTACTGAAATATCTTTGCAAATGGCCGATAAATCAACCGCTATACATGTCGGTATTTGTGAGGATGTGCCTGTTGTGGTTGCAAACGTTACTATTTTAACGGACTTTGTTATTCTTGATATTCCCGAGGACGATAGTATGTTAATTATCCTTGGTAGACCCTTTTTGAATACTGCAGGGGCTGTTATTGATTGCAACAAAGGCAATGTCACTTTTCATGTTAATGGTAATGAGCATACGGTAACTTTCCAAGGAAACAACCTCAAGCACCACAGTATCAATTCTATTGGAAAAATTCCACTATTACTATTGGAGGTTTTGAATTTCCTCTCCCTACTGTCAAAAAGAAATATGATATTCTTATTATTGGGGATGTGCATATCACCGTTGAGGTAACCAAGTGCTATTCGAAAATTCTCCGGTTTCATGCGATTCGGAATGAGTTTGTTAACAAGACATGATCAACCTTGTTAGTGGATTCCTTTTGATGAGCATGAGATGGATGAAGTTAGAAAGAACAACCTTCTGTACCCTCCTTTTACTTTCTGTTATTTAGATTAAATAAAGCAAAAATAGTATTTTCTGTCTGTTTTCTGAATTATCCATGCAATAAAAAATACCCCAAAAATAAAAGTTCTCCAAATGCCCTGAAAATGAAATATGATTTTTTCTAGAATATTAATATTTGAGAATATTTGGCACTGAGAACACATCAGGGGCAGCCAGCACCTGGCCACGAGGGTCCAGGGCGCGCCCACCACCTGGGCGCGCCCCCCTGCCTCATGGGCCCCACGTGCCCCCCTCCACTTATTCCAGCACCCACACACTCCTTCTTCCTCCATAAAAATCACCAACCAGCTCAAGCACGAGTTCTAGCTCATCTTGTTGCCATTTTCGATCTCCTTGCTCAAAGCTCCACTCACAAAACTATTTCGGGGGATTGTTCTTCGGTATGTGACTCCTCCAATGGTCCAATTAGTTTTTGTTCTATTGCTTTATTCATTGCAAATTTTTTCTGCCTAGGTGACCCTGTTCTTGAGCTTGCATGTCAAATTTATTTGGTCCCAAGTAGTTCTAATGCATGATATAGTCTATAGGCACTTGTGGGAGTAGTTGCTATCAATTTTGTTGAGTTTGGTTCACTTTTATTTTGAGTTACTAAAATTTCAAAAAAATATCAGAGGAAGAAATATGTTTAGGAAAATGTACCAAGGTGGTTCTTCAAGGAAGCAAGGACCCAGGCTTGCAATACGTGAGCCGGACCATGAACTACCAAGAGAAGCTCAAGTGCGGCCTTGTGAATGGCCGTCAAAAGATTTCATGGTCCAAGCAAGAATTAAGGAGGAATTTGACGCATATGTGCGTAATTTTGAACTTGAGGGCTTCATTCTAGATAAGTGCCATGAGTATTATCACCTAACTTATTCCTTTGTGAGAAGGTTTAAATTTACATTTTCACGCAATTCTCGCACTGTCCTATTTGATCTTTATAATAAATCTTATACCATGGACTTAGAAGATTTTAATACTGCTTGTAAAGTCCCGCAATGGGGTAGTGCTAGTGAACCTCGTAAATCTGAGTTTAAGGATTTTCTTGCTAGTATCACTGTGGGGGAATCTAGAGAAATAACACAAGCTACCATAGGGAGCATTCATTTTCCTGCTATACACTATTTTGCTCTCTTTATAGGTAGATGCTTTAACGGTAAGGATGAGGCATGTCACATGTGTGTTCTAGATCTTAGTGTTCTCAAGAGTGCTGTGTTAGGAGGTAAACAATATAACTTGGGGGCCATTGTTGCATGCAGGTTGCATAATAATAGTATTAGTGGAGATTTGTTCGGTGAAATTTATTCAACCCGTGTAGCTAATTATCTTGAGATACCCATACATGAAAATGATATAGAACTCCTGCTTATTTAGATTATAATACTATGGTTCGTCATCAGTTTGTTGAGAGGAACGAACAGTTCCTCCAATACCGACTAATCTTTGACAAGCGTCGCATTGTCCATGTTGCTCTCCCTGCTCCTAGTTTCTTTGACTTTCAGGCAAAAAGGAGATATATTATAACCAGGGAGGAGGTGAACGAGTATGAGAGGAGGACGGAGGCAGCTCGCCTCCAAGCTGCAGCTCATGAGGCAATAGCTGCTGCATCTCAGTACGACCCCAGCTACAACTTTTTTGATCCATGGGCATAGACCAACTTAGGCCAAAAGCCTAAGCTTGGGGGAGTACACATTTCTCACCGACATTACATTCATGTTCACACACTCATTCTAGTTGTCGGTGCTCATACTTTTTCATTGTACTATCCATGCTAGTTTATTTTCCTTTTTCTCGCTTTCTTCTTGTGTGTTTGAAAACCTTAAGAAAAAACCAAAAAAATTAGTTGTAGCCTTTAGCTAGTTTACTTTCCATGCCCGTAGTAGTAATAATTAAAATAAAACCCAAAAAGATTTGTCGTTCTTCTTTTGCTTGTTAGGAGCTTTCCCGTGTAAATAGTTCTATTTCTTTTCTTTTCTTTGGGGGTCGAGAGGAGAAGACCATAATGAAAATGTTGATTGGCTCTTATATGCATTATTGTTGATTTAACAAAGAGCCCATGTTACCTTGTCTTCTCCTTTGTATTGAATGCTTGCAGATTCCAGCTTAGTCCAATGCACGTGCACCATTATTATTATCCACACCGTTCGGTCATGCGAGTGAAAGGCAATAATGACGATATATGATGGACTGATTGAGATGAGAGAAGCTGGTATGAACTCGACCTCTCTTGTTTTTGTAAATATGATCAGTTCATCGTTCCTGATTCAGCCTATTATGAATGAAACATGTTTGTAATGACAATTAGAGATTATAGTTGCTTATGCCATGCTTAATTAGCTAGGAGTTTATAATGGTTTACCTTGCGTGCCAACATGCTATTAAAATGGTTGTGATGTGGTATGATAGGGTGTATCCTCCTTTGAATGATTCGAGTGACTTGACTTGGCACGTGTTCACACATGTAGTTGAAAAAAATCAACATAGCCTCCACGATATTTATGTTCATGGTAGATTATATCCTACTTATGCTTGCACTCAATGTTTATTAATTTTAATGCATGTTCATGACTGTTGTCGCTCTCTAGTTGATCGCTTCCCAGTCTTTTTCTAGCCTTCACTTTTACTAAGCGGGAATACTGCTTGTGCATCCACTTCCATAAACCCCAAAGTTATTCCATATGAGTCCACCATACCTTCCTATATGCGGTATCTACCTGCCGTTCCAAGTAAATTTGTATGTGCCACACTCTAAACCTTCAAATGAAATTCTGTTTTGCATGCTCAAATAGCTCATGTATCAACTAGGGATGTCTATATCTTCCATGCTAGGCGGTTTATTCTCAAGAGGAGTGGACTCCGCTCCTCACTCACGAGAAAATGGGTGGTCACCGGGATGCCCAGTCCCATGCTCAAACCAAATCAAAATAATTGCAAACAAAACTCCCCCAGGACTGTTATTAGTTGGAGGCACCCATTGTTTCGGGCCAGCCATGGATTGATGCTTGTTGGTGGTGGGGGATTATAAACTTTACCATTCTGTTTGGGAACCGCCTATAATGTGTGTAGCATGGAAGATATCAAGATCTATCGGTTGTTATGTTGACAATGAAAGTATGCTGCTCAAAATATTATTTATCTCTATTTCAAAATCGAGCTCTGGCACCTCTACAAATCCCTGCTTCCCTCTGCGAAGGGCCTATCTATTTACTTTTATGTTGAGTCATCCTCCTCTTATTAAAAAGCACCAGTTGGAGAGCACCGCTGTCATTTGCATCCATTACTATTAATTTATATTAAGTATGACTATGACTGGATCCCTTTTACCATGAATTACAATGTTTACTCAGTCCTTGATCTTCAGAGGTGCTCTGCATTTATGTTTTGCGGTCTCAGAAATGGCTAGCGAGATACCATCTTGTGATATCATATTATGATTGTTTTGAGAAAGTGTTGTCATCCGAGATTTATTATTATTGCTCGCTAGTTGATTATGCCATTGATATGAGTAAACATGAGACCTAAATGTTATTGTGAATATGGTTAGTTCATAATCTTTGCTGGAAACTTGAATGCTCGCTTTACATATTTACAACAACAAGAGCAAACAGAGTTTGTAAAAGTTTTTCTTTATCACTTCTAGTTTTTCAACTGAATTGCTTGAGGACAAGCAAATGTTTAAGCTTGGGGAGTTGATTCGTCTCCATCGTATCTACTTTTCCAAACACTTTTTCCCTTTTTTGGACTCTAACTTGCATGATTTGAATGGAACTAACCCGGACTGACGCTGTTTTCAGCAGAATTGCCATGGTGTTATTATTGTGCAGAAATAAAAGTTCTCGGAATGACCTAAAACTTCACGGAGAATATTTTTGGAATATATAAAAATACTGGCAAAAGAATCAATACCAGGGGGCCCACACCCTGTTCATGAGGGTGGGGGGCGCGCCCCCTTGCCTCGTGGGCCCCCTGGTTCTCCACCGACCTCAACTCCCACTCTATATATTCACATTCGGGTAGAAAAAAAATCAGAGAGAAGGATTCATCACGTTTTACGATACGGAGCCGCCGCGAAGCCCTAATCTCTCTTGGGAGGGCTGATCTGGAGTCCGTTCGGGGCTCCAGAGAGGGGAATCCCTCGCCGTCGTCATCATCAACCATCCTCCATCACCAATTTCATGATGCTCACAGCCGTACGTGAGTAATTCCATTGTAGGCTTGCTGGACGGTGATGGGTTGGATGAGATTTACCATGTAATTGAGTTATTTTTGTTAGGGTTTGATCCCTAGTATCCACTATGTTCTAAGATTGATGTTGCTATGACTTTGCTATGCTTAATGCTTGTCACTAGGGCCCGAGTGCCATGATTTCAGATCTGAACCTATTATGTTTTCATGAATATATGTGAGTTCTTGATCCTATCTTGCAAGTCTATAGTCACCTATTATGTGCTATGATCCGTTAACCCCGAAGTGACAATAATCGGGATACTTACCGGTGATAACCGTAGTTTGAGGAGTTCATGTATTCACTAAGTGTTAATGCTTTGGTCCGTTACTCTATTAAAAGGAGGCCTTAATATCCCTTAGTTTCTAATAGGACCCCGCTGCCACGGGAGGGTAGGACAAAAGATGTCATGCAAGTTCTTTTCCATAAGCATGTATGACTATATTCGGAATACATGCCTACATTACATTGATGAACTAGAGCTAGTTCTATGTCACCCTATGTTATAACTATTGCATGAGGAATCGCATCCGGCATAATTCTCCATCACCGATCCAATGCCTACGAGCTTTTCACATATTGATCTTTGCTTAGTTACTTTACCGTTGCCACTGTTACAATCACTACAAAACTGCTACTATTACTTTTATCACCATTACCGTTACTTCCATACTACTTTGCTACTAAATACTTTGCTGCAGATATTAAGTTATCCAGGTGTGGTTGAATTGACAACTCAACTGCTAATACTTGAGAATATTCTTTGGCTCCCCTTGTGTCGAATCAATAAATTTGGGTTGAATACTCTACCCTCGAAAATTGTTGCGATCCCCTATATTTGGGGGTTATCAGTTAGCTATTGCATGTACATGTAGTTCAAATTTCAATTACGGTCATTAAATGGCTAGAAAATCACTTAAATGTCTTAAAAGGTCAAATGACCCCTGAAATTTGCCAAAATTTGACATGACAGTTGTATTAGTACTACAAAATTTCTCGTACATTTAAAACACCATCCGTTGCCACTTTACTCCAAATTCGTCTTTCACAGCTAATAAAAAAATATACAATATCACCCATAGTTGTTTTCTAGGAACCATTTGCGATGAAAATATCGATGTCTATTTAAGTATCCCTCCTTAAGCTTCGCCGGCTCGTCTGCTCCAGTGTCGGCAACCCCCGAATCCTCGAATCCTGATCCCCATTCCTGCACCCCCTTCTTGCAAAGATGATGCCATGGAAATGGTTCGTGAAGGCATGTATGTTGGACGCGTCCCCCCCGAGCGCCGCCGCCTGCGCCAAGAGTGCGGCCGCCTAAGCTAAGAGTGCTGCCGCATCAGCATTGAGCACGGCCGCTTCTGTCGTGAGGGCGTCTGCGGCAGCCGACATGGCAGCTGCAGCAGACGAGACGGCTACAGCTGCTACAACGACGGCAGCTGCAAACGCCGAGAGTGTTCGAGCTGCTGTCCGTGCCGCCGATGTCGCCCTGGCCTGGGTCGAGGCCATCCATGCCGAGATCGAGCATGCACACGCCAAGATATTCCAGGCTACCTCAGACTCCAGCATGCAACCCACATCCGAAAAGGCGGCGGTGGCCATGGAGCACCTGCTTCCTCATGAGGTCGCCGAGCAGGAGCTGGAGATGCAGGAGGCGGCGGAGATCGAGGAGCGCCGGGAGGAGGAGTTGCGCGTGGCCGAGGTCGAGGTAGAGAAGAGTCTGTCCATCGAGGAATCAGCGGTGGAGTACCAACGCAAGCTCTGGCGCAACCACTACTACGAGTACTACAACCTTGAGGGCAAGGACGAGGACGCCGTAGACTTCAGCAGGGGGGACGTGGAGTCCACCAACGGCGGCGCGTCGCCAAGACAAGTCATCGACGTCTCATCCCACACCGGTGATGCAAAGGCCAGCACGGCGTCAGATTTGTTAAAATAATGCGTACTTAGGCTTTGTTTTTAATGCTGGTCTTTTGTTAGAGCAATGTTTAGGTCAACTGGTTCTGTTAGTTACTATTATTGTTCGATTCAGTAAGTCTGGTCTCTCTGCTGTACGCTCTTTTGTGTGCCCAAATTAGCAAGCGATGTTAAATTATGGAATGACGTACCCGGGAAATTTCCACCAAAATTTGAATTATCAAACTCATGCCATGCGCAGAAGCAGGAAGAATCGTTATGCGATGCACACAATCGCTCAAAGTGAATGGTCCGGCGGCACTGGCAAGAAAGTTTCCCTCCACATTTCTAAAATTTTGGCCTACCGCCAAAATATCTACCCCGCTCCCTCCCCCCTTCCCCACCCCCTTTTCTCCCCGACCACAAGTCACATTTCCCCTATTTCCTCCTTCCTTCCTTCCTAAGCTATAGCTGCTTCCTCGCTCTTGCCGTCTCGCATCCTACCGCCGGGGTCGCCATGGTCTTCTTCAAAGACCTCTCCGGCGGTTCCTCCTCCGGTGATGACTCCTTCACCACCCAGGCATGCGTCTCTTCTCTCTCTTGGGCTATGACTAGGAATGAACACTACAAAAAAAGACACATCCCTGACATTTTGGGCGGAACGGATTTTTTTCTGTCATGCTTATGACACTTTTATGACGATAATTGTGACAAAACCCGGTATCATCATAGATGTGGTGGGCTCCTACTTCTATGACAAAAAATCATGACAAAAAATGGGCTTTTCATCTTGGGCGGGCCCGAGACGCAGCTGCATGACATTCTTTGGGTTGTCCATGATAGAAAAAACCATGGTAGAAGCAAGGGCGAGGAAAATATTGGGGTGTTCCCGGTTACGGTGGGTGGTCGGGCCCGAGAGATGCATGGAGGTTTGCACATTTCTCTTGTACGTACGCACATGTGTGCGAGGCTGTGCTCTAACTGAACCTGAGCGAGGCGTTGGGCTCTAACTGAACCCGAGCGATTGCACTAGCTACGTTACTGAACCCCGATCGATCCCTTGCTGCTAACCGAATCGAATGATTCCTTCGCTACTGCTACTAACTGAAGCCGATCGATGCTGCCTCTTGATGAACAGTGAGCCTTGTTGGGGTGTCGGATGAACAGTCCCCGGTGGGGGTTTGATGAACAAGATCATGTGGTGTTGCCGCTGGATGAACAGGACCCCGATCGATCGAGCCGGTTGGGGTGGATGAATATGACCCGATGAAGGGCTGGATGAACAGGACGACCCCGTGGAGGGCTGGTGGTACAGTAGCCGGTGGAGGGCTGGATGAACAGTAGCCCGTTGAGGGGTGGTTGAATAGGACCCCGTGGAAAGGGCTGGTTGAATAGTAGCCGGTGGAGGAGCGGTGGAGGCTGGATGAATAGGAGCCTGTGGATGAACAGTCGCAGGTGGAGGCTCGAGGAGGTAGACGGTGGATGAACAGTAGCCCGTGGAGGCAGTCGACGGTGGAGATGAATAGTGTCCCGTGGAGTCCCGTTTTGCGGTACGCCACACCCCTCCCAATGAACATGACCCCCGTTTCGACCGTAGCGCTCCAAAACAAGTCTGTTTCCTCCGTTTTGCGGTACGCCAAACCCCTCCCGATCAACAGGACCCCATTCCGACCATAGGAGGTCCAAGAGAAGTCAGTTTCCTCCATTTTGCGGTATGCCAGACCCCTCCCGATGAACAGGATCCCATTTCGACCGTGGCCGGTCGAACACAAGGCCGTTTCCTCTGTTTTGCAGTACGCTAGGCCTCGTTTTGATCGGTTGTTCTGTCCAAGCCGGTTGGCTCCCGATGAACACGACATTCCGTTGCCTCTCGATGAACACGACGCATTCCGTTGCCTCCCGATGAACACGATGATGATGTTTCTCCGTTCTGACCCAGCCATGTACATGAGCCCTAGCCGTACATATGCGTGAGTAGGCGTTCGAGACCCTGCCCGTATGTACGTACGTGGCCGTATTTACTTTCTTGCACACTGGCTGTACATACATGTACACGATATTAATGGGACTGCATGACATGCTACGTGCGCGCCTATACTATGACACATGCCCTTCCTTACGAGGCCACGGTTCATCGCTGCAGCCTGCAGACCGATCGATCGTATGTACGTACACGTTCGCGACCAGAATGACAATGCTACGTACGCTTTGACCAGGTGGGTCCCAACTATCAGGCACTTGCATGCGAAGATGTAGCTGGTGGGTCCCAGCAGTCAGGGGGGAATCATTTTTTTGCCCGTTGATGAAGTCATGTACCTAGGGTAGGGTCATGAACCTGTCCAAGATACCCTCCCCAAGGACATCTCTTAAAGAAAGCATCTTTCAGTCGACCTGGAAGGATTCCACTCGACGGACCTGAAGACACTCAACCACCAGCCAACCACTCGACCGCCAGAAGATCTACAATCAGTCTACACGCAAACGGTCGGTCGTTAAATGGCTTTATGGTCATCATAGCACTTTATGTGGGACGTTACCAGTAACTCCCTCTCTTAATGTACCTTAATCCCTACATAACTGAGGGCTGGAGGGCTCTGGAGAACTCTATATAAGCCACCCCCCTCCTCAGTGTAAAGGGTTCGAACCCCTGTAACTCATACGCGCATAATACAGTCGATCGCCTCCGGGCTCCGAGACGTAGGGCTGTTACTTCCTCCGAGAAGGGCCTTAACTCGTAAACACCTTGCGTATACAACTACTCCATAGCTAGGATCTTGCCTCTCCATACCTACCTCCCATTCTACTGTCAGACTTAGAACCACAACAGTTGGCGCCCACCTTGGGGCAGGTGTCTTAGCGACTTGTTGGAGAAGTTGCAGTTTTCCCGATTCCGTTCATCATGGTTTCAGGTGGAGTTTTGGTTGAGGGCCGCGAGATCCGTCTCGGTGCGCTCACGTTCATCACCGACGACTCCGCTTGGTTGCAGGAAGCTCCACACGACGTCGACGCGCTCCCCGTCCGTGGGGCAACAGACTTTCGCGCGTGCGTCCGTGGCGTCCTCCCGCGCAGCCGTCGACCCAGTATCGGTCGGCTCTTGTGCCGTCCTCTCTCGGTCTCTACGGCGCATAAGCGCTCCGGTCGGTCGAGGCTTCAGCGGTGGGTGAGGCATGCGGTGGCCCGCCAGTCGGCCATCCCTCAAGTCGCGGCAATCGAGCCTGACGAATCTCTCTACAGCCTGTTCGATCAGTCGACTGGCTCCGCAGAGACTGCATCCGAGTGCGATAGCAGTGATCCAGCGGCAGAGGTTCTGATGGTCGACGGACCACACAGTCCTCCTGGTTTCCCCCGCGCCGACGGAGGCGTTGGCGGAGGCGAGCCGGCGTAGGCTCACGAAGAGTACCAACCCGAGCCCCTCAGTTCGCTGCAGAGGGAGGAGCTTCGCCGCCGGAACATGGATGCGCTTCACACTCCTATCGTTGGAGAAACCCCCGAGGCCCGTGCCTTAGAAGATGCGCGTTTGGCCAACTTGGCTGAGCGCACTCGACTGGAAAATCTCCAGCGAGTGCTCGACGAACGAGCACAACAACGGGTCCCGTCGTCCAGTCAATGTCAACTCTTCCCACAACCGACTCAGGTATACCGAACTCCCATTCAGAATCTAGCAGCTGCAGCCCGTATACCAGAGTCCATTCAGCCTTCCCAGTCGAAGGCTGGCAAAGCCTTACTCCAGATCAGAGATTTGCTCCGGGCAGCAGGAGATCAAAATTCAGCTGTATCGCAGTCGTGGAACAGGATTCACAGAAGATCCGTCGCTGCAAATACAGTCCATTCGGCACATAGCCCAAGATCGCCCCGAGGCGTGAGGGACATGGAGGCCGACGTGATCAGTATGAGGACCGATTCGATCGTGATGATCGACGTTGAGTGCCCACTCCTCCCCCAAGGGGTGGGTCATATCTTCTCGACAAGAAGATGATGACGCCTTGACAAAGTGTTGGGCGAAGGATTCCGGTCGACCCTGTGGAACCAGGCTTTGATGCAAGATCCGTCATCGTTCAAGGTCCGGTCGGCAGAACAGAGCCAACCGAGAAGGCCATGATGTAAATGCGCCCATCGGCAGAGTACACGCCTCGTGACGAGTGTTTTAGCAGAGCCATCAGAGCTGCGGTGATTCCTCCCAACTTCAGGTTGGCGACTGGAGTCAGTAAGTTCACTGGTGAGTCTAAGCCGGATACTTGGCTTGAGGACTACCGAGTGGCTATTCAGATTGGCGGCGGCAATGATGAAGTGGCCATGAAACACCTTCCTCGTATGTTGGAGGGCTCGGCCAGAGCATGGTTGAATCAGTTAGCACCCAGCAGCATTTACACTTGGGAAGATCTTGCCCGAGTGTTTGTCAGGACATTTGAAGGAACTTGCAAGCGGCCAGCAGGATTGATGAGTTGCGATCGTGTGTGCGAAGTCGAATGAAACTCGAGGGATTACATCCAGAGATGGATCACTTTGTACCACTGATGAGAATGTATCCGATAATCGAGGCGATCTGTGCCTTCAAGGAAGGTGTTAAGAATAGAGAGTTGAGTCTGAAATTCGGTCGGACAGAGAGACATGACCACGAGTCGAATGATGGAGATTGCCACCAAGCACGCCAATGGTGAAGAAGAGGATCGGCTCCGAGTGGCAAGTACAAGTCAGCCGCTAATGAAGCGGGGAGGGAACTCGATCCGGAAGCGAAGCGAAAAAGTCGAGCTACCGCTGCTCTGGAGAAGCCTTGGCCGTGACTCGAGAAAGTTCAAGGGGAAACCCAAGGGCCTTGGAACCCCAAGAAAGTGAAAGACCAAGATGGAAATGATGTGTTGGACTTGCCATGTCACATTCACACGAAGAAAGATGAAGAGGGTAAACTCATTGACCCAAATCATACCACTCGACAGTGTCGGCTCTTGATTCAGCAGTTCCAGGGGAAGCAGCCCAAGGACAAGGAGAAGGAGTCAGACAAAGTTGAGGACAAGGAAGATAGTTACGGTGGATACCCCCAGGTCAATTCCACTCTGATGATTTTTGCTGACGTTGAAAGAAAAAGTCGATTGAAAGTTATCAACCGAGAAGTGAATATGGTCGCTCCAACGACACCCGGTTATCTGAAATGGTCGCAGACCGCCATCATGTTCGACCAGTCTGATCACCCGACACGCATAGCCACCCCTGGGAGGCAAGCGTTGGTGGTCGACCCAGTCGTCGAAGGCACTCGACTAACTAAGGTTTTGATGGATGGTGGCAGTGGCCTGAACATACTGTATGCGGAGACATTGAAAGGGATGGGCATTCCGATGTCCAGACTCAGCACCAGCAACATGAGCTTCCATGGAGTCATTCCTAGAAAGAAGGCTGAGTCACTCGGCCAAATTGCTCTCGATGTGGTTTTTGGTGACTACAAGAATTTTCGTAAGGAAAAGTTGACCTTTGAGATCGTGGATTTCCAGAGCGCTTATCACGCTATCCTCGGGAGGCCGACATATGCATGTTTCATGGCTCGACCATGTTATGTGTACCTCAAACTAAAGATGCCAGGTCACAAAGGTGTGATCACTGTCACTGGCAATCGGAAGAAAGCAGAAGAGTGTTTTCAGAAAGGCTCTAAGATCGCTGATGCTCAGATGGCAGTGGTAGAGCTGCAAGAGTACTAGAAAACTGCAGACCCGAGTGATTTGTTGCGAGCCAAGAAGCCCGCCACGGAGTCGGCATTTCAGTCGTCCGGGGAGACGAAACCGATTCATATTCATCCGACTGATCCCAATGCTGCTCCGACTCACATCTCAACAACACTCGACTCCAAATAGGAAGAAGCACTCATCCAGTTCCTCCATGAGAACTGGGACATCTTCGCATGGAAGCCTGCTGACATGCCGGGTGTTCCCAGGGGACTGGCTGAGCATCGTCTACGAGTCGACTCAAAAGTTAAACCTGTCAAAGAACATCTTTGACGGTCCATCGTCCAGAAGAGAAAGGCCATTGGCGAGGAAGTGGCTCGGCTCTTAGCAGCAGAGTTTATCCGAGAGATTTATCACTCCGAGTGGCTCGCCAATGTTGTCATAGTCCCTAAGAAGGACAATTCACTTCGCATGTGCATCGACTTCAAACATATCAATCGGGCATGCCCAAAAGATCATTTTCCTCTTCCCCGCATCGACCAAATAGTCGACTCAACTGCGGATGTGAGCGGTTGTCTTTCTTAGACGCCTATTCCGGGTACCATCAGATCCGTCTGTATGGACCCGACGAGATCAAAACAGCTTTCATCACTCCATTCGGGTGTTTCTGTTATGTCACCATGCCATTTGGCCTCAAGAATGTTGGAGCCACGTTCATGAGGATGATTGAGAAGTGTTTGCTCACTCAAATCAGTCGGAATGTGGAAGCACACATGGATGATATAGTGGTCAAGTCACGGAAAGGTTCCGACCTATTGACTGACCTTGCTGAAACATTTGCCAATCTCAGGAGGTATGATATCAAGCTTAATCCATCAAAGTGCGCATTCGGAGTTCCTAGCGGAAAGTTACTCGGCTTTCTCGTTTCCGAACGAGGAATCGACGCAAGCCCAGAAAAAGTTGGCACTATACTCCGAATGAAATGCCCTGTGCGTGTGCACGATTTCCAGAAGCTTACCGGATGCTTGGCCGCTTTAAGTCGGTTCATCTCTCGCCTCGGTGAAAAGGCATTACCTCTTTACCGACTGATGAAGAAGTCAGACAAGTTCGAGTGGACTCCTGAAGCTGATGCAGCGTTTGCAGAGCTCAAAGCTCTGCTCTCCACCCAGCCGGTGCTTGCTGCCCCAATCAGCAAGGAGCCATTGTTGCTTTACATTGCAGCCACAGGACAAGTTGTCAGTACAGTACTTACGGTCGAGCGGGAAGAAGAAGGAAAAGCCTTCAAAGTTCAGCTCCCAGTATACTATCTTTCTGAAGTATTGACCCCATCAAAACAAAGATACCCTCATTATTAGAAGCTTGTTTATGGGATTTATATGACCGCGAAGAAGGTTGCTCATTACTTCTCTGATCATTCCATTACAGTCATCAAGGACGCCCCATTATCGTGAGATTACACTGTGAGAGATGCAACTGGTTGATTGGCGAAATGGGCGATTGAACTCCTTCCCTTGATATCAAGTTTGAGGCAAAGAAAGCCATCAAGTCCCAAGCAATAGCAGATTTCATCGCCGAGTGGATTGAACAACGATTGCCGACTCAAGTTCACTTTCGAACCTTTGGACCATGTTCTTTGATGGTTCCAAGATGCTGAATGGTTCCGGTGCTGGGGTAGTATTGGTTTCCCCCGAGGAGATAAGCTCAGATATGTGCTCCAGATTCACTTTGATTCTTCCAACAATGAAGCAGAATACGAAGCACTGTTGTATGGGTTGCGTATGGCCATTTCACTCAGCGTCCGTCGCCTCATGGTTTATGGCGATTTAGATCTAGTGGTTAATCAGGTGATGAAGGAGTGGAATGTCAGAAGTCCAGCCATGACTGGTTATTGCAATGCAGTGAGGAAGCTAGAGAAGAAGTTTGAGGGGTTAGAGCTTCATCATATACCCCGACTGAAAAATCAAGTTGTTGATGACTTGGCGAAAATAGGGTCCAAGAGGGAAGCCATTCCTGTGATGTGTTTTTGGAGCACATCCACACCATCGATTCAAGAGGATCCTTTCCTTTGAAGAAGCCCCACAGCCAAAAAGTGCCACTGATCCGACTGAAGTTGAGGTCCCAGCTGTGGTCGACCTGATCATGGAAGTCGTGGTCATCACTCCCGACTGGACAGTGCCGTACATCGCGTATATCCTGAGGAAAGAGCTCCCAGAGAACGAGGAAGAGGCTCGACAGATCGTCCGCCGATCCAAGGCCTTTACTGTGATCAAGGGACAGTTGTACAGAGAAAGCGCGACCGGAGTCGGCCAGAAATGCATAACACCAGAAGAAGGTTAGATAATTCTTGATGATATCCACTCGGGGACCTGTGGTCATCATGCGTCCTCTCGGACCATTGTGGCTAAAGCATCTTGGCGGGATTTTACTGGCCAAAAGCAAATGAAATGGCAAAGGAAATAGTCGACAAGTGTGAAGGCTGTCGGTTCTATTCAATATGTCGCACAAACCCGCCTCAGCCTTGAAGACCATTCCACTCGTCGGCCCTTCGCTGTTTGGGGGTTGGATATGATTGGACCATCGAGAAGCTGGCGAAGCGGTTTCACTCATTTGCTAGTGGCGTTCGACAAGTTTACGAAGTGGATCGAAGCTAAACCTATCAAGAACCTCGATGCGTGCACTGCTATCAGTTTCATCAGAGAGTTGATATTCATATATGGAGTTCCGCACAGCATCATCACTGACAATGGGTCAAACTTCGATTCCGACAAGTTCAAAGCTTTTTGCGCCTCTTAGGGCACGCGAGTCGACTATGCTTCAGTTGCTCACCCCCAGTCGAATGGACAAGCAGAACGAGCAAATGGTCTAATTCTCAAAGGACTGAAACCTCGGCTGATGCGTGATCTCAAGCATGCAGAAAGAGCGTGGGTCGACGAACTTCCGTCGGTTCTTTGGGGATTGAGGACCACTCCTAATCGGTCGACTGGGAGAACTCCATTCTTTCTGGTCTATGGAGCTGAAGCAGTTCTGCCGAGTGACCTGCTTCAGAATGCACCCCGAGTCGAACTCTACTCCGAAGATGAAGCAGAGCAAGCCCGGCAAGATGCATTCGACCTCCTCGAAGAGGAGAGAGAGATGGCCCTGATCCGCTCGACCATCTATTAGCAGGACTTGCCTCGATTCCATGCTAGAAATGTGAAGAGCCGAACTTTTCGAGAAGGGGACTTGGTCCTCCGAGTGGATCAACAGAAACCACACAAGCTCGGTCCCACTTGGGAAGGTCCCTTCATCATCACCAGAGTTCTCCACAATGGAGCTTACCATCTTTACAACGTCGATCGCCAGATTGATGAGCCTCGAGCTTGGAATGCTGAGTTGCTCCGCCCCTTTTACACTTAAGTACTCACTCGGGTGAGATGTAATATAAGTACCTCTGTAGTTTGTTTATCAAAGACAAGAATGTTATAATTTTCCCAGTGATTGTTATTACTTTTCGTTTACATAAGAAATTTCCCCCAGTGGGTGGCTTAGTCGTGAACCCGTTTCGCCTAAGTTTGTAAAAAAATCCCTGCCGACTGGAGAGCCAGCCTCCCACTCAAGGGCTTAGCTGCGAATCCGTTTCGCCTAAGTATCTGAAAATCCTATCGAGTGAGGAGCCAGCCTCCCACTCGCGGGCTTAGCTGCAGTCCAAGTACTCGCCTAAGTATCTGAAAATCCTACCGAGTGAGGAGCCAGCCTCCCACTCGGAGGCTTAGCTGCAGTCCAAGTACTCGCCTAAGTGTCAATCCTACCGAGTGGTGAGCCAGCCTCCCACTCGGGGGCTTAGCTGCAGTCCAAGTACTCCCCTAAGTTTGAAAATCCTACCGAGTGAGGAGCCAGCCTCCCACTCGGGGCTTAGCTGCAGTCCAAGTACTCGCCTAAGTATTTAATACAATGTGCGCTTTGCAAGGACTGACGAGGTACAGGTCGACTGCTGACTTCCCTTTAGAGCTACGACACAAAAATCCTCCTCGGAGGCTTAGCTGCAGTCCAGTACTTGCCTAAGTTTGAAAAATCCTACCGAGTGGAGAGCAAACCTCCCACTCGGGGGCTTAGCAGCAGTCCAGTACTCGCCTAAGTTGAAAAATCCTACCGAGTGGAGAGCAAACCTCCCATTCGGGGGCTTAGCTGATCCGATGCTACGCCTAAGTTTGAAAATTCCCACCGAGTGGAGAGCAAACCTCCCACTGGGGGCTTAGCCGATCCAAGATTACTACGCCTAAGTTTGAAAAATCCTACCAAGTGGAGAGCAAACCTCCCACTCGGGGGCTTAGCAGCGGTCCAGTACTTGCCTAAGTTTGAAAAATCCTACCGAGTGGAGAGCGAACCTCTCACTCGGGGGCTTAGCTGCGGTCCAGTACTCGCCTAAGTATCCGAAAATCCTACCGAGTGGAGAGCAACCCTCCCACTCGGAGGCTTAGTTGCAGTCCAGTACTCGCCTAAGCACTGAAAACCATTCCAATCCGCAAGGACTGACGAGGTGCAGGTCGATTGTTACCTTCTCCTTGGAGCTGCGCCACAAGTACAACATGCGCTCCGTCCCGATCCATAAGGACTGACGAGGTGCAGGTCGATTGTTACCTTCTCCTGCGGAGCTGCGCCATAAGTACAATCCGAACTCCATCCTTGCCTCGCAAGAACAATGAAGTGTAGGTCGATTTGGATTTTCCACCTCAGAGCTGCATCTCAAACATCGAAGCATAATCCGAGTGAAGAACAAAGTTCACTCGAAGGCAAACAAAAGCATATTTCGACGATAAGTAAAGTTCGGATAACATCCTATGGATGCAGAAGTACCCAGGCCTCAAGCCTGTTTAAGTTTATCAGTTACATGATCACTCGGCATTCCAAGGCAAATTTAAGATGAATCATAGAAGTTTTTTGCTCCTCAGGTGGAGGACTGGAAGGCGCGACGAACTGGTCCAGGTCGATCCCATAGCGATCCGGGTGGCAGCACCATTGAAAGTCTCCATGAAAGATCGGAAGTCGTACTTGTTGGTATTGGCAACTTTGATGGACGCCAGCCTTTCCTCTCGCGCCTCCTTGCAGTGAACGCGGACCAGAGACAGAGCAACATCGGCGCCAAGATCTGGCGTAAGACTTTTTCCATTCTCGCACTCGACTTGAATGTCATTCGATCGAGTCATTAAAGACTCGAGGTCATTTTGAAGTGTTTAGCTTTGGCCAGAGTGTCGAGTCAATCCGCGACACCGCAACCTTCAGTCGAGCGAGGTAGTCCACCACAGCAGCGACGCGAGACTCCAGTTGGAGCACATTCATGGCGGCTTCATCCTTCACGAGAGAGTTAATGGGGTCCAGGCTTGTCTCCACTCGACTAGTCTCTTCCTCAAAGGTCCTGTAATTCTGCAAACACAACTCGAGTTCAAGCTAATGGTTCTATGATGAGTCGGTGATAACAAGTCACCGGATAAGAGGAATTACCTTCAAGCATGAGGAATAACTTCTTGGCAAGCCCTCCGGATAAGCCTCTAGATCATTCCTCTTCCCCGCTTGATTCGCTTGACCAAATTGTTGCTCGAGCTATCTTGTCGATTCTTGATCGGCTAACCTCCTTGTTGGCCGCGTCGAGCAGCTTTCAGATTGGCGTTCTCTTCTTCAAGTTTTCCGACTGAAGATAGCTTCTCTTCCGCGAGCTTGGTTTTGTTCAAAGCCATTTTCTGCGCCTCGGCAAGGTCATGATCCTTCTTCTTCAGAGCCTCCTCCATTTTGTCTCCAAAATGACAGTGAGATCAGAATTAGGAAGGGACAGAAAGACAAAGACAGTCGTCAAGTTCTCACCAGCCATACCTTTTGCTTCGTCTCTCGCCTTCTGCAAGTTCTCCTGGGCAAGCTTCAATTCAAGGTTGAGCTGGATCTGTTTGTTTTCCAATTCAGTATAGCAAGCCACAAGCTCACGGGATTTCTGCAAAGAATCAATCGACAGACATCAAAGATAGGTTACTTCCGAGTGACTAAGAAAAATCATTGCGTTTCTAAGACTATAGCCGTATCAAAATATTCGATAGTAGTCTCGGGGACTACACCCAGTGGGTGCACTTAGCGTGCCCCCACTGGTCTTACCGACTCGGTTTGATCAATCGACCGAAAGAGACAAAAAGGTTATGATCCTAAACCATAGCTAACTGTCAGCAGTCAGCCTCGGTATCATAAAAAAAGTTCTTCAGACTACGGTCGACTGCCAGCAGTCCACCATAGTCTCGGGGACTACACCCAGTGGGTGCACTCAGGGTGCCCCACCGGTTTCAAGATTCCATTCGACATGGTCCGGCCAGCAGTCCCCGAGAAGTATAAAGACTACGGTATACAAAGAAATACAAAGTATAAAGACTACGGTCGACTGCCAGCAGTCCACCATAGTCTAGGGGACCACACCCAGTGGGTGCACTCAGCGTGCCCCCACCAGTCCAAAAATTCAGTCGACACACCCAGCGGGTGTACAGATGCGAAGATCTTCAGAAAGAAGATTTTTTCAGGTAGCATATCCTAACAGAACAAGTGGTGATCAACTAACCTGGACGTTGCTCTGAAGAGCTGAGCTGGCATCATAGGCCGCCTGGCTGGCTTCCCGGACCACCTTCATTTGCTCCATCATGATCCCCGCATGGTGTATAGCCTCCTTAGCAGCACCCACTTGGTCCTCTGGGACATGGTGCGTGGCGGAAAGGGAGGGCGGATCAGCGGCACAGCGAAAGAAACGGAAGTTTGAGTGATGTTGCCACCCTCATGAACCAGCACCTCGAGCAATCGACGCAACTTTGATCAGTCTTGCGGTGAGCGCCTTCTTAGTCCTCCTCCGCCTCAACGGCGCCTCATCATCATCATCAGGGACATCAATGACATGAGGAGGGACTACAGGAAAGATTCAAAGTTAAAAACGGAAATCCAGTCGACCAAAAGATAAACTACAGAGATCATACCAAGGTTAGAGGTGGTAGCATCTTCCATCTCCTGGTCTTCATTTCTAACTGAGGTCTCGGAGGTAGCAGCGCTGCAGGTTTCAGAAATCAGTTGATCAGTCAACAAGTCGACCAAAAATGTGTCTGTGCCAAACAAGAAAACACGAATTCTGTTGTACCCGGAAATGGTGGGAATGGCCAACCTCATCTTGGGCAAAGCCTTCGTCGGCTTTGATGGCGTCGCTCGGGGTTGCTCCGACGCTTTTTCAGTCGGCGCCGGAGACGTCGTCCGAGGGCGTTTCGTCGACTGCCCGACAGGCGTGATAGCCTTGCCACGCTCGACCGCGGGGTCATGGGTGAGCTTGGATCGCCTTTCCATGCGAGGAGGGTCGACTTCTTCCCCCTCTTCCTCCTCCACTTTGCCGGAGCTGTCATCATCTTTGTCCTCCGCACCATCGGATTGCCATTCCTCCTGGCTTTCACCTCCGCTCCCTTCCTCCTCGACTGGTTCTTGCGCCCCGTTGGGCATCGAATACATCTCAGTGGTGGCTTGGAAGACAACAAACAAGACAAAGTCAATCGACTGATTTGAAGCAAACAAGATGGACAAAACAGGATAACAATCAAAGATGCAGGAATGGACCTTGTCTACTTCGTAGGACTGGTCGAGTGGAGGGATCCTCCTGGCCCCTCGAGGGTTGTCCTTGTTTCTGTGATGCCCCCAAGACATCTTTCCCACATGGCATCCTCGATCTCCTCCGGGTGGATCCGAGTGGTGTCCTCAGTGCCGGAGTACAACCACATTGGATGGTCTCGGGCTTGAAGCGGCTGGATGCGTCGTCGAAGGAAGACCTCCAAGAGATCCATGCCTCTTACCCTATCTCGAATGAGTTGGACAACTCGTTTGACCAACACCTTCACCTGCGCCTTCTCTTTCGGGATCACTTTCAAAGAAGATGGTTTGCTCACTCGGTCCATGGAAAAACGAGGGAGTCGGTCGATCGCTCAAGGCGTTGGCTGGTACTTGCAAGAGAACCAAGTCGACCGCCATCCACGGATCGACTTCGGGTAAGATCATGGCGGAAAAGAGCTTTTTCCTCTCATTTGGACCCCAAGACCCCCACACATCTGAATCACTTGAGTTCTCTCGTCACTTTCGGATTGGCCTTTTTCACCGCTTTGGGAGCGACAAGTGAAAATGTGTTTGAAAAGGCCCCAATGAGGCCGCAACCCAAGAAATTCTCACACGACACGAAAGCAGCAAGATACACGATGGACTTGGGAGTGAAGTGGTGAAGTTGTGCCCCAAAGAAGTTCGTGAAATCCCCGAAAAGAAAGGGTGAGGCGGCAGAGAAAACCCATGGTGCGACATGCGCGTGGCCAAGAGAACGCATTCACCCTCCAGAGGTTGTAGCGTCCACTCCTTCCTCGGGAGCCGCGCCGTTCCATGGAGGATCCGTCCTTCATTGGCCATGTCGTCGAGGTCCTTCTGGCTGATCGTCAAGCGGATCCAGTCGCCCTGGATCCAGCCCTGCGGCAAGCCGGCCCTCGACGAGGATCCGCCCCGACTGGTCGCTCTTCCCTTCGCCTTCGCCGACACCTTCTTCACCCGCTCCAAAGCCGCAGTCTTGTCCTTCACCATTGTCGCCGACGAGACGCCAAGACGGAGCAGCAACGCGGAGGAGGAATCTCACGGCGGATGAATCTGGAGAAGGGAGGAGGAAAGGGAATGCACTGTTCAAAAACCCCGTCCGAGGCCTTATATGAGGTTGCTTCCGAAAGTGGTCGATTGGTAGGCCAAGACGATCCTGTCAAATCCATAGCGATAGTCGCCCGCGATACGTGGCGAAAAAAGGTGGCGCGGAGATCAAGGCGTCCTTGCCTTATCCCGTCCGACATCTGCGGCTTCCTCCGCCCGCTTCGTTTCGAAAATTCGAATCCCGCTTAAACCCGCGCGCCGCAGAAAGAAATCGTCGCATGTAAGATTCCCTCTGTCATGTCACTTGGAGTTCACCAAGTACAAAAAACACACTCGACGGATACAAAGAATGGATCAAGGTGACAGAAAAAGAAGTTGAAGCCGTCACCTAAGCTTATTGATCCAGGACAAGACGTGCCCATCACACAAAAGGTGGGTCAGAAGAGTTCTCAACTCCTTCCCCACTCAAACCTCGATCCATTCGGGGGCTACTGATGAAGTCATGTACCTAGGGTAGGGTCATGAACCTGTCCAAGATACCCTCCCCAAGGACATCTCTTAAAGAAAGCACCTTTCAGTCGACCTGGAAGGATTCCACTCTACGGACCTGAAGACACTCGACCACCAAAAGAACTACAGTCGGTCTACGCGCAAACGGTCGGTCATTAAGTGGCTTTATGGTCATCATAGCACTTTATGTGGGATGTTACCAGTAACTCCCTCTCTTAATTTACCTTAATCCCTACATAACTAAGGGATGGAGGGGTCTGGAGAACTCTATATAAGCCACCCCCTCCTCAGTGTAAAGGGTTCGCACCCCTATAACTCATACGCGCATAATACAGTCGACCGCCTCCGGGCTCCGAGACATGGGGTTGTTACTTCCTCCGAGAAGGGCCTGAACTCGTAAACACCTTGCGTATACAACTACTCCATAGCTAGGATCTTGCCTCTCCATACCTACCCCCCATTCTACTGTCAGACTTAGAACCACGACACCCGTAATATGGACGCACTTCCTTGCGTGTGAAGATGTAGCTGGTGGGTCCCAGCAGTCAGGGGGACGTTTTTCCAAGAAATAAGGTGGCCCGTCCGATGGGTCCCTGCTGTCAGGTGGAGGAATCATTATTTTCCGTGTAATAAGGAGGCACTTCCTTGCTGCGGCCGTGGACCCAGCTGTTAGCCTCTCCACGCACAGTACTCTTCCGATGGAAGTCCTTCCTTGACCATGTTGACCACGCCGCGCCGAGAGCACCAGGGCGTTGGACGACGACGAGGCCTAGGAAGGGGACGACGCGGAGTCGGGGAAGACGCAGTAGTGGAAGCCCACGCGGAGAGGAATACGAGGGTTCACTAGCTCGACTGTGGTCTGAGGTTGTCGTCGCCACAGAATAATAGGGGGTGTGGGTGAGTAGAGGGATGGCCTGGCCAGCGGTGGGAGTAGTAGGGGGTGGTGAGGCCTCCGCGGCATCATAGCCGGCCATGGGAGGCAGGAGCACGCGGCACAACTGGAGCTGGTTTGTGCGGCTGGAGCAAGAAGACCAGAGGTTGAAGAAGCACGACGGCCGTTGGATGGACATCGTACGGTCACTGCAGCTAGAATTGTTTATATTGACTAAGTTGACAATCCCTTGGTACGCGTCAACTTAGTAGGCCCACAGGTCTGCCTCCAAAACGGTGCGCCCCAGATGTCAGGGGGAGGAATCATTTTTGGTAATTTGAAGCAAGAATATCCGAGATTGAAGAAGAAGACGACATACATTGGATGGACATCCAACGATCACTGCTGCTAGAACTGTGTGTTGACTATAAGTTGACAAAGCCTTGCATACGCGTCAACTTAGTTTTTTTAGGGGACACGTCAACTTAGTAGTCCCACAAGTGTGTGGCAGAGAACATATAGCCCGTTTGCGATTTGTAAGAATGTACACCCCATTTTGAATTCTGATGGAATTTACTACATCCCATTTATAGTTTGTTAAAAGTACAGCCCATTTTCTAGCTAGGACAATGATTAATAATTTCAACCAACCGCTCAAAACAGAATTCCATAAAATTTCCCACATTTTGATGGGATCCAAAATATTTTTATCTCAAAATTTCTTGTCAGATTAAATATAATTTCAAAATACATTTGTATTACATAAATATCTAAAGAAATATTGCGCGCGCAACAAGTAATGAAATTAAAATTTTCGAATTCCAAAAATAATATATTTTTTAAAACAATTACGTGTTTGGTGCATTTTTTATAGTTACTGTCCAGTTTTTATAATTACATCCCATTTATTATTTCTTAAAGCCCATTTTCTTGTTAAGCCTAATGCATCCCTCCTAGGAAAGATTTGTAGCCCAGCGGGGTGGAGAATAACAAGTTGACCCGGATTGTGTGCAACTATCGGCCTAGTTGCATTGCTGATGTTGAAAAAAAGGCCTGTGTAGTACAGTACAACATTACATGACTACTCAACCCACATTCAGTGTTTAGGAAAGGCCCAAACAAGGCTTCAGACAACTTTTGAAGTCACTGAGCTCAATTAATATCTTAAGAAAAAAGTTAGAGTACAGTGGAACCTAATTAAAAGCTGTCACGAGCGAAGAAATAGTTCAACGGGTCCCACTTGTGCGTGTGTTTGTGTGTGTGTGTGTGAGAGAGAGAGAGACCCACCGGTCGATGCTCGTAAATACATCTTTCATCCATATGCATTGATGATGCTCAGTAAAAACTTATATAGTTGACACAATCATATAGAACATCATACCACACTAAACTTACATACAAAAAATTCATGCAGGCGGCACAATCAGGGTGGAAGCAGTGGATCACTACAGGTAGGGCTATGTTGAAACCAACGAAATCGTAGATAATGGTTCATCGTCTTTATCAATGACGGGGAAATATCTTGAATGTTTTGCAAAGAAAACAGGCAGACAACACAATATATAAGTTCTTCTAGAACATGAAGTTGACGTACAAGCCTTTCTAAAAAAAAGTTCAGGTAAAAAAATAGAACATGTCACAATCAAATGTACTAGCGCATCAGTGCTTCACACCTACAGCTCGGATTTAACTAGTATCTGACAAGATTCAGCTGTTACCTCAAATTAGAGCACATCCAGGCAGCCAGCCCTGCCTCTTCTCCCAAAGAAGCAGTGGCCTCCGCCGCGCGATGGAGTAGGCCATGTACAATCCATCGTTCCGAGCAACACGGGGAAAGTCTGATGTTGACTCCTGTAATGGACATCGTCGACGGGCCCGGGCACCAGCGGCGGCGGCAGGACTTCAATTGATGGATTGACCACTTCTTCGACATGCACGAACACTCGATACAGGTACGTCCCTAACGTGGTCCGTGGCGGCCTTGGTGGCGACGAATAGTACAACACCGGTTCCTGCACCGGTATCTCAACACCAATCACCTTCGGTATGGTGGATGTCTTCTTCATCCATGCCATAACCTTCAGAGCCCAGCTGTCTGGAGGAACAAACATACTTACAAGCTCACCTCCAAGGTCGTTGATAAGCTCATTCATGGACTCGCTGTTCCAAGCACGTTGAGGCATGCCGTGGAAGGTAAGCTTTGTTAAAAACTCAAGCTCAGAGAGCACCGAGCCCCATCCTGTGTGCCATCGATCAAAGCTCACCAGTGTGCCATCGCAGAACAAACGCCGTGAAGATTCGAACACACGACTACAGTCGAAAGTTGTCTGGAACCTGACAAAGAAATCAGCCGGTGGCGGACATACTTCGACGAGCAAGTCACTTATTTGGATGCCGTGCGCAATGCCAAGAGCTTTGACAAGGACGTCCGGCGAGACGGGAGGCCAATTGCCGTTGATGGTTACCATCAGCACTTTTCCGGCAAACTGGTCATCAAACGCCGCCATGCCACTTTTGAGCGACAACACGCAGCGCCTGAAGGCAGGACGGACCTCGGGATCTTAGGCTTGGAGATCCGCATTGACCGGCGACATAATAGTGCGCTTGAGTACAGGGAGTACATGAGGGGGATTTGGGGGAACTGGATTAGGAATCGAGATTCTAGAGGTGGGGGAGGGGCAGGAGATTGGGGATGAAAAGGTAGCATGAATTTTGAACACGCACCAATATGTTCTCGGCGCGCAAGCGCACAAAAACACCGGTGGCACCCACATGTCGGCGCGCAAGAGTCCCAATTCTTTCTTTTTTTGAGAGCCCGGCCTTTTTTTGAGGATCTTTTGAGAGCCCGGCCTGAGAGTCATAATTGACCTGTTTGGCATTGCATTACTACTCGTCCCATATTCAACGACACCTCACTGGCCCAAAAAAGTGTACGCCATCGAAAAGACACTGAGCTCAAATTATCTATCTAGTTTTATAAAAAGCAGAGTTGGTGATGATGGTGTGCCTGCCATCCTGCAATATAGGTCGTCCGATCTATATCTAACGGATAGGAAGGAAACTATGACAATTTACCCGCACTCCTCTCCACATTTGCAGATAAGGCCTTCCCTCGTTCATCCTTTTCTCCCACAAGATCTTGATGTTCCATGCAACGCACGTGCATCTTGCTAGTAAATTGAAAAAAGGAGATATACTCTGAACACTGGAGAATGGTGATGCCCTCATTTAGCCCACCAGCAGTTCGAGACAATAAACAGTTCGAAACAACGATATATACAACATTCAAACACCGACTAGTGACTACTACTGACATAAACAACAAGACATGATAGTTCATAAGAAGTCTTGCTACACCACCAAAACGCACCCATCTGCGGCAGCTTTCGGACTCTCGTGATCCGCATTTAGAATGACATTCTAAATAGAGGCAACTATTACATAGTAAGAGTGACATAGACGAGGATGACCAAATGACAAGGAATATGCATAACAAAAGAGAGAACTACCCATGCAGAACAAGCAGCAAAGACAACAAGTCATTTGAAGAGGGATGATCCAACACCATCATAATTTACAGCCCCGCTTCAACCACCAGTGATCCGGAGACACCAGTACTCCACCCTTTCGATGCAACAGCCCAATTACCTATCAACGTGAAGGCTTGAACCACATCACTGCCTGTCGGACTCGACACATCCAAGGATCAAAGTTAATCCAGATGTCTTTGTCATTCTCACCTTATTTTGGCTGCAGGTTGTATCGTTGACAATTAGGGGAGTTTGCTCCCGAACTCCTAGGGCTCGCCATGTAGACACAGTTTTCCATAGCAAACATAGCCTCTCTGCCATCAAGGTCCTTGGCAACGGTGATCTCCTGGTTAATTGGATAATTGAGTCCGAGAAACAGAGAGTGTGAACCAAGGCTGTTTACCCACCTCCAACTCAGAAACCCCAAAGGCCCCAACAAGCTGGTATCCTGCTCATAGACGTAACAGCCATTGTCTGGATACTCACATATTTCACGGTGCTTGTATATAGTGGGGTTTTTGCAATATAACTTTTCTGTCTCATGTGTCCGAATGATCATCAGTCTTTTGACGCCGTCTGATCGAGCGAGGAACCAGTTGTGCTTCCCTATTTTTGGCAAAGGTGGTGTGATTACAAAGGGCAGTAACTGTAGGGACACTGCATCATATCAAAAAGGACATGCATTGTTAATGTAAGATCAACATTGTTCAGAGTTTGAGTAGGATAATGCAAGAAACATCATTGATATGTCCTCGTTGAACCGGGAGGAAAATACAGGAAATGTATACTGGGTTCAAAAATATAGAAGTGCCATGCAGGTTATACTCATGTTATCTCACAATCGATTCTTCACAGGAAACTACCATGTCATGCATGTTATGTAATCATGTTCTGTCCTCACAAACAAATTCTTCAAGGAAACTAACAGACCATGCATTGTTATATACTCATGTTCTGTGGGCAAAAATTTTGTGAGCATATTATTCTAGCTATTGATTGCTGAAGGGCAAACATAGGTATGTACACATGGTAAGCATTATTGGATTTCACTACTTCCAAATATAGAGTTCTCCATATGCACATTTACTTCCCTAATGTATGGTTAGATGAAACGAATAGTGTGATGCACGTTTCTACATCATTAAAATGAGGAAACTAACATGGCCATTGATATACACTCATATTTAGTAGTATACAGATTACTACAAAATAAGGAGAATATCAATATCTTCCTAACTGTTTGATTATTCAGGGGTAAAAATTGGTTGTAATGACATGGCCACAATCGCCTGAATTAACTCATTCCAAATATAGCTGATTTAGGGCGTCTCTAATACATTGCCATAGTTCTACTCAAATTCTGCTCAAACAGGGATATTCCAATCATCACAAAAAGTTCAAACAGTGTCATGGCGTCATCATTAACATCAGACGGAAACAACTTACATGCGCCGTCCCAGCAATATGTGGTGCCATCTGCTTTGTCGATCGCATAGATGATGCCATTGTGTTCAATAGCATCACAGAAGTGTGTATCAGCTTTGACGATGATCCACTGCAAGCTGAGTTGTCTCCAGCTAAAGAATTCACCGGCGTAAACATAGGCGAGTCCGCGGTCAAACAAGGCAATTAGCTTGAAGTCTGCGTAATCCGCATGTCGTGTGGGCACTTGGTAGATTACAATCTTCTGCAAAACAAGGTCTGTCCAACTGACGTGGTAATCTAGATGACTTAGACCGTGATGGTAAAACTCCATATAATCCAACAGAGGAAGGATAATCTCATGGGAGGTCTGGAAGTTCATGAGCACCAAATTTTTATCGTCTTCTCTGACGGCAACCATCTAGTGGGAGTTCATGTCGACCCAGTACATACCTGCCAAGAAGTTTCAGGCGATGGTGATCGGATCAAAGTCGAGAGAAATGATGTACGACGACCCACTACATACCTGCAAAGAAGTTTTGGCTAATGGAGATCGGATTGAAGTCGAGGGGCATCATGTACGCCTCCGTATTATGGTGAGTGTCGGTGTCAAAACCGGCGGATCTCGGGTAGGGGGTCCCAAACTGTGCGTCTAGGATCGATGGTAACAGGAGACAGGGGACACAATGTTTACCCAGGTTCGGGCCCTCTCGATGTAGGTAATACCCTACTTCCTGCTTGATTGATCTTGATGATATAAGTATTAAGAGAGTTGATCTACCACGAGATCATAGAGGCTAAACCCTAGAAGCTAGCCTATGATTATGATTGTGTATATCTGATCTATCGACTAGCCTGGCCTCGGTTTATATAATGCACCAGAGGCCTAGGATAACAAGAGTCCTATCCGAATATGCCGATGGGGAGGAGTCCTTGTCTTGATCGCCAAGTCTTGTGGAATCTTCCTTGTATGCGGCAGCTGTCCGATCTGGCCCATGAGTATACTGTTGGGGAATGTTGCAGAAAATAAAAAATTTCTACGGTTTCACCAAGATCTATCTATGAGTTCATCTAGCAACGAGAGAAAGGAGTGCATCTACATACCCTTGTAGATCGCGAGCGGAAGCATTCAAGAGAACGGGGTTGAGGGAGTCGTACTCGACGTGATCCAAATCACCGATGATCCTAGTGCTGAACGGACAGCACCTCCGCGTTCAACACACGTACAGAGCGGAGACGTCTCCTGGGCCTTGATCCAGCAAGGTGGAGGGAGAAGTTGAAGAAGAGAGCTCCAGCAGCAGCACGACGGCGTGATGGTGGTGGAGAGGCAGTACTCCGGCAGGGCTTCGCCAAGCTCTTAACGGAGGAGGAGAGGTGTTGGGGAGGGGAGCGGCTGCGCCTTGGATGTTGTGTACAGCCCTCCCCTCGCCCCTCAATTTATAGGGGAAGGGGGAAGGGGGCCGGCCCCCTCTAGATGAGATCTAGAGGGGGGGCGGCGGCCAAGGGGTGGGGGCTTGCCCCCCAAGCAAGGGGGGCGCCCCCACTAGGGTTTCCCCCCCAACCCTAGGCGCATGGGCCCAAGGGAGGGATGCGCCCAGCCCTCCAGGGGCTGGTTCCCTGCCCACTACGGCCCATGAGGCCCTCCGAGAGAGGTGGCCCCTCCCGGTGGACCCCCGGAACCCCTCCGGTGGGCACGGCACAATACCGATATGACCCGAACCTTTCCGGTGACCGTATGACAACTTCCCATATATAAATCTTCACCTCCGGACCATTCCGGAACTCCTCATGACGTCCGGGATCTTATCCGGGACTCCAAACAACATTCGGTAATCACATACAAGTCTTCCTAATAACCCTAGCATCACCGAACCATAAGTGTGTAGATCCTACGGGTTCGGGAGACACGTAGACATGACCGAGACGACTCTCCGGTCAATAACCAATAGCGGGATCTGGATACCCATGTTGGCTCCCACATGCTCCTCGATGATCTCATCGGATGAACCACGATGTCGAGGATTCAAGCAACCCCGTATACAATTCCTTTGTCGGTCGATGCGTTATTTGCCCGAGATTCGATCATCGGTATCCCAATACCTCGTTCAATCTTGTTACCGCAAGTCACTTTACTCATACCAGAATGCATGATCCCGTGACCGGACACTTGGTCACTTTGAGCTCATTATGATGATGCATTACCGAGTGGGACTAGAGATACCACTCCGTCACACGGAGTGACAAATCGCATTCTCGATCCGTGTCAACCCAATGACACTTTCGGAGATACCCGTAGTATACCTTTATAGGCACCCGATTCGTTGTGGACGTTTGGTACACCCAAAGCACTCCTACGGTGTCCGGGAGTTACACGATCTCATGGTCTAAGGAAAAGATACTTGACATTGGAAAAGCTCTAGCAAAGCGAACTACACGATCTTGTGCTATGCTTAGGATTGGGTCTTGTCCATCACATCATTCTCCTAATGATGTGATCCCGTTATCAATGACATCCAATGTCCATAGTCGAGAAACCATGACTATCTGTTGATCAACGAGCTAGTCAACTAGAGGCTCACTAGGGACATGTTGTGGTCTATGTATTCACACGTGTATTATGATTTCCGGATAATACAATTATAGCATGAATAAAAGACAATTATCATGAACAAGGAAATATAATAATAATCCTTTTATTATTGCCTCTAGGGCATATTTCCAACAGTCTCCCACTTGCACTAGAGTCAATAATCTAGTTACATTGTGATGAATCGAACACCCATAGAGTTCTGGTGTTGATCATGTTTTGCTCGCGGAAGAGGTTTAATCAATGGATCTGCGACATTTAGATCCGTATGTACTCTGCAAATATCTATGTCTCCAACTTTAACATTTTCACGGATGGAGTTGAAACGACGCTTGATGTGCCTGGTCTTCTTGTGAAACCTGGCTCCTTGGCAAGGGCAATAGCTCCAAAGTGTTGTCACAAGAGAGTGATCGGCCCCGACGCATTGGGTATGACTCCTAGGTCGGTGATGAACTCCTTCATCCATATTGCTTCATGCGCTACCTCCGAGGCTGCCATGTACTCCGCTTCACATGTAGATCCCGCCACGACGCCTCGCTTGCAATCGCACTCACCGATCGCTGCTCCACGATTCAACATATACATGTATCCGGTTTGTGACTTAGAGTCATCCAGATCTGTGTCGAAGCTAGCATCAACGTAACCCTTTACGACGAGCTCTTCGTCACCTCCATAAACGAGAAACATATCCTTAGTCCTTTTCAGGTACTTTAGGATGTTCTTGACTGCTGTCCAATGTTCCTTGCTGGGATTACTTTGGTACCTTCCTACCAAACTTACGGCAAGGTTTACATCAGGTCTGGTACACAGCATGGCAAACATAATAGATCCTATGGCTGAGGCATAGGGGATGACACTCATCTCTTCTTTATCTTCTGCCGTGGTCGGGCATTGAGCCGAGCTCAATCTCACACCATGTAATACAGGCAAGAACCCTTTCTTGGACTGATCCATATTGAACTTCTTAAATATCTTATCAAGGTATGTGCTTCGTGAAAGACCTATGAGGCGTCTCGATCTATCCCTATAGATCTTGATGCCTAATATGTAAGCAGCTTCTCCAAGGTCCTTCATTGAAAAACACTTATTCAAGTAGGCCTTAATGATGTCCAAAAGTTCTATATCATTTCCCATCAAAAGTATGTCATCTACATATAATATGAGAAATGCTACAGAGCTCCCACTCACTTTCTTGTAAACGCAGCTTCTCCATAAGTCTCAAGATAAACCCAAACGCTTTGATCATCTCATCAAAGCGAATGTTCCAACTCCGAGATGCTTGCACCAGCCCATAAATGGATCATTTGGAGCTTGCACACCTTGTTAGCATTCTTAGGGTCAACAAAACCTTCCAGCTGCATCATATACAGTTCTTCCTTAAGATAGCCGTTAAGGAATGCCGTTTTGACGTCCATCTGCCATATCTCATAATCATAGTATGCGGCAATTGCTAACATGATTCAGACGGACTTCAGCTTCGCTATGGGAGAGAAAGTCTCATCATAGTCAACCCCTTGAACTTGTCGATAACCCTTAGTGACAAGTCGAGCCTTATAGATGGTAACATTACCATCTGCATCCGTCTTCTTCTTAAAGATCCATTTGTTTTCTATCGTCGCCGATCATCGGGCAAGTCTGTCAAAGTCCATACTTTGTTTTCATACATGGATTCTATCTCGGATTGCATGGCTTCAAGCCATTTGTTGGAATCTGGGCCCGCCATCGCTTCTTCATAGTTCGAAGGTTCACCGTTGTCCAACAACATGATTTCCATGACAGGGTTGCCATACCACTCTGGTGTGGAACGTGTCCTTGTGGACCTACGAAGTTCAAAGTGGCAACTTGATCCAAGTACCTTGATCATCATCATTAATTTCCTCTCCAATCGGTGTAGGCACCACAGAACATATTCCCCGAGCTGCACTACTTTCGATTCAAGAGGTAGTACTTCATCGAGTTCTACTTTCCTCCCACTTACTCCTTTCGAGAGAAACTCTTTTTCCGTAAAGGATCCGTTCTTGGCAACAAAGATCTTGCCTTCGGATCTAAGGTAGAAGGTATACCCAATGGTTTCCTTAGGGTATCCTATGAAGACGCATTTTACGACTTGGGTTCGAGCTTTTCAGGTTGAAGTTTCTTGACATAAGCATTGCATCCCCAAACTTTTAGAAACGCTTGACCAGGTTTCTTCCCAAACCATAAATCATACAAAGGTCGCCTCAACGGATTTAGATGGAGCCCTATTTAAAGTGAATGTAGCTGTCTCTAGTGCGTATCCCCAAAATGATAGCGGTAAATCGGTAAGGACATCATAGATCGCACCATATCCAATAGAGTGCGACATGACGCTCGGACACACCGTTATGCCGAGGTGTTCCAGCGGCGTGAGTTGTGAAACGATTCCACATTTCCTTAAGTGCGTACCAAATTCATGACTTAAATATTCTCCTCCACGATCCGATCGTAAGAATTTTATCTTTCGGTCACGTTGATTCTCTACTTCATTCTGAAATTCCTTGAACTTTTCAAAGGTCTCAGACTTGTGTTTCATCAAGTAGACATACCCATATCTACTTAAGTCATCAGTGAGAGTGAGAACATAACGATATCCTCCGCGAGCCTCAACACTCATTGGACCACACACATCAGTATGTATGATTTCCAATAAGTTGGTTGCTCGCTCCATTGTTCCGGAGAACGGGGTCTTGGTCATTTTGCCCATGAGGCAAGGTTCGCACGTGTCAAATGATTCATAATCGAGAGACTCTAAAAGTCCATCAGCATGGAGCTTCTTCATGCGCTTGACACCAATGTGACCATGGCGGCAGTGCCACAAAGTATGTGGGACTATCATTATCAACTTTACATCTTTTGGTATTCACACTATGAATATGTGTAACATTACATTCGAGATTCATTAAGAATAAACCATTGACCATCGGGGCATGACCATAAAACATATCTCTCATATAAATAGAACAACAATTATTCTCGGATTTAAATGAGTAGCCATCTCGTATTAAACGAGATCCAGATACAATGTTCATGCTCAAACTTGGCACTAAATAACAATTATTGAGGTTTAAAACTAATCCCGTGGGTAAATGTAGAGGTAGCGTGCGACGGCGATCACATCGACCTTGGAACCATTCCCGACGCGCATCGTCACCTCGTCGCCTTCGCCGATCTCCGCTTATTCCACAGCTCTGTTGTGAGTTACAAATATGAGCAACGGCACGGTATCAAATACCAGGGAGTTACTACAGTACTCGTAAGGTACACATCAATTACATGTATATCACATATACCTTTAGTGTTGCCCGGCCTTCTTGTCCGCTAAGTATTTGGGGCAGTTCCGCTTCGATGACCCTTCCCTTTGCAATAAAAGCACTCAGGTCTCGTGCTTGGGTCCATTCTTTGACTTCTTCCCAAAGAATCTGGCTTACGGGCGGCAACATCCTTGCCGTCCTTCTTGAAGTTCTTCTTACCCTTGCCTTTCTTGAACTTGGTGGTTTTATTGACCATCAACACTTGATGTTCCTTTTTGATTTCTACCTCTGCTGACTTCAGCATTGAAAATACTTCAGGAATAGTTTTCACCATCCCCTGCATATTGTAGTTCATCACAAAGCTCTTGTAGCTCGGTGGGAGCGAGTGAAGGATTCTGTCAATGACCGCCTCGTCAGGAGGTTAATATTCAAGCTGGGACGAGCGGTTGTGCAACCTTGACATTGTGAGTATGTGCTCACCGATGTGAACTATTTTCCTCCATCTTACAACTATAGAACTTGTCGGAGACTTCATATCTCTCGATCCGGGCGTGAGCTTGGAAAACCATTTTTAGCTCCTCGAACATCTCATATGCTCCGTGTTTCTCAAAACGCTTTTGGAGCCCCGATTCTAAGCTGTAAAGCATGCCGCACTGAACGAGGGAGTAATCATCAGCACATGACTGCCAAGCGTTCATAATGTCTTGGTTCTCTGGGATGGGTGCTTCACCTAGAGGTCCTTCTAGGACATATGCTTTCTTGGCAGCTATGAGGATGATCCTCGGGTTAGGACCCAGTCCGTATAGTTGCTGCCATCATCTTTCAGCTTGGTTTTCTCTAGGAACGCGTTGAAGTTCATGTTGACATGAGTGTTGGCCATTTGATCTACAAGAGATTTTGGCAAAGATTTTAGACTAAATTCATGATAATTAAGTTCATCTAATCAAATTTTAATGAACTCCCACTCAGATTTGACATCCCTCTAGTCATCTAAGTGTTACATGATCCGAGTCGACTAGGCCGTGTCCGATCATCACGTGAGACGGACTAGTCATCATCGGTGAACATCTCCATGTTGATCGTATCTTCCATACGACTCATGTTCGACCTTTCGGTCTCTGTGTTCCGAGGCCATGTCTGTACAAGCTCGGCTCGTCAAGTTAACCTAAGTGTTTTGCATGTGTAAAACTGTCTTACACCCGTTGTATGTGAACGTAGGAATCTATCACACCAGATCATCACGTGGTGCTTTGAAGCAGCGAACTTCCATAGCGATTGCCTGCGATTAGGGGAACACTTTCTTGAAATTATTATGAGGGATCATCTTATTTACTACCGCTGTTCTAAGTAAACAAGATGCATAAACATAATAAACATCACATGCAATTATATAGTAGTGACATGATATGGCCAATATCATATAGCTCCTTTGATCTCCATCTTCGGGCTCCATGATCATCTTCGTCACCGCAAGACACCATGATCTCCATCATCATGATCTCCATCATCGTGTCTCCATGAAGTTGCTTCGCCAACTATTACTTCTACTACTACTATGGCTAACGGTTTAGCAATAAAGTAAAGTAATTACATGGTGTTAAATCATTGACACGCAGGTCATACAATAATTAAGACAACTCCTATGGCTCCTGCCGGTTGTCATACTCATCGACATGCAAGTCGTGATTCCTATTACAAGAACATGATCTCATACATCACAATATGTCATTCATCATTCATCACAACTTTTGGCCATATCACATCACAAAGCAATTGCTGCAAAAACAAGTTAGACGTCCTAAATTGTTGTTGCATCTTTTACGTGGCTGCAATAGGGTTCTAGCAAGAACGTTTTCTTACCTACAAAAAACCACAACGTGATTTGTCAACTTCTATTTACCCTTCATAAGGACCCTTTTCATCGAATCCGCTCCAACTAAAGTGGGAGAGACAGACACCCGCTAGCCACCTTATGCAACTAGTGCATGTCAGTTGGTGGAACCTTTCTCACGTAAGCGTACGTGTAAGGTTGGTCCGGGCCGCTTCATCCCACAATACCGCTGAAGCAAAATAAGACTAGTAGTGGCAAGAAAGTTGACAACATCTACGCCCACAACAGATTTGTGTTCTACTCGTGCAATAGAGAACTACGCATAGACCTAGCTCATGATGCCACTGTTGGGGAACGTTGCAGAAAACGTCTCCCGCGCCTTGATCCAGCAAGGTGGAGGGAGAGGTTGAAGAAGAGAGCTCCAGCAGCAGCACGACGGCGTGATGGTGGTGGAGAGGCAGTACTCCGGCAGGGCTTCGCCAAGCTCTTAACGGAGGAGGAGAGGTGTTGGGAGGGAGGGCTGCGCCTTGGATGTTGTGTGCAGCCCTCCCCCGCCCTCTATTTATAGGGAAGGGGAAGGGGCGGCCCCTCTATATGAGATCTAGTGGGGGGGCGGCCAAGGGAGGGGCTTGCCCCCAAGCAAGGCGCCCCCACTGGGTTCCCCCAACCCTAGGCGCATGGGCCCAAGGGGGGGATGTTCCCAGCCCTCCAGGGGCTGGTTCCCTGCCCACTACGGCCCATGAGGCCCTCCGTGGGAGGTGGCCCCTCCCGGTGGACCCCCGGAACCCCTCCGGTGGCCCCGGTACAATACCGATATGCCCCCGAACCTGTCCGGTGATCGTATGACAACTTCCCATATATAAATCTTCACCTCCGGACCATTCCGGAACTCCTCGTGACGTCCAGGATCTTATCCGGGGCACCGAACAACATTCGGTAATCACATACAAGTCTTCCTAATAACCCTAGCGTCACCGAACCTTAAGTGTGTAGACCCTACGGGTTCGGGACACACGTAGACATGACCGAGATGACTCTCCGGTCAATATCCAACAGCGGGATCTGGATACCCATGTTGGCTCCCACATGCTCCTCGATGATCTCATCGGATGAACCATGATGTCGAGGATTCAAGCAACCCCGTATACAATTCCCTTTGTCAGTCGGTATGTTACTTGCCCGAGATTCGATCGTCGGTATCCCAATACCTCGTTCAATCTCGTAACGGCAAGTCACTTTACTCAGATCTTGTAATGCATGATCCCATGACCAGACACTTGGTCACTTTGAGCTCATTATGATGATGCATTACCGAGTGGGCCCAGAGATACCTCTCCGTCATACGGAGTGACAAATCCAGTCTCGATCCGTGTCAACCCAATGTACACTTTCGAGATACCCGTAGTATACCTTTATAGTCACCCAGTTACGTTGTGACGTTTGGTACACCCAAAGCACTCCTACAGTGTCCGGGAGTTACACGATCTCATGGTCTAAGGAAAAGATACTTGACATTGGAAAAGCTCTAGAAAAACGAACTACACGATCTTGTGCTATGCTTAGGATTGGGTCTTGTCCATCACATCATTCTCCTAATGATGTGATCTCGTTATCAATGACATCCAATGTACATAGTCAAGAAACCATGACTATCTGTTGATCAACGAGCTAACCAACTAGAGGCTCACTAGGGACATGTTGTGGTCTATGTATTCACACGTGTATTACGATTTCTGGATAATACAATTATAGCATGAATAAAAGACAATTATCATGAACAAGTAAATATAAGAATAATCCTTTTTATTATTGCCTCTAGGGCATATTTCCAACATATACGGCCATGGGGATCCTCGGCCCAATCTAAAAGATCGGGAGATGACATGGTGAGTACCCCCTAGTCCAGGATACCGCCAGTAGCCCCTGAACCGGTCTTCAAGTTAGGGACACTCCTCGATTCTTCCGAACTGTTCTTCATCTTCGGTCGCCGGTCTTGAAAACTGGTTCAACAAATCTTCTCATCTTCGATCTTGAGAATCGCCGAAGTGCATCCGAAGAGTTTACACGCAGGCATCCAAGGAGCCCCTTTAAGTTTCCGGCCTTTATAAATGCCTTGTTATTTTTATGCCATACCTCGGGTTTGAAGTTTTTCCCGGGAGGCAGTGTCCTCTTGCTTCCGAGCTCCAACGCCAGACTGCATTCGAGGTATCTTTTGCAGCCGAGCACCAATGCCGGACTGCTTCTGAGCTCCAACGCCGAAATGTATCCGAGCTCCAACGCCGGACTGTGTCCAAGCTCCAACGCCGGACTGTATCCGAGCTCCAACGCCGGACTATATCCAAGATGTCATAGATCATCTTGGTTCAAAAAAGTTGAAGGAGTTTAGCCGAGCTTAATGCCGGAAATGCCCTTTACGGAGCTAGCTTGGCGCCCGAGCTTTATCCGGACTGCCTCCGAGGTGGTGCACCACCCCGACCATGAGCTGATTTTTTGTGAATATTTTTAATCGGTGCAGTTTATCCTCTGCCGAGTTATATAGCCAAGATCCCTCAAGGTGTGTATCGGTCTAAAACCCGAGATGCACTGAAGGAAAGCATAAAACCGCTGTTCCCGGTAGCCCTCGAGACTCGTGTCGATGCGCCAAATCGGCCGAGGATCAACTCCTAACTTCGGTAGCATACATAGGAATAAAACGCAGATGGATTATATTAGAGATAATAGTGATCGTGAACGGGCCCCTGAGAGAGGGTCGTGAGAAGTCACATAATATACTAGCTTGACGCCGGTAGGTCCATATGGTACCTATTATTGTCCGAAGACATGTATGCATAGTTCGGTCAAGCCGAACACCGAGCACTTTGAATTCTCTCGCATTGAATAAGCAACTCAGTAGCCCCCGAGACACTGGTCGGGTGGCAACACCAGATCAGGGGATCGATGTGCCCCTTTAATATTTATAAATAATGAGCACGGAGCCCAGTAGCCCCCGAGCCTTAATGTGGGCACGGGTGGCCGAATTAAGGATCGATATCCAGAGTAAAATCACAGATTATGTGTAATGATTCTATGTATCCAAGTACTTTACATCATTATTTTGACTCCATTGCGACTGTTTATCAGTTGAAAGTGGCCCATCGTCGGCTTCTACCCCTTGGTAGATACTACCGCGGTGTTTCCGCAATAACAAAACAACCCTTAGCCGACGTCTCGGTGCCCGAAGGTGGTTGTGTTAGCGGAAACGAGGCAATAAGATATGCGGGCTTTATAACTTTCGCTTAGTCATAGGAGCTTTAAACTGGGGAAGCTAGATATGAGCCCCCGGTTAGTGTTCAGCGACATCCGAGGTCAAGCCGTAAACACTTCGGCTAATGTTATGAACGGCCAGTCATTCAACCTAGTCATCGGATCGTTGACCAGTTTACGCCTATTGTGACAGTCGGTTTTCGGCTTTCTCCACTGAGGTGCTTAACCATGCGAGCTGGAAGCACAATTGTAGTGGTTCTCCCTTTGCACACCTAGCCGAAAAAAGCTGAACGTAGGAGGCAAGAACAGGAGCCGGGCAACCCAACTATTGACCGAAGACACAATTCGAAACCGATGCATATATGGCAATATCCGAGAATGTTTTTGCCGAATCCCTAAAGGTGTCCGGCGTTGCAATGCGAGACTAATGCTGGAAACGCACAAATAGTTTAAAAGCGACATAGGCTTGAAAAACCAAAAAACTTCAGTAAAAACTGGACGTCCGAACTAAATCGAGTGTTCGGTGCCAAATCGAAAATTGGACTTAGAAAAAGAAAATTGTGTTTCCTGTCGTGCTTTATAATGACACATCCTATCTCAAGACTTCAAGCGGGTCAGCCTACGACTTTAATATCCTTATCCCGAAGGCGGAGTGCTTCTCCGAGGCTAGTTTAGCAAACTAAGTTCGAGCGGCTTTGAGAGAAGCAAGGCTATCCGGCTATTGACCACACACTTGCGTCGAGAAAGGAGTGATAAACAACAACAACAATAATAATAATAATAATAATAATAATAATAATAATAATAATAATTGTGACGCCCCCGATTCAATCGTACACTAATCATACACGCAAACGTGTACGATCAAGATCAGGGACTCACGGGAAGATATCACAACACAACTCTAAAAATAAAAAAAAGTCATACAAGCATCATAATACAAGCCCGAGGGCCTCGAGGGCTCGAATACAAGTGCTCGATCATAGACGAGTCAGGAAGCAACAATATCTCAAAGAGACATAAGTTAAACAAGTTTGCCTTAAGAAGGCTAGCACAAATCGGGATACAGATCGAAAGAGGCGCGGGCCTCCTGCCTCGATCCTCCTAACTACTCACGGTCGTCGCCGCCGAGCTGCACGTAGTAGTAGGCACCTCACAGGTAGTAGTCGTCATCGACGGTGGCGTCTGGCTCCTGGGCTCCATCGTGCAGTTGCAGCACTCGAGTAGAGATAGGGAAAAGGGGAACAAGGCAACCGTGAGTACTCATCCAAAGTACTGCAAGCAAGGAGCTACACTACATATGCATGGATATATGTGTAAAGGGCCATATCGGTGGATGAACTGCAGAATGCCCGAGAATAAGAGGGGATAGCTAATCCTATCGAAGACTACGCTTGGCAGCCTCCGCCTTCTGACATGTAGCAGAGAGTAGACTGAAGTCCTCCAAGTAGCATCACATAGCAATAATCCTACCCGGCGATCCCCTCCTCGTAACCCTGAGAGAGAGCAACCACGGGGTTGCATCTGGCAGTTGGAAGGGTGTGTTTTATTAAGTATCCGATTCTATTTGTCATAAGGTCAAGGTACAACTCCAAGTCGTCATGTTACCGAAGATCACGGCTATTCGAATAGATTAACTTCCCTGCAGGGGTGCACCACATAACCCAACACGCTTGATCCCATTTGGCCGGACACAGTTTTTTGGGTCATGCCCGGCCGCGGAAGATCAACACGTCGCAGCCCCACCTAGGCTCAACAGAGAGGTCAGCACGCCGGTCTAAACCTAAGCGCACAGGGGTCTGGGCCCATCGCCCTGAGCACACCTGCACGTTGCGTGGGCGACCGGAAGCAGAACTAGCCCCCTTAATACAAGAGCAGGCCTACGTTCCAATCCGGCGCGCGCCGCTCAGTCGCTGACGTCACGAAGTGCTTCGGCTGATACCACGACGCCGAGTGCCCATATCTTTCCCACGTAGTTGGTTAGTGCGTATAGACCAAATGGCCAGACTCAGATCAAATACCAAGATCTCGTTAAGCGTGTTACGTATCCGCGAACGCCGAACAGGGCCAGGCCCACCTCCCTCTTAGGCGGTCTCAACCTGCCCTATCGCTCCGCCACAAAGATCCACTCGCGGGTGCTCCACAAGCCGACCCGACTTTAGTCACCACATGTATCATGTATAAAGTATATAGTATATACCCGTGATCACCTCCCAAGTGATCTCGGCCCGATAGTATAGCACAGTAGACGGACAAGAATGTAGGGCCACAGATGGAATACTAGCATCCTATACTAAGCATGTAGGATTGCAGGTAAAGGTAACAACAGTAGTAACAAGGACAGGCTATGCATCAGGATAGGTATAACAGAAAGCAGTAACATGCTACACTACTCTAATGCAAGCAGTATAGAGTAGAATAGGCGATATCTGGTGATCAGGGGGGGCTTGCCTGGTTGCTCTCGCAAGAGAGAGGGGTCTTCAACTCCGTAGTCGTACTGGGCAGCAGCAGCGTCGGTCTCGTAGTCTACCAGAGAGAAGAGGGGGACGAAACAATGAATACCATGCAAACAGATGCATCTCGAGCATGACATGACAAGTAACGGTGCTAGGGGTGCCCTAACGCGGTATGAGGTGATACCGGTGAAGGGGGGAAGCATCCGGGAAGTATTCCCGGTGTTAGCGTTTTGAGCGGAAGGGCCGGAGTGGGAAAGTGGCGAGTTCGATAGGTTAGGGGGGTGTGGCGGACGAACGGGTTGCGTATCCAGAATTGTCTTGTCGTTCTGAGCAACTTTCATGTTGAAAATAATTTAATCCGAGTTACGGATTAAAAGATATGATTTTCTAAAGATTTTATTAATTTCTGGAATTCAATTAATTATTTAATTAATTCGAAAATTAGATTAATGACATCAGCATGATGTCATGTCGACGTCGGCGATCAACAGGGTTGGTTGGTCAACTGACGATGGGTCCCACTAGTCAGTGACACATTTTAATTAACAGATTAATTAAACTAATCATAATTAATTAGGGGGTGGGCCCCACTGTCATTGTTTGATTAATTAACTAGTAGTTAATTAGGTTAATCTAATTGTGATTACTTAACTTAATTAATTAATTAATTAATTAATTAATTAATTATTATTATTTATTTATTTATTATTATATATATTTTTTAATTCTTTTCTATTAAAATGTTCTGGGGGCGTGGGCCACCACTGTCATTGGCCCAGAGGGGCATGAAGGGCGCACGGGCGGCAGGTTTACGGGCACACACGCCAGCCTGATTGGGCGCTTGCCCAGGCCGACGGGGTGGGGCGCCATCGCCCGAGGCGACGCCAAGAACCTGGCGAGGCAGCCGAACGGCACCGACGAGAGAGTGGCGGGCGGGAGACAGTGGAGTCATGCGAGGGCGAGGCGAAGCGTGAGAGAGGAAGGCGGCCAAGCGGGGTCGGGCGCAGTCACGCACGCCGGGCGCAGACGGCGAGCAGCGTGGTAGCGGGGCGTGGCGGCGGGGCCAAGGCTGTGGCAGTGGGCGGCGTCTTGAGGCATGCAGCGATACCGCCATGAGGCCGGGCGCGAAGACGCGGACGGCGTCGTCTGCGCGGGAGGATCATGGTGAGGGCGCAGGCCGAAGCGCGGTCGGCGCCCGGCGATAGAGAACGAGGGAGAGGGAGGACGGGCTCACCGAGCTCAGAAGTTGAGCAAAGCCGGCTCGAGGAGGAGTCGGGCTGGCGCGACAGGCGGAGGAGTTCTGGCGGCGCAGCGGCAGCGAGGTGGTCCGGCGACAGTGAGGCCTTTCGAGCGGCAAGACGGCATCGACGGGGTTCGGGCGGCGACGGGTGACGACGAGGTGGCCGTGGCGGAGGCATTCATGGCAGCGGCGTCTAGACAGTGGGGAAGGTCGGCGGGTCGGGGCGACCCGTGGGGAGGAGATGAGGAGGCGTCGGTGGTCCCGGGGAGGTCCGGTGAGGGAGAACTTCGGGCGGCGAGGCGCGGTCGTCGGTGGGGTCGGGGCGCCGTTGCCCCGATCTGGATCGAGTAGAGGGGGCGAGGAGCGAGGGGAGTGGGGGAGGGTCGCCCCGATCCCGATTGGATCGAGAGGGCAGGAGGAGTGGCGACGTGGGGAAGTGGCGTCTTGGGTGGTTTAGGGTTTGAGGCGGTGGGGGTGGATAAGGAGCGGGGGTGGGCTGGCGGTTGGCCTTTGCCGGAGTTAGGCTGGTGGGGGGGCCGACTGGGCCGGCTGGGTCGAGGCCCAGTGGGGGAAGCGGGGGTTCTTTCCCTTTTATTTTCTTTATTTTGTTTGTCTTTCCCTTTTCTTATTTTTTTTATTTGCTATTTTTGCTTTCTTTTAGTTTCCTTTTATTTTAGCTTTAGTAAATTACCAAAGTGGCACCTAAATATATTTAACAAATTTATGCCACTGCCAATAGTTTAATACTTATGAAAATTTAGTTTTGAAAATGTTTATTATTTTTAAAGCATTTAAATAATTGTATTTGCTACTGTTTTATTCATTTTAGAGTATTTAAACATTTTATAAAAGTGTGGTTTCTCCACCATAATTACCTATGCATTATTTGGCTCACTACGAACATTTTAGTTTTAATATTTGAAAACTTTTATTGTTTGCTCGATTTTGAATTTGAATTCGAACCAGTTTGAACTAACGCGAGATTAACAACTTGATAATCGGGGTGGCGTGGCATCGTTAACGATGGGATTCTTGTTGCCTAATTATCCGGGCGTCACAATTCTCCTCCACTACAAGAAATCTCGTCCCGAGATTTAAGAGGTAGTGAAAGGGGGGAAGGTTTGGTAACGAATCTAACGGGTCTCATCATTCTGGCTTGCTCTTCTCGAAGAGATCGATCCAATACATTGATGTCTTCATTTCTCTGCTTCAGGTCATCATGATGAAGTCGACATCCTTTCTTCGGGATCTTCATCGTACTTACGAATAGGTAACGGGGCAGATCGGCAACGACAGAATGCTATAAGGGTAATAATCTGGGATTAACCCACGAATGAGCATATGAGTACCTCTCGAGTTGAACAAATAAAACACATCGAGAGTAAAGTTCAAAGGTACAATAAGAAGTTTCAAGCAGCCAGGCAATCGTTCAATGCCTAGTCAGAAGGTGAAAGGGGTTTCAAGCGACGGAATAATTATTGTGTTCGATGCCAGAATTGATGATCTCATCGGAAGGTGGCTCATGAATTATGTACGAGTTCACGCGGGAGGAATAACTTTGGGAACATGGGGTGTACAGGAGAGTCAGGTTTCGATCCTGTGGAACTGTGGGTTATGGGCCCACCATGTGGTTGAATGTAGGAAGGGGGCCGACATCTTGCATGGCCACGATAGCAAGGCGTGTCAGAGGGTAGCTTGCCGGTTATGTCGACAACAACATCGAAACCAAGGGCGAGGGACGAAGAGAACCATTTTCCTGCTCGTTGAACGAGGCGGGCCAATAGGCAAGGTTCTCGTCCATCGGTGGCTACCGAAATGTCATCAACAATAGTAACAGGGTTTTGCTGACGGAATTGTTACATAAGCAGTAGAATATTGTTGCTTAGATCATATAGATCACAAGAAAGGTTCAAACAAAACAATGGAAAGGAAAACGTGATCATGAGATTAGACAGAACAATGGGAAGGAAAATGTGTTTAAACACACCTTTCAGGGATATATCCTTCCCAAGGACAAGCAGAGCATGATATCCATGACAGGATATAATGTAGAAAACTCTTTAGGTAAGGGAAGAGAAATTTCATGACATTACCCATACAACGGTGTTTAGGTAGTTTCAACAAGAAACATTTAGCATCGCGCCTCTAATGTTCTTGTTGAAGAGCGGGGTATCATAGTCATGCTTCAAGGTAGCAATGATATGGTGTTTCAATCAAGGGCCAGGTTTTGGATACACAAATGATCCATCAGGAGCAACTTATAAAATAAGTCTTACAATTTCCTCCAGGAAGAATGGTTATCCTTGCAAAAGAAATTATAATGATAGGTCCTCCAGCCAGGGGGTGCTAGGCATGACATCATATTACCGGGTCATCAAAGGACCAACATCATAACTACTGGAAAGTCGTCCCAACCATCATATCTGACCGAGATTCAGATCCAATTGGTGTCATGATATGGGAGCAAGTTCCAAAACAAGAGATCATCATTAAATCAAGGAGAGGATGAGGGGGTAGCTGATGGAATCAGCGAAAATCCTCGAGATTTCCAAGAAGGTGGATTTCCACAGTTATGTGAACAAGGAGATAACACTTGTCGGATCAAATGATATAATGATGTATGCTTGAGGAAAACATACAAAGTTAAACATTGGTTAAAGGTGCAACTGAAATATGGGACTAGGTAGCACGATCAATGATAGAATGGTGATTCAATAATCAGTAGTCTAAGAATGAACGGTTGACAATTAACTTCAAAGCAATAGGGTTGCTAGAAGTATAGAATCCAAACAACACCGTTCACTTGTAGGTACCTCGGTTAGAATCAACACGGGAACCAAGAAAGAATGGTGATGGTGAGAAGTATCACTATACCAAGAATTCTTAAGAGGTGGAGTAATCCTCATGACATTCTTGTCATAAAAGATGGTAATACTCCAAGCTAAAGAAGAACAAATGTTGGATATTAAGGATCTCAAGGTATAACACGAAACACGAACAAGTTTGTGTTGAACGGAAGGCAATAAAGTGGGCGATGATAACACCAATCATCGAGGGCAAGGATGGTATTTCTCATCATGATTTCAATAGATCTCTTGGAAGAGCTCAGAATGTTGATGATATTCACGACACATTTGTCGCGAGAGTTCATGAAGATGTAATCGATCGGGCATTTACATCAAGTCAAAGTAATGATAAAGTGAAAGGTTATTGGAACCAAGGGTACGACACAAGCTCGAAACCAAGCTTGTTGTTCAAGGCGAAATGATATGACGATGATGATCGACGTAAGGTTAGTTCATCGTCGAAAATTGTGCTCCGGGAAGAAGGATCGGGTAGCACATTTAAAATTAGCTCGATAATGATATAGCCGATCAGGCTAGGAATGACTTGAAGGATTAATAAATTTGTAAGCAGTGATGGGTTCAAATACTTGTTGAATCGCAATGCAAACTCGATTCAGTTATCGGTGTCTTTGAGTTTTTAATAACTCAGAGCCCGTGAAAAATTTGAATCAGTGAGAAGGTAGTACTTGATGAACTCATAAAAAAGTTATGCAGTTCCATGATAATCTCGAGATACCGGGGGTAATACTCGATGACAGATCAAAGTAGAGGTTGGACTGGGGCATTGCTCTGCAGAAGACAAGTGCTTAAACTTGCACGAGAAATGGTATTTAAAGGAGAACATGGTCGGAACCACGATTGCAAAAGGCGGATCCCGTATATAAGATGATCTTATATCAAGGGAATAATTAATTTTAAAAGAAGCTTCGATGAGAAGATGTGTATCGTGTCCATGGGCATGAACACAAAGTTCAAGGTCGACTCCCACTTCCCCAATGCACAACCTTTCATTCACTTCTCGCGTTCAATGAAGTTGTAGTGTTGAAATTTTATATGGCAAAATACCAGAAGAGTACGACTAGTGAAAACTTTCGAGTCCACACATATTAAGGAAGGCATAGGTTCAACCCATCGGGGCATCTTAGAATCATATACCAGAATCTTTAGAAGTAATTAACTCAAGCTCGAAGGCAGAGCATGGTTGAGAAAGCAGATGATACAATTTACCAAAGGCGTTATGTATCAGAGGAAAGGCTCACAAGGTTATTGAATATGAAGGGCGTTGTCAGATAAAATCCAATAAAGGATTTGGTGGTCCACAAGGGATCTAACGTGAGCATCGGTACTCAACTAGGGGAAGAAGAATGCAAGAAGATCAGATTATAGAAACAACTGACTAACTCAATTGTCAAATGCAAAGGAATTGTCATTTCCAAATCAAGGGATCGAAGCAATGCTACGATTAGGGATGGATAAGTTGAATAGCCTTAGGGTACAATCAACGACAATTGGATTGGTCGAGAACCAATTCAGTTAAAAGAATAGCGAGATCGGCCGGGAAGGTAATTTATAAGGATCAATGATGATTATGGGTATTCATGAAACATATTGAGTCAACAGACTCAAAATGATAATGACAAGGAATGTCAATAAGACTACGAGACTTATGGGATTAACCATAATGTAAGCAAGCAAGAATTTCAAGAGCAAAAGGCTCCAGAGGATTTTCGGAAGATCGAATAGTATTTTGAATACTTTTGTGAAACACATGAACAACTGGTGATGAGCGGATATTCGACAAGTGCGAGGATTTATTTGAAGGGGTATTCATGTGGCAAAGAACTGCTAGGCAGTAGGCACAAAGTATTATCGGAACAATAGAGAAAACTTCAGGGTATCTTGTAATAACAGGATCAATGGGGGATGATCGTATGAATGGCAAGTGTAAGTAGTTATCCATAAGGATTTATCGATGGTCGGGAATAGCAAAAGTGATGGGCACAAAGTCTCGAGAGAATATCAAAGAGTATCTTCGGAATCTTCTGGTGAAGCAGGCCATCATCTAGAATGAAGGGGCTCTCCGGGAGAAAGTATTTACGAGAACCTAGAGTTAGAGTTAGCAAAACCATTTAACCCGAATAGAAGAGAGATCAGGGTCCGAGAGTAAAGGCGAGGAATAAAAGATCCTAATACCACCCAAATGGCGACGTGGGCCCTTACGCCACACAGCCATGTTAGTAAAAGTTTTTCAATGACTAGACTCGACTTTGGCCAAGGAGATGGAAAGGGGGATTCCTATAGGCAGTCGGCTCTGATACCAACTTGTGATGCCCCCTATTCAATCGTACACTAATCATAGACGCAAACGTGTACGATCAAGATCAGGGACTCACGGGAAGATATCACAACAGAACTCTAAAAATAAAAATAAGTCATACAAGCATCATAATACAAGCCAAGGGCCTCGAGGGCTCGAATACAAGTGCTCGATCATAGACGAAGTCGTGGAAGCAACAATATCTCGAGTACAAACATAAGTTAAACAAGTTTGCCTTAAGAAGGCTAGCACAAAGCTGGGATACAGATCGAAAGAGGCGCGGGCCTCCGCTCGAGATCCTCCTAACTACTCACAGTGGTCGCCGGGCTGCACGTAGTAGTAGGCACCTCCGGGGTAGTAGTCGTCATCGACGGTGGCGTCGCTCTGGGCTCCATCGTGCAGTTGCAGCAATCGAGTAGAGATAGGGGAAAAGGGGGAACAAGGCAACCGTGAGTACTCATCCAAAGTACTGCAAGCAAGGAGCTACACTACATATGCATGGATATATGTGTAAAGGGCCATATCGGTGGACTGAATCGCAGAATGCCGTAATAAGAGGGGATAGCTAATCCTGTCAAAGACTACGCTCGGCAGCCTCCGCCTTTGCAAAGCATGTAGCGAGAGAGTAGGTGAAGTCCTCCAAGTAGCATCACATAGCAATAATCCTACCCGTGATCCTCCTCGTAACCACGAGAGAGAGCGACCACCGGTTGAATCTGCACTTGGAAGGGTGTGTTTTATTAAGTATCCGGTTCTAGTTGTCATAAGGTCAAGGTACAACTCCAAGTCGTCACATCCAGAAGATCACGGCTATTCGAATAGATTAACTTCACCAGGGTGCACCACATAACCCAACACGCTTGATCCCATTTGGCGGACACACTTTTACGGGTCATGCCCGCCACGGAAGATCAACACGCCGCAGCCCCACCTAGGCTCAACAGAGGTCAAGACGCCGGTCTAAACCTAAGCGCAGTGGGTCCGGGCCCATCACTCTGAGCACACCTGCACGTTGCGTGGGCGGCCGGAAGCAGAACTAGCCCCCTTAATACAAGAGCAGGCCTACGTTCCAATCCAGCGCGCGCCGCTCAGTCGCTGACGTCACGAAGTGCTTCGGCTGATACCACGACGCCGAGTGCCCATATCTTTCCCACGTAGTTGGTTAGTGTGTATAGACCAAATGGCCAGACTCAGATCAAATACCAAGATCTCGTTAAGCGTGTTAAGTATCCATGAACGCCGAATAGGGCCAGGCCCACCTCTCTCCTAGGCGGTCTCAACCTGCGCCTGCTCCGCCATACAAAAGATCCACTCATGGGTGCTCCACAAGCCGACCCGACTTTAGTCACCACATGTATCATGTATAAAGTATATAGTATCTACCCGTGATCACCTCCCGAGTGATCTCGGCCCGATAGTATAGCACAGTAGACGGACAAGAATGTAGGGCCATAGCTGGAATACTAGCATCCTATACTAAGCATGTAGGATTGCGGTAAAGGTAACAATGAGTAACAAGGACGGGCTATGCATCGGGATAGGTATAATGTAGCAAAGAACATGCTACACTATTCTAATGCAAGCAGTATAGAGAAGAATAGGCGATATCTGGTGATCAAGGGGGGTGCTTGCCTGGTTGCTCTGGCAAGAGAGAGGGGTCGTCAACTCTGTAGTCGAACTGGGCAGCAGCAGCGTCGGTCTCGTAGTCTACCAGAGAGAAGAGGGGGAAGAAATAATGAATACCATGCAAACAGATGCATCTCGAGCATGAAAAGACAAGTAACGGTGCTAGGGGTGCCCTAACACGGTATGAGGTGATACCGGTGAAGGGGGGAAGCATCCGGGAAGTATTACCGGTGTTCCGCGTTTTCGGGCAGAGGAGCCGGAGGGGGAAAGTTGTGAGTTCGATAGGTTAGGGGGGTGTGGCGGACGAACGGGTTGCGTATCCGGAATCGCCTTTGTCGTTACGAGCAACTTTCATGTTGAAAATAATTTAATCCGAGTTACGGATTAAAAGATATGATTTTCTAAAGATTTTATTAATTTCTGGAATTCAATTAATTATTTAATTAATTCGAAAATTAGATTAATGACATCAGCATGATGTCATGCTGACGTCAGCAGTCATCAGGGTTGACAGGTTAATTAAACTAATCATAATTAATTAGGGGGTGGGCCCCATTGTCATTAGTTGATTAATTAACTAACAGTTAATTAGGTTAATCTAATTGTGATTACTTAACTTAATTAACTCATTAATTAATTAATTAATTAATTAATTAATTATTATTTATTTATTTATTATTATTATATATATTTTTTAATTCTTCTTTTTTTATTAAAAGCGTTAAGGCGTGGGCCCCTTTATCGATAACCCACAAGGGCATAACGGCGACGGGCGGCGGGTTTACTGAGCATGACGCCCGGCCGATTAGGCGCTTGCCTGTGCCAACGAGGTGGCGCCATCGCCGGACGACGCAACACGGCGAGGCCGGGCCGTGAACGGCACCGGGCGAGAGTGGCGGATCGCAGCGGCGGGTCAAGGCGCGCAGGAGCAGGCGGCAGCAGAGGGAAGGCGGCTGCTGGGTCGGGCAGTCACGCACCAGCGCAGACGGCGAGCAGCGTGGGCGCCCGCGGGACGTGGCGAAGCGGGCCGCGGCTGTGGCTGCGTGGCGCGGGAGCAGCGTGCACCGCAAGGAGGCCGGGCGCGAAGACACGGACGCGGCGCGTGTGGGCGCGGAGGATCATGGTGAGGCGAGGCGGCGCGGTCGGCGCCCGCGACAGAGAACGAGGGGAGAGAGGGAGGACGGGGCTCACCGAGCCCTGTAGTTGAGCAAAGCCGGCTCGAGCAGGAGTCGGGGCTGGCGCGACGGGGCGGAGGAGTTCTGGCGGCAGGCAGCGACAGGTGGTCCGGCGACAGTGAGGCCTTGGCGGCCGCAACATCGACGGGGTTCGGCGGCGGCAGGGTGACGACGACGAGGTGGCCGTGGCGGAGGCGTTCCGCGTGGCGTCTAGACGGTGGGGAAGGTCGACGGGGTCGGGGGCAGCGACCCGTGGGGAGGAGGTGAGGAGGCGTCGGTGGTCCTGCGGGGAGGTCCGGTGAGGGGAGAACTCGGGGCGGCGAGGCGCGGTCGTCGGTGGGGTCGGGGCGCCGTTGCCCCGATCTGGATCGAGTAGAGGGGGCGAGGAGCGAGGGAGTGGGGAGGTTCGCCCGATCCCGATTGGATCGAGAGGCGGGAGGAGTGGCGACGTGGGGAAGTGGGGTGCCGTGGTTTAGGGTTTGAGCGGTGGGGTGGATAAGGAGGCGGGGTGGGCTGGCCGGTTGGCCTTTGCCAGGTTAGGCCGGCCTGGTGGGGTGGCCGACTGGGTCGGCTGGGTCGAGGCCCAGTGGGGGAAGCGGGGGTTCTTTCCCTTTCATTTTTTTTATTTTGTTTGTCTTTCCCTTTTCTTATTTTTTTATTTGCTATTTTTGCTTTCTTTTAGTTTCCTTTTATTTTAGCTTTAGTAAATTACCAAAGTGGCACCTAAATAGATTTAACACATTTATGCCACTGCCAATAGTTTAATACTTATGACAATTTAGTTTTGAAAATGTTTATTATTTTTAAAGCATTTAAATAATTGTATTTGCTACTGTTTTATTCATTTTAGAGTATTTAAACATTTTATAGAAGTGTAGTTTCTCCACCATAATTACCTATGCATTATTTGGCTCACTCCGAACATTTTAGTTTTAATATTTGAAAACTTTTATTGTTTGCTCGATTTTGAATTTGAATTCGAACCAGTTTCGAACTAACGCGAGATTAACAACAGTAACCGGGGTGACGTGGCATCGTTAACGTGGGATTACTGTTGCCTAATTATCCGGGCATCACAATAATAATAATAATAATAATAATAATAATAATAATAATAATAATAATAATAATAATAATAATAATAATAATAATAATAACTTTGCAACGACTAAGAAGAAAAACACTTAATATAAAACGGCTCAAATAAACTTAAGAGCCCCCAAGTGACTTGGGTAAAAGAATGATTATGTGTACTGAAGTACTTATATCATATCTATGTTCACCCGAACTTTAAACGCGTCTTACCCGGGCAAGTCGGCTTCTCCCTCTTGATTGAAAAGACCGAAAAGTGTTATGTACTCCACTGTCGAGAATACCGACGGTGTTTCCGATAACTGTGCAATCAGGCCATAAGGCTGTAATGCATAAAGCGCCAGTGGAACTTATGCTATATTACGAATGAAGTATAAGAAGCATCTTCGAAGAAAATAGTACCCCCACCAATACCTTTCTTCGGTTGCTCATTGCTACTATGAGACTTATGCAATAGACTTTTTGTATTCATGAGTTCCATTGTGTGCCGACCATAATTGAAAACAATAAGAGCGCTAGCTTTCGGCTTCACGCTTGATCTGTGGTCCGCTCGGATGACCCGATCGTGACAATCGCAGAGGTGCTCCCTTTACTCCCTAGCCGAACAATCGGGAACGTAGGGGTAAACACAGGAGCGAGGCAACCCAGCTTGCAAATCGCTTAAGTCAATATGGTGCATATTGTGGTGTAATACACGAACAAGGAACGAAGCCATACAAGTATAATCATATGCAAGAGGAAAGGCTTCATAAAGGAAACCCCCAAGTGAATTGGGTATTTGAATTTGTGTGTCACAAACAAAGTTTTGACAAGAAATTTTTTTTTACAAGCAACTTTTTTCCAAAAAAGTATAATGCTTGGTCGAACCGACCACAAGTTGAAAATTTAAAACTTTGAGTATGGAGGAAATTTAGCTGGTTAATGTGTTCGGTATTGATGATGCGGTCCGAGCTTGATGCGGGACAAGGATACATCCCCCAAGCTGGTCCCGAGGTGGCGGAGCAAAGAGCTTGGCACTAGAAAGTGGTGACATAGCACGGTCAATGCAGGCCGGCAAAGTGATGCCGAAGTCCCCGCCATGGGGTAATGAAGTGTTGATGAAGCCCCCCATCCAGCCGAGGTAACGTGGTATGTCAGTACGCCGAGTTGACGATACTGCCCAACCCGGACCATTTTCCTGTGCACAAAAAATAGTGCAAACCGGAGATAATAGTAATAATAATAATTTAAAAAAATCATTGCATAATAAATAATTTATGCAAAGTGAGTAATAGAAGAGATATGGCCTGGCGCCGAAGTCAATGTCGATGCAGGGCGTCGGCGTGATGCGGTAAAGGCGTGAAAAAGCCTGAATTCACAGGTCGGTCGGAGTTCGGATCACGGCGTCACGGACTATGTACGGAAACTGGCCGAACCACCATACGACTGTCGTTAATGCGGCCACCATTTGATAGACCTGTGTACATATGATGGGCAAACCAGAGTAATAATTCCTTGGGAAAAATGAACCCAAACAAGCAAAAAATACTAGAATTAATAGCACCTGTTTATTTGTTGTAGCAATCCAAAGAAAGGTGATTCCCAAAATTGGGAATCGATCCGCACACCCATTGCCTGATGGGCGATAAAGCGACGGCATGGCGATGCTGGCAAAGGTTGGCTCGCCGAGGCAAAGCCCTCGGTCCAGCTAACATGATGGAGCTGGTCGGCTAGTGACGCCGAAGTCTCCGGAGTAGGTTGATGAAGAGATGGCGAAGCCCCCGGTCCAGCCGAGATGTCAAAGCTTCGATGTCACCCGATGAGTCGAAGTAGGTCGGCGTGATGGACACCGGCTTGAAGAAGCAACAGTGCGGCCCTGCCGATGTAGGTCGTGACGTGGTCAATGCCGGCTTGATGAAGCGACCGTGCGGCGATGCCGGTGTGCCCGCTCCGTGTAATCCGTGGGGAGGCGATGTTGGTGATGATTTATCCTTGGCAATGCCGAACTCTTGTTTGGCTTGCCGAGATGATGATCCAAGAAGTTGAGCTCGGCTCAACAAAGTGACGACGATGTCTAAGCGTGGAGTCGGCACCGTGGAGCAATATTGCCGAACTGGTTTGACACCAAAGATGATGGTGAAGATCATGTTCAAAAGATTTTAAAGTTAGTGGGATGTGTTCGGGAACAAAACAAAATACCCCATACAAAACTTCCTTCAAAAAGGATGTCCGAAATCCCGTTCATAAAAAAGACGAACTCGGGTCGGATTCGTTGCCTTGAAAAACAGATCCGAAAAGTGATGCACTAATCGGAAGGTTCCCGGAGTTTGGACGGTCAGATCGAGCTGAAATTTTGAAGGGCGGTGGATATAGTAATTCCGCATTCAATCAACGGTTGGATCTTCCAAAGGACATCCGAGATAGAAGCTGGACACCACACCCTAAACCCGTCCAGATTCCAGTCCATATTTGACAGGGTTCCAGTATATCGCGGAATGCCAGAGATTCCTCCATCTGAACTCGACGAAATTTTCCAGGGTTGTTGTAGACTCAATTCCGCACAATTCCACCGAAGCAATCGTTAAAACGACACTTGAGGATGCGATGACACCGGATACAAGTTCGCTGTCCAGAAAAGCAGCACGGTCGCCCGAGGGCAATGTTGACGTTGAGCCCCCAGGCTCCCTGGATGATTCCTCCATGATCTTGATAGAGATCGGAGTTGATGTTGATGAAGGCTCTCCTCCGGAAATGACGATCGGAGGTAGGGCACAGTCCTTGGTCCAGCAAAGGTGACCAGTCGAGCCGGTGACGAAGAAGCCAACGTCGCAGTTGATCTGCGGTCGAGCCATTAATCCTTCTGTCGATCACACAGTGGAACTCTCAATGAAAGTACCAATGTTGGTGTCAAAACCGGCGAATCTCGGGTAGGGGGTCCTGAACTGTGCGTCTAGGATCGATGGTAACAGGAGACAGGGGACACAATGTTTACCCATGTTCGGACCCTCTTGATGGAGGTAATACCCTACTTCCTGCTTGATTGATCTTGATGATATAAGTATTACAAGAGTTGATCTACCACGAGATCATAGAGGCTAAACCCTAGAAGCTAGCCTATGATTTTGATTGTGTATATCTGATCTATCTACTAGCCTGGCCTCGGTTTATATAATGCACCAGAGGCCTAGGATAACAAGAGTCCTAGCCGAATACGCCGACGGGGAGGAGTCCTTGTCTTGATCGCCAAGTCTTGTGGAATCTTCCTTGTATGCGGCAGCTGTCCGAACTGGCCTATGAGTATATGGCCATGGGGGTCCTCAGCCCAATCTAATAGATCGGGAGATGACGTGGTGAGTACCCCCTAGTCCAGGACACCGTCAGTGAGCAAATCTCGCAAGACCAGATAGCAGCAAGCAGGGTGTCTTGAAAAGCTTAGGCCTCGCTTCGACGATGGCCGTGTGCATGTCTCTCGAGCATGCAGCCAGCCGTAGAGCACTCAACATATCCATACACGAACAACAGAAGTCGAGGATGTCACTAGGGAGATTGCTCGAATCGCGGCTCCTATGGATGTTGCATGGTTCGCGTTCGGCCATGGTGGAGTTTGGAAGGTGGGGTTTTGGGGGGCTTGATTTACGTGGGAGAAGGCACTCGGTGCTGGAGCGGCTAGTGAGGGAATAGTGGTACTGGGGGAGGCGAGCATGGCAAGGGTACACGGGGCACAGTGAGATGATGAAGAGTGACCTTAGGATCTCCGGCAAGACGGAGATGGAGATGGAGTGGTGCTAAGGGAGAGGGAGACGAGGTGAGGTATTAGCGGCGGCGACAGTGACTGCTCGGTGCACAAGGTGAGGCTGACTTTGGTAACCCGAACACGCCGCCTGGACTGGTGTCACCTCGGGCGCAGGGTCTTGTTAGTTCATTGTGAGGACCGGATGAATAATATTTTGACCATCAAGTGTACCACAGTTGTACTACTACTACTAGTAGGAGTAGTAGGAACATGAGTAGTACTACCTCCGTCTCGGTGAATAAGTCATTCGCGTAGTTTTAGGTCGATGATTTAACTCTCTAAATATGTATTATATGTGATAAAAATATATTTAGAAACTACATCCATGTAGAAATCTAATGATATACTTTTCGTGACATATAACACATATTTAATTGCTCAAATCAATGACCTAGAACTACGTGAGTGACTTATTCACCTAGACGAAGGTAGTACTGTATAGCGGAAATAGGTCTCCCGTGCTAGCATGCCTCTGGGTTCACTTCATCCTCCAGGTATCATCCATATTGCGAGCAAAACCAAATTCTCGTGCATGCGGAAGCGTGAAGAAGGCCTTTTCTTTTTTCAGGATAACCGCATATTCCTTAACTAGAGAATGTTGTGTCTCCCACGCACGCGCCAATATCCATCCGAACCAGCTCGACACATTTTCTTTATCCGTTTGCATAGGTCCCACCTGTCAGGAGGGGTGCAGAAATAAAAAGGAATCATAATGTCTCGCCATGGTGATTCAAGAGTGACCTCAACTTGCAAGTGGCACATGTAGCGCTAGAAGGATGGGCACGTACAGGGACAGGTACCACTCCTCAGTCTACCTGCATAGCCTTTTTGTTTAGTCTACCTAGCCGTCTAATCAACTGCCTATAGGCCACTTCTCCCATTTACTTCTCCATCAGGAACCAAATTTCCTCGGCTTCTTCACTACTCCTTCATCTTCATTTGCATCCAAACCACACTGCATTCACATTGTTTTAACCTCTTCACATCCTCCTGGAGTAATTCCGAAGCCCCTTTAAATAATCATCTTCTTCAGTTAGACTAGCCATCTAATCCTAATTCTCCAAACCATAACCCTCCGGTCCAGCGGTTCCAAATGGCGAAAGAGATCCAGATGTAGGTTTTTAGCGTCCAACATGTCCTCGTCGAAGGCTCATTGAGCATAGTTGCCATAGTCAGCGACCACCGAAGGGTTGTTCGGAAGTGGATAAACAGTGTATCCAAGTCCCTCCAAAAGGTGGAGATGAAGGTCATCGGTCTCGACGCAGAGTACACGGAGCGTGCCACTGGGAAGATCCAATGCGCCGCCGTCCTTCAGCTGTGCCTCAAAGATGATGTTTTGGTGTACCACATCATACACGCGCCCTCCATACCAGGTGAGCTTCAAGATTTCTTGTCTCGGAAGGACATATACTTCTATGGGGCAGCCATCGGAGGGGACAAACAGAAGTTGGAGCCGTACAACCTTGATTCGGAAAGCATCACTGACGTACAAACCAAAATAAAAATTCCTGTAGAAAATTGTGATAAACCGACACCATCCCTATTCGACGTAGCAAATTTTATGCTCAGAACAAATCTTCAGAAGGGTGACGAGGCGCTGGCATTAAGCTCGTCTGGATGGGAGAATTATCCCTTGACGTACGAGTGGATAAAATATGCTGCCCTCGATGCCCGTGTGAGTTTCGAGATAGCTGCAAGGTCCAGAGAGCTTGTTGTGAAGCCGTCTCCCACAGAAAATGAGAACAAGAACAAGAAGAAGAAGCTGCACCAGCAGCAGGGCATTATGGATGGATGAACTATTTCCTCTCTTGTAAAAAAAATTATTCCCTCTGTGTGTATATTGATATAGATGGAGTATTTCGATGGTGTGCATGTCTTTGAAACAAGTAGTAGCATGGGGCCGCTGGACTCTAAGGAACTATTTTTATCCCCCTACCTTTCTCTACTACTACTCCTTCCAGTGATCGGTAGGCAATGCATGTGTCCATAGACATGACAGCTTGTCCATGGAAGTTCAACTACGGTGACCATCACGTTTCATCCACTTCCACTTGCGATTCCCACGATGCCGCTCCAACCCACGGCACCACGTCCCCCGACGCGCGCCTCACCCCTCTCGGCTGCACCGCCCCTCTTCCTTTGTGTGCTTGACATGTGGGCCACCTGAAATGCGGCGAGCATCAAGTTTCTACCACAGCCACACGCGATTCCCACGATGCCGCTCGAACCCATGACACCACACGTCCCCCGACCTGTGGCTCACCCCTCTCGGCCCCACTGCCCCTCTGCCTTCGGGAGCATTACATGTGGACCAGCCACCTATCGGGTCCACATGTTATTGACTCAAAGGCAGGTGTAGTAAGGCATTGAAGCTCAGTCCCAAGGGCCCCGAGAGGGAAATGTAACTCCAGCGCAAGGCCTTGTGGTGCTATGCTGCATGAACTCGTGTCAAACTCGAGATTTGTTTCTTTACTATACATGCACGCAACGATTTAATGGACATTGTAATCTCAACATGTGATGGGGAGATCTAAATTTGAATTTGAAGCTTATAAAACGAAAAAATTCAAAACAAATAAACTGGGAGAGAGGGAGTATACCGTAGGATGTGTCCCATACGAAATAATTCCCCTGGTTTGTCACCGCGAAGATGTGGTTAGAAAGGAGCACAACGTCTTCTTACTCGTACGACAACAAATCGGCCGCAGACAACATGGTCCACCTTTGACCGCCATCTGCAAGGTCCGCGCTATCTTCTTCAATCTCATCGTGGTTCCATCGTACCAATTCAGGCGGTCGCCCTTTGCATGGCTGATCCCAATGTTGGACAAAGGTTCTACGGGAACGGTGTAACCATTGTAAATGTTGTGCAAATTAATGTTGGTACCCTCTCGTACATATGCAAGCCAATCTCCACTCGCACCGAGCCTAACCTATGAAACAGTGGGCAGGGGGAGAATTAGGAAATAGACACGGAAGTAGTCTTTAGAATGCATTTACTACGTGATCAAACTCATCTTACCTGCTCATTGGACAAAATCCGAGTGCCCCTAAACGTCGGCATCTCAAGGGGCGTCAACTTGAAACTACGGCCACGCCGCGCTGGAGAGACCCCCAAGGAAACATCCTCGTGCGTTGGACGGAACATTAAGATGCATTTCTATGAGTAGTTTATCTTGTGAGAGAAAAGGATGAACGAGCGAAGGCCTTATTTGCAAATGTGGAGAGGGGTGTAGGTAGCTTTTTGCAAAATTTCCATAGTTTTCTTCCTATCCGTCAGATATAAATTGGACGGCCTATATCGCATGATGGAAGGCACACCATCATCACCAACTCTGTTACTCTGTTTTTTATAAGATTAGTTTATCTTGCAAGAGAAAAGGATGAACGAGGGAAGGCCTTATTTGCAAATGTGGAGAGGTGTGTGGGCCTTTTTGCAAAATTGCCATAGTTTCCTTCCTATCCGTCAGATATAAATCGGACGTCCTATATTGCAGGATGGCAGGCACACCATCATCATGTAACACCCACGATGCGGCTATATCTCCCACGTGTCGAGGCACGACTTGGAGGCATAACCGCATGGTGGTTTTGTCGCAAGAAGGGTCATCTTCACACAATCCCATGTAATGAACAAGAATGGGATAAAGAGTTGGCTTACAATCACCACTTCACATAAATAACAAGTTAAACATACATCATCCAGAATACAATCAAGGTCCGACTATGGAACCAAAATAAAAGAAGATAAACCCAAATGCTAGATCCCCGATCGTCCCAACTGGGCTCCACTACTGATCATCCGGAAAAGAAAACATAGTAACGACCAAGGTCCTCGTCAAACTCCCACTTGAGCTTAGTTGCGTCACCTGCACTGGTATCAACGACACCTGCAACTGTTTTGGTAGAATCTGTGAGTCACGAGGACTCAGCAATCTCACACCCGTGAGATCAAGACTATTTAAGCTTATGGGTAGGAGAAGGTAGTGAGGTGGAGCTGCAGCAAGCACTAAGCATATATGGTGGATAACATACGCAAATAAGAGCGAGAAGAGAAGCAACACAACGGTCGTGAAGCTAGAACTGATCAAGAAGTGATCCTGAAACTACTTACGCACAACCATAACACAAGAACCGTGTTCACTTCCCGGACTTCACCAAAAAGAGACCATCACGACTACACACGCGGTTGATGCATTTTAATTAAGTTAAGTGTCAAGTTCTCTACAACCGGACATTAACAAATTCCCATCTGCCACATAACCGTGGGAACGGCTCTCGAAAGTTTATACCCTGCAGGGGTGTCCCAACTTAGCCCATCACAAGCTCTCACGGTCAACGAAGGATATTCCTTCTCCTGGGAAGACCCGATCAGTCTCGGAATCTCGGTTACAAGACTTTTCGACAATGGTAAAACAAGACCAGCAAAGCCGCCCGATGTGCCGACAAATCCCGATAGGAGTCGCACGTATCTCGTTCTCAGGGCACACCGGATGGGCAAGATGTCGGGTTGGCATAGACCCTGGTTGCCCAAGGGGCGCCGGACATTGCCCGGCTTGGGCCAGCACTCTGAGGAACACTGGCCCGGGGGGTTAAGATAAAGATGACCCTTGAATCTGCAGAACCCAAGGGAAAAAGGCTTAGGTGGCAAATGTTAAACCAAGGTTGGGCCTTGCTGGAGGAGTTTTATTCAAAGCAAACTGTCAAGGGGGTCCCATAAATCCCCAACCACATAAGGAACGCAAAATCAAGGAACATAACACCGGTATGACGGAAACTAGGGCGGCAAGAGTGGAACAAAACACCAGGCATAAGGCCGAGCCTTCCACCCTTTACCAAGTATATAGATGCATTAATTAAAATAAGAGATATTGTGATATCCCAACATAAACATGTTCCAACATGGAGCAATCTTCAACTTCACCTGCAACTAGCAACGCTATAAGAGGGCCTAAGCAAAAGCGGTAACATATCCAAACAACGGTTTGCTAGGAAGGTGGGTTAGAGGCTTGACATGGCAATATGGGAGGCATGATAAACAAGTGGTAGGTAGCGCGACATAGCGATAGAGTGAACAACTAGCAAGCAAAGATAGAAGTGATATCGAGGGTAATGGTCATCTTGCCTGAGATCCCGCAAGGAAGAAGAACGAGTCCATGAAGTAGACGAACCAAAGTAGTCGAACGGATCCTCACAACCGCAACTTAACCGGAACTATCGAGAAGAAGCACAACCGGAAAGAAGCAAACAACATGGTAAACAAACATCACATAGACATGGCATGATGCACAAACAAGTATGATGCATATCCGGTTTAAAGAGGCATAGCATGGCAAAGTGCACAAACAACACTACAAGTTAAGTGGAGCTCAATATGTAACAAGTTGCATATTGACGAAACACCACATTCAAGTTATTTAGTTCGCTCTCATTTATGTACCCCAACAATTTTAAATGTTGGTTAACATGGCAAGAGATGAAGCATAAGTAAACTAACTATTTAGGCAAGTTTAAATGAGGCCGGAACACCAAAAAACAATCCCGGAAAATCCTCATATGCATATTTTAGATTTGGTACTGTTCTGCCTAAAACCATATTTTAAAGTTGTTAAACATAAAAATAAAGTGAACCAAGTTATTCTATGCATTTTTCCACCCCATTTACATATAAAGTTTATTTAAATCCGAGCTACGGTTATTTAGCTATGAAATAAATCATTTTAGCATGGCATTTAACAAATTAATGCAAACAGCAAGTTAACATTTTAAACATGCATGAAAGTTAGATATTATGAAACTAGATGAAATTCTAAGCACTTTTCATATTTGAAGTTTTAACATATGGTGCATGGTTATTTAGTTATTAAATGCATGAACAAGGGTTTTTCTGCAAAACTGGCAGCCTCTGGAAAAATAACTAAATTCGAAGAACTGGGAAAAACATCTACGGGCTGAATCTGGGCGGACATGGCCCTCACCATGGGCCAGGCCCAGTCGGTGGAGAGGCCCGGCAGGCCTGGCACGGCCTTGGCGTTGCTGGGCTGAAGCGGGTGAAGGGCGACGCGGTGGCCCGAGCCGGGCGGCCTTGATCAACGCTGGCGCTCCTCGCTCATGTGATGCAAACGAAGTAGAGGCCGCGGCAGGGGACTTGGCGAAGCAGGGAGGTTCAGACGGCGATGGACTTGGCGGGGTGGCCTGGAGGAGCTTGGGTCTTCGGCGAAGGGCGGCGCGACGGGGAGGCTACGGGCAAGGGAGGCCCGGATCTGGTGGCAAGCTCCTGGGACGGCGCCAGATCAGAAGAAGAGGAGGGCCTCAGCGTGGTCTATGTAGGTAGAAAACGTGACTGGATAGTCAGCAAGGAGCGATGCATGGAGAGGAAAAAGGAAGGCCACAGAGGCATGGCTTGACGGCGGAGCTCACCTCCGACGAAGCGGCGGCATGGGGAAGGTCCTAGCGATGAGACAGAGGGGCGCAAGAGAGGCTCTCGTCGAGGTCCTCCAGTAAGCAGAGAAGCGGTGCGACGCCGAGCTACAGAGGGACTTGCGGCGGAGCTCGGTGCCTCGCCTCGCTGGAAGACGAACGGGACAGCGGCGGCTGGCGCTGGTCCATGAGCAGCAGAGAGCGAAGGTTAGAGGAGAAACAGAGAAAAGGGGAGAAGGGGCGCGAGGAGGCGACCACTGCTTCGGCCGGGCGCGGACGAGCAGAAGGCAGGTCCTCGGGCACGGGGCGATGAGGACGGCCTGCTGGAGCATGCTTGGGGAGGAGCAGGGGCACGCGAGGAGCTGCTGTTGGTCATGGTCGGCGGCGCAAAACCAGGGAGGTGGTTGGAGGCGGGAGAGGATCTGGATCGGGTGCTCTCTGGTTGGTCTGATGCTGAAAACGAGGGAGGGAGAGAGAGGCTGGCTGGTGATTTGATGGATGGGACAGCTAGGGCTAGGGTTTGCCCAGATATATATATAGTAGATGGTTAAAGTGAGACTATTTGGTCCCTCCGATCATAATCAGACGGCCGAGAAATAAATAGGTAGGGAGTCCAAATAAGAAAACGGAGATGATTTTATAGATGTTTGAGGATGATCCGAACCCAACGGTAATGAAAGTCCGGTTTAGGTTTGGAGAAGTTCCGGACGCGCGCGAGGGGTCTGAGAGAGGTTGACAAGGACAAAGAGACCTGACAAAAGGTCAACGGAGACAAAGAGAAGCGGCAACCACGAACGACTACGAGTTTTATGAAAACATGCGGATGCAATGCGGATGATGCGATGAAGAATGCAACAAACAAATAAAACACACGGCGGCAACAAAATACATGGAAAGCGCCTGAAGCGTCGGTCTCGGAGCGTTACAACACTCCACCGCTACAAGAGGATCTCGTCCCGAGATCTAGGATGGCACCGTAGAGAAGTGGAAGAGGAAGAGGTAAAGCAAAGTTGCTTCTTTGGCAAACAAGTGAACCACGAACCTAGAGAGGTTGGACAACTTGAAAGAAAGAATACAATGAAGATGAACAAAGTTGAAAACACTCCGATAGAAAATAGGAACAAGAAACATTATGAGAATCTTGTGGGTTGAAAGACATGAAAGAAGTGCTTAACGAACCAAAAGAATATGAAACCACCCCGGTATAACGAGATAGCCAAGGAACAAGAATGACATAGTTTTGACAGCACTCCGATTGAACATGGAATGAAAAGAACGGGGAAGACAATAACATCTTCTACCTCAAATGAATTTGATTATAGCATCTTCAAAAAGAAGGATAGAACAGAGTTGTTGGAAAACCAACAACGAAAAGAATAAACTTGTAGTGGGCTTAAGGAAACAGCTCAAAACTTAGAGGTGAATACATGCCACTACAGAAAACAATTGATTGCTTGAGAGAAACACGGAGATAAAAACTTGATTCGCCGAGAGAATAGGAGAAAACTTGGATCATTGATAAGCGTCACAATTGGTAACATTCCTTAGGGAAGGCTTTAGGTGAAATATGACACAAGATAACTCCAACGAAGAGATTGATGGATCTAAAATATCTCATTCTTGACAACATGAGAATCATGAAACATGAAAAGAAATTGTCAAGAATGACATATCACCATCTCAAATGATAAGATAGAACGAATTGCACTTTGGAATGCAGAATATAAAGGTTGAACCAATGATGAAAAGAATTCGAAAGATCTTGGAGAAAGACATTTGACTCATGGTAAATCATTCTTACGTCAAACTTCGAAAATAATTTGGGAATAGCTCCGGGAAAATTATAAGAGTCAGGTAAGATACTGGGAAAAGACCTGTGGGTTAGGGCCCACTCAAAAAAAACTACACCATTGAACGATTAAAAGAAAGATTGCGCCTGTTGAATTAAATGGCTTGAATAAGGTAAGACCTCGAAATAGCTTGAAAGGATTTCGAATAGAAACTTGAATCTTCTGGGATATCTTCAGCACTCTGGAACAATTGAATAGAACGTGAAGAATGATTAAGAGTTGCACCGGCATGAGAAAGCATTTGAAACAAGGAAAGGAATGTGATCAACATTGAAGGCTTGAATTTAATCCACCGGAAATGAAAAAGAATGAAGAATGATGAACTTGAAGCTCCATTAGTATCTTCCTGAGAATCACCGGATAAGAACAAGGAGGAAAAGAATGAAGAGACTTCACATCAATAAAAATGATACTTGATTAAGAAATCTAAGTCCTTGAAGAAAAGGGTGGGAGGGTGGGAAAACAAAGGAAACTTGGGTCGGATGAAACAAACACCGTTGAGAAAAAGCTTATAATTGATCTTGCGAATGTTGGAATGATCGGATTTACTTGAAGAGAAGCACACCGGTTGGAAAGAATTGAAAAGACAACCTTGATGATCAAGAAGGATTAGCATCCACATAAAAATATGAGAACACCGCTTAGAATAAGGTATGGAATCAACACTTGGCATTGAAGAAACTCGAATACCACAAAACAAAACAAAACGAAAACAAAGGATTTGGCTTGCAGAATAAGCCGGAAACAAACATATGATAGATCCCATATCGTATCATGTGTGTATTGGAAACATATCCTACGAGATACTAGAATTCCCACTTATAAACTCCCGAAACTTTATGGTTATGCAATCTGGTGTTGGGGATACAGGGGACGCAATATATCTCACCCAAACTAACAATACCTAGATCCAGCTGTATCCATCCGTCAACACATAACCAAGAAAAACTCCGGAAATCGTGTACCTCAACCTTCGAAAAGCATCCGTTGTACGAGTTATGGCAATACTCCCGAACTCCCACCCCAGTACTAGGTGGCGTCGAGGTGATCTCACCAACAACTGCATAAAGAGATTTTCAATGTCGGTGAAACTCAGGTATTCCAGAACTGCAACGATAAAATTGTGACGACAACACCTTGGAGCTCAACTCCCCGGGACACTGCCACAACCCCTAAATGTCAGGAGGCACCAAGAACAATGTTCTCATCACAAAACCATCAAAACAATTCCAAGATACCCGCGTGATCCTAAAAAAATCTGTTGGGGATATGACTATTTGTGTAAGCCGCCCAGGAGGGGCCGGGTTACGCAAAGAGAGACTCATCAGAAGAAGCCCAAGACCAAGCATGAAGATGGTGGTTCAATAAAGGGTCTAAGGCCCATAGGCGACTTAAGGCCCATAGTGATAAACCGCCATGATGGCATGACTTGTATTATAAGGTAGAATTAACTAGTCACCGAGCCGGACATTGTCTATAAGCCGGCCGGGACTCTGTAGGTCGCAGGGCGTCAACCCGTGTATATAAGGGGACGACCCGCTGGCGGCTTAGGGCAAGAAACAACTCATTGAGAGCCGGGCATAGCGTATCTCGCTCCCTGGTTATCGAAACACCAAGCAATACCAACCCAACTAGACGTAGGCCTTACCTTCACCGTAAGGGGCGAACTAGTATAACCCTCTCGTGTCCTTTGTCCCGATTAACCCCTTTAAGCTTCCTAGTTGCGATGGCTCCACGACTAAGTCCTTGCAAGAGGACATATGCCGTGACAATTCCACGACAGTTGGCACCCACCGTGGGGCCAGCGCATGGTGGATTTGAGTTCTTGAAGGGCAGCTTCAAAGGGCTCAAGGGATATGTGGTTGGCCGGTTGACCAAGAGTCACCGCGGCAAGATCTACATCGATGACGAAGGTTGGGGCCCCGACGCCGGCTCAATTGAGTATGGATACCGGGTCCCCTTCAGCGGAATCCACGTCTTCATCGGCCGAATTGGTGAGCTGGGCCCTGAGCCAGACAACTGCACCGACCTCGTCGAGACGGCTCAGCGTGCGAGACCTGCCCGAGCTCAACCTGTCATGAAGCGTGCCTTCATGGGCTGCGTCCACGGAGAAGAACTTTCTGAAGGATCTAAAGATGGTGGTGAGACGGTCGTCCCCTCGGATGATGATTCGTCCGCCGGTTCAACAGATTCGTTATATCAAGTACAAGATGGCGTGCTTGGGGGCTGTTCCGATGGCTCCAGTATTCCGGACCCCTATGAGCCGCCAAGCTGGGCAGGAGTCTTCATGGCTGGGACTCAACATGGCCAAAACTCTACGTCTGCTGCGGCAATAACATCCGGGTCAGGAGCGGCCGGGGCAGGAGGCCCTGTGCGCCCGTCGGCTCAGATACTGATGGATCTCATGGATAAGCTTACGGCCCTGTTAACCGCCATGGTTATTCCTGCAAATCAAGATGAGCATAACGCGGAGGTGACACAGGTGCGTGAAGCGATAGCTCGGGCCATGGAGGCCTTGGAAGCTGAGGACACCAGGTTAGCTAAAGAACGAGCGGCTTTAGATGCATGGGCGCAGTGGCTCCAGTCAGAGGATTTCCAGCTTAATATGAGCCTGAACGCATCTAATGAAGTAATGAGAAGGAGGCACCAGAAAACTCAATCCCGTTTGCCTCCGGTTTACGACCCTCGGAACCTTTTCGCTACACCCGGTGCCGGCCCTAGCAACCCGCCGGAGCAAATCAGTTCACAACAGCCGGAGCGGGGGGGGGGGGGGCGGCTCAGCTTCAAGAGATGGCACCTCCGCATGGGAGTATGGCCCCGCCCCGCTATGTACCAATACCACCGGGTCACTTTTCCAACCCCATGGAGAACTTAATCGCAGCATTGGCGCGTTTGGCAGCTCTCCCAGTGGACGGTGATGATCCGACAGCGGTGGAGACCCGGAGGATCAGAGAACTTGTTCAGACGGCCCTGGCGCAGCAAGAGACCTATTCTTACAGCCGGGACAGGATTCATTCAACTCCTCCGCCTTGGCTAGCACCGCCTCGTCAAAACCGGAGTCCGAGTTATAACAGGCACATGGAGTCAGAAGCTTTGTCAAGCAATACCCAGCGTCGTAACCAGCCCGGTGGCTATAACCCGGTGCAAGATCGAATACGTCAGGAGGACGAGCGGGCGGCTCAGCTAGCGGCTCAGCAGATGGCTCATCAAGATCTCCTGAGTATCAAGCGACTTACATTGGAGCAGGAGTGGCTACTAGAACCGGCAGTGTTCCTTGTTTGGTGCCGGCTCTGCGAGATGTACGTCTACCCAAGGACTTCAAGGGACCTCGAAAAGTGCCGAATTACACGGCCGACTTACAGCCCGGAGCATGGATCGAAAGTTACGAGATGGCCATGGAGCTACTGGAGGTCAGCGACGCAACAATGGCTAAGTTCTTCACCATGATGTTAGACGGAACGGCCCGGTCTTGGTTAAAGGGTTTGCCGCCCAATTCCATTAGCTCCTGGGCAGAGCTAAAGGCTCGGTTTATCCAGAACTTCAAGGACACTTGCAAGCAATCTATGTCAATTGTGGACTTGACCAATTGTAAGCAGGAGGAGGGTGAATCCACAACTCATTGGGTGCGCCGGGTCAAGGAAATAATACATTCGTCTGATAAGATGGATGCCGGCTCTGCAGTCCTCATGTTGGAGAAGAATTGCCGCTTTGAGCCGCTGAGGCAGAAACTGGGGCGCCTTAAGCATGATTGCAATGATATGGGTACGCTGATGGCGGCTTTAGTCAAATACGCCGATTCTGATAGTACCAAGGATCCCGCGTCTGATGAGGAAAAGACAGGGAAGGGAAAGAAGAACAGCAATGGGAAATGTCAGCAGCATAACCCGGCAAATCAAGGAGGCAACAAGCGTAAGGCGGAGGGTAACCCGGAGTTTGTGGCCAATGCCAATGCACAGGGTAACAATTAGAGACGTAAGGGAAAACCACCCCCTCGACCTGGCGGGTCAGGCCCATCTCTTGAGCAGCTTCTCAATGAGCCTTGCCCGAGACACGGCACTCGGGAACGACCCGCCACCCACTTATGGAAAGATTGCGTGATCATGAAGGCTTTCAAGAATTCCAACATGTTTGATGGCAATCATGGATCGGCCGGCGGTTCAGGGGCCGGCGGCTTTCATGGCCGGGGCGGCGGTTCAAGTTCCGACTTTCAGGGAAGTCAAGGCGGCTATAATCAACAGCAGCCTGGTCAAGGGGGACAACAGCAGCAGCAATTGGGTTATCAAAGCCATCCGAAGCAGCTGAATAGTGGGCAGTATCATGTGTTCACCACTAGTTTATGCAAGCGAGACCAGAAGGTTCGGAAAGGGTCGTGAACTCTGTGGAGCCGGCAGTTCCCTGTTACTTGAGGTGGTCAGAGCAGCCTATTGTATGGAGCAGGGAAGATCACCCGCCCCGGGTTGATAATCCGGCCGATTAGCCTTGGTGGTGGCGCCTCAGGTCGGTGGATATAAATTTACCAAGGTACTCATGGACGGAGGTAGCAGTATCAACATCCTCTATTATGAGACCTTTCGACGCATGGGTTTGACTGACAAGGATTTAAGGACGTCCAACACCGTTTTCCATGGTGTGGTGCCTGGTAAGTCGGCATACCGGGTCGGTAATATTGAATTGGAGGTGGCCTTTGGAGATGAATATGATTCCAGGGCTGAGAAATTGACGTTTGAGGTAGTCAAAATCAAGAGCCCGTATCATGCTCTGTTTGGACGGCCGGCTTATGCCAAGTTCATGGCACGAAAGTGTTATGTTTATCTGCAGCTCAAGATGCCGAGTCACAAGGGCACCATCACTGTGCATGGGAGTCGAAAGTTAGCCTTGGAGTGTGAAGAAGGCGACGCGGCTTATGCTGAGTCTGTCTGTGCAGCGGAAGAGCTAAAGTTTTATCAAAATAATGTTGACCCGGCGGATATGACCTCTTTAAAAAAGCCAACTACAGAGCATGAACCGGCGTTGAAGTTTAAATCGGCCGCTGAAACAAGGCTTGTTGACTTTACTCCAGGCGACTCTTCCAAGCAGTTCAGCGTCAGCGCCGACTTGGATCCTAAATAGGAAAGCGCGCTCATCGAGTTCATCCATGAGAACTGGGACATCTTTGCATGGAAACCTTCTGACATGCCAGGTGTCCCGAGAGAACTCGCTGAGCACACTCTTAATATTGATCCAAAGTATAAGCCAGCCAAGCATTTTGTTCGACGGTTCAATGAGGAAAAGACGGAAAGCTATTGGGGAAGAAGTCGCCCGGCTCTTAGCGGCTGGGTTCATCGTGGAAGTTTTTCACCCGGAGTGGTTGGCTAACCCGGTGCTGGTACTCAAGAAGAACGGCACTTGGCGGATGTGTGTGGATTACACGGACTTAAATAAGGCTTGTCCAGCTGATCCCTTTGCCCTCCCCCGTATTGATCAAATCATCGATGCTACGGCGGGTTGCGAGCGATTGAGCTTTTTGGATGCTTACTCTAGCTATCATCAGATCAAAATGGCGATTAAGGACCAGGGAGAAGACGGCTTTCATCACTCCGTTTGGAGCCTTACGCTATGTATCTATGCCATTTGGGCTCAAGAGTGCCCAAGCGACTTATCAGAGATGTGTACAAAACTGTCTCCACAGTCAAATTGGGCGCAATGTTCATGCTTATGTGGATGACATCATGGTGAAATCCAGGGAGAAGGAAACCTTGATATCTGATTTAAAGGAGACCTTTGATAATCTCCGGGTTTATAAGATGATGCTTAACCCGGACAAGTGTGTGTTTGGTGTACCTGCAGGCAAGCTTCTGGGTTTCCTGGTCTCAAACAGAGGCATTGAAGCTAACCCAGAAGATCAAGGCGATCACCTCCTTGGCCAAACCGGCGTGCATCAATGATGTTCAACGACTGGCGGGTCGTGTTGCCGCTTTAAGCCGGTTCATAAGCCGGTTAGGTGAGAAGGCCCTGCCGCTATATCAGATGATGAAGAAAACGAATGCTTTTGTCTGGAGTGATGCTGCTGACGCTGCCTGTGAGGATTTAAATAGGCAGTTGTCTGAGCTGCCGATCCTTGCTGCTCCCATTGATAGAGAACCATTGCTGTTATATGTGGCTGCTAACGCCTGAGCTGTCAGTGTGGCCAACGTGGTGGAGCGCAAGGAGGCTGGCAAGGAGCATCCGGTTCAACGGCCGGTTTACTACATCAGTGAGGTGCTCATTGAGTCCAAGCAAAGGTATCCACATAGGCAGAAACTTGTTTACGAAGTGTTTATGGCATGCCGAAAGCTAAAGCAGTACTTCCAAGGTCATCCTATCACTGTTGTAAGCTCTGCCCCCTTAGGAGATATCATACAGAATAGAGAGGCCACAGGACGAGTCACCGAGTGGACCATTGAGCCTGGACCCCATGGTTTGAAACACATGCCTCGGACTGCTATCAAGTCTCAAGCCCTGGTGGATTTTATCAATGATTGGACAGAGTTGCAGGGCACCGAGGAGAAGCGGATAACACATATTGGACTATTCACTTTGATGGGTCCAGGCGGTTGGAAGGCTCGGGGCTGGAGTTGTTTTAACTTCCCCTCGAGGTGACAAATTTTGTTTTGTGCTCCGGCTTATGTTTCCCTGTACTGACAATGCAGCTGAGTATGAGGCCTTACTCCATGGTCTCCGGATGGCCAAAGAGATGAATTGGAGCCGGGTAAGGTGCTTGGGCGATTCAGACCTCGTAGCTCAACAGGTGTCAGGCACGTGGGACTCCAAGGATCCCCTTATGGCGGCTTATCATCGTGAAGTTGATGTTGTGGTTGGACACTACAAAGGTTATCAAGTGGAGCACATTGATCGGAGGAAGAATGAGGCGGCTGATGCTTTAAGACATCTGGGATCTCAGCATAAGCCGGTGCCGCCTAACACCTTTCTTGATGTTTTGCATAACCCTTCTGTCAAAGTGCCTACAGAGGAAGAACTATCAGTGCCAGACCCGGAGGCACAGCTGGTTGCAGCTCTCCACGCTATCCTAGATTGGACAGTCCCATATTTGGCCTATATGACCCGGGGAGAGTTGCCTGAGGATGAGACCTGGCAAGACAAATCATCAGGCGGTCCAAATCTATGACAATTGTTCATGGCGAATTGCATCACCGCAGTGTTACTGGGGCGTTTCAACGTTGTGTGTCGTCTGCGGAGGGTCAGGAGATACCTCGTGAGATCCATGAAGGAGATTGTGGTCATCATGCCGGCTCAAAATCTGTCAGGACCCCGATTCCAAGTAACATCGATCTAGCCGGTAACACCTCATATCACTTTGCGACCTCACGCACGGTATTCCCACGGGTGTCGCCTTACCATGGCCCGGGACCGTTTGCGCCTTTTGGCTCACGTATATGATAGTGTCGCTAGCATCCATATGACAGAGAACCCGGGCCGACATGGCTAGTCGTGAACCCAAAGAGGCACTAACCCATGGGGACAGGCATACATGAATCAACTTCGAGCATGTCGGTCAGCAGCGTGTGAATCCGGGCTGTAGCACTGGGCTAACAGGACTCCGGTATCCCGGGCTGAAGCAGGCTAGGCAGGACTCCGGATGTCACCACGTGACATTTCCCCGAAGGGACAGACGCAGGAACGAAGTGAAACACATGCCGGCCAGTCAAGTGTCCAGAGCAGTAGTCTTTGGGCTAGCAGGACTCCGGTGAACCGGTCAGTAGCGGACTACTATCGCTCAGAAGCACTAGACTACATTTCCCCCATATGAGAGGCTGCCAAGGATAAACAACTAGATTGTCAGATCCCACACATACCAAGCATTTCAAACATACACACAATATGCTCAATATGTGTAAATACAACATGGCATCACAACATAACTCTACGACTCAAATATTTATTCATTAGGCTCCGAGGAGCGAGATATTACAAACATGGGTCTCATGACCCAACATTGAGCATACAAGTCAAAGCACAAGCGGAAGCTTAACATGTCCGAGTACAGACATCTACAAATGAAAAAAGGTGAGAAGCGACTATCTACTAGATTCTGCCGAGGGCACAAGATCGTAGCTGAGGTAATAAGCTAAACGTCAAGTCCAAAGCGGAACTACTAGCGAGACCGACGCCTCTCTCGCAAAACATAAAATAAGCAAACGTGAGTACAAACGTAATCAGCAAGACTTATATCGTAACTAACTACATATGCATCATTATCAACAAAGGGGTGGTGGAGTTTGGCTGCTGACAAGCCAGCTTTGACTCGGTGGCTATCCTAAACTACGCATCGCAAGTAACTCTTTTGAGGTGGCGCTACGAGTCCACATATTCACCATATCAATACAACACTATGGATCCGCCTCCGTCTCCCTACGAGAACACCATCCATAGCACTCACGCTTATCTTGCGCATTTTAGAGTATCCACCTTCACTTGTCTATGAACTATGCAAGGGGTCCAAGTTTCCATATCCGAGGAATCCGGCTATTCGAATAGATAATGATAACCTGCAGGGTGTACTTCTTCACACACGCTCGCCACTTATCGCCTCAGACACGTCATGTACCTCGGCAACCTTCAAGCGGAAGCCGAGGCGAGGAGTCGGCCATGACCTGACTAACCACACAAGTCTCTCGTCCAGGTTTATCGCCTATTTGGGTTCCATCCGCAAGGAGATCCGGCCGGGGTGTCGCTCACGGCCCCAAACGATGTGAGCAGGGTTCCCAAGCCCACCAATCGGGTGCCACTTGGTACACCGTACATCGTGCCTAGTCTATCCCAAGCCCACCTGCACTGGGTGCCACTTGGTAGACTACTAACACTACCTACAAACACGAAACTAGTTGCAACTCTGGACAGAGATCAAGTTGATTAATAAGTCGAGAGGGTCGAGTTACGGAACCCAATGTGTGGTAGTAACTGTTCATGGATCACAAACACAGAACTCAGTTCCTGAGGACGGCTGCAATGAGACAACCCACCATGTACTCCTATATGGCCTCTCACCGCTACCTTTACCAAATCGTGTTCACACACTTAGCTCACACACAGTAGGACATGTTCACCACTTTCCAATTCATTCCCGATGAATTAGACCTGACACAACTCTAAGCAATAGCAGGCATGACAAACAAGCATGAATGAGTAGGCACATCAGGGCTCAAACAACTCCTACTCATGCTAGTGGGTTTCGTCTATTTACTGTGGCAATGACAGGTCATGCAGAGGAAAGGGGTTCAGCTACCGCAGCATGTAACAGTTGAATCGTTGTTGTCCTAATGCACGAAAAGAGAGCAGGAGCGAGAGAGTGGGATTGTATCGAGAATGAACAAGGGGTTTTGCTTGCCCGGCACTTGAAGATAGTATAGTTCTTCATTGGTGTCATCGATCACATCGCGGTACACGCCTCACCGAGAGGGACAAGCACCGACAAACAAAGAAGAAACACAATCAATGCAGTGCACAATATGATGCATGATCATGACATGGCAATATGCTGTGATTTGAGCTAATGCAACTAGCAACAGATTAAATGAAGTTGGTTTGAATGCAAGATTCAAATTCAAACTCCATATGTGATTATTCAAATGCCATTTAAATGATTTGAACTAAACAGTGAACAAAAGTTGTTCTCACATGCATGAAAATGGTACAGATGGATAGATTGGATTTTTCTGATCATTTTTCATATATAATTTATTTCATTTGGAGTTACGGTTGAATTTCTATGATTTTTAGAAGTTTTAGCTATTTTCTGAAATTTCCTGAATTCTTTTAAATCCAGAAAAAGAATTATGGCGTCAGCACTACGTCACTGTGACGTCAGCAGGTCAACAGGGCTGCCCCGGGTCAACCCTGACGCGTGGGTCCCGCATGTCAGTGAGCCAGTGCTGCCTAGTGTCACAGACAGGTGGGCCCGGTCAAAGGCCACGTCAGCATGGTCAATGCTGACGCGTGGGTCCACTGGGATTAGACTAATTCTAACTAATTTCTTTAGCCGGTTAATTAAACAGGTGGGGCCCGGCTATCTGTGGGTCAGGGGTGGTTAACAGGATGGTTAGGCAGCTAATGACGGGTTAGCCGGCGACTAATTTCCGGCGCTAAGCGATGTGGCGATCGCCCGGCTTGTTTCGACCACGGTACGCTATGCTTGTTGGGCGCGTTGGGGAGCTCTTCTTGTGGGGCTTGGATGGTGGAAGTGGCTTGTCTTTGGGGTGGCGGAGGCAGCTGCGGCGTCGACCACGACAGCGGCCGGAGCTTCGGCCGGAGTCTTGACGCGGCTGCGGCGGTAGGGAAGGAGGCTGGTGGCCTAGATGGCACCCACGGGCCACCGAAGCACTCTGGTGCCACGCAGGTTCGGGCGGAGGGGCTCGGGGCAAGGAAGCTGGGCGGCCATGGCGGGCGGCGGTGCTTTCGAACCTGGGCGGGGGTGTTGTGGCACGGGAACAAAGAAAGCAAAGGAGGGGAAGCGGGAAGGAGCTCACAGTGAACTCGATGCGGCGTGGTCGATGAGGTCGGGACGACCGGAGTCCGCGAATCCACGGCGAGGTTGCCGGCAGCCGGAGGTTGAAGATGAGGACGGGGACGACGCTGCAGGGCTCTTCCGCTCGCGTGGCTTGGCTGAGACGGCGTAGAGGTCGACGGCGAGGCTTCTTGGCGCGTCGGGGAGGCGATGGGAGCACGGTGGCCGTGGCAAACAGCGTCGGCGACGGTGAGCTCCGCTCGGGCACGTGTGGGAGAGAGAGCAGAGGAGGGGGAGGAGCGAGGGAGAGCGCGAGGGGTTCCAGGGGCGTCGTGGCGTCGCGAGAATCGTCCAGAGCGTCAGGGGGGCACGCAGGCAGGCAGGAGGTGGTCGGCGCGCGTCGGGCACACGCTCGCATCCTCCTGGCACGGTGGAGAAGATGACTTGCAGCTGGGCTGCACAGTAGCGGGCCGCGTAGGTGGGTTGGCCTCTCTGGTGGGCTGGGCTGCTGGTGGCCTACCAGGTAAGGCCAGGTAAGTCTCTCTTTCTCTCTTTTATTTCTGTTTTCTAATTCTTCTGCAACTGTTGGGCTTTATTAAAAATACTAAAACGCTTTCCAAAAATCCTGCAAATAATTGTGGGCTCTGTTGGGATTATTCCTAATAGCCCACACTTAAATTCAGAATTAATTGAGCACTTAAAATAATATGTAGCATTTAAATGCCCAATTGCAAATACTAAATGATTTAATTCAGTGACCAAATATGTCATGGAAAAATGTGCAACACCTCTGGTTATTGTTTCTAGCATTTTCTAGAAATGATGGACATTTTTGAAAGCCATTTGGATTCACTGAAATTATTTTAGTTGAACCTAGTGAATTCCTTTAATGCTAGGGTTTAGGCAATCCCCATTTCAAGTTTCTTAGGAATTTAAACATGATGACAAGATGAGCAAGCAAAGTCAAGCAAGGCCGATCTGGGGCTGTGACAAAATCTCTGGTGGCCAAGGCTTTCCGTCATGGTTTCTATTGGCTGACGGCTCATGCTGATGCAGAGGATCTGGTCAGCAAGTGTGACGGATGTCAAAAATTCTCACGACGAGCTCATGTGCCAGCTCAAGAGTTGAGGATGATTCCAATTACTTGGCCGTTTGCAGTCTGGGGGCTTGACATGGTTGGACCTTTCAAGAGGTCTAAAGATAAAAAGACACACCTCTTGGTGGCGGTGGATAAATTCACAAAGTGGGTGGAGGCAGAGCCGGTCAGTAAGTGTGATGCAGCCACGGCGGTTCAGTTCATGAAAAAGGTGATCTTTCGCTTTTGGTTTTCCACACTGACATCATAACCGATAATGGTACTAATCTCTCCAAGGGTGCCATGGAAGAGTTCTGTCAACGAGAACATATCCGGCTTGATGTTTCGGTTGTTGCTCACCCTCAATCTAATGGTCAAGTAGAGAGAGCTAATCAAGAGATCTTGAAGGGCATGAAACCCCGGCTCTTGGTCCCCTTACAGCGAACTCTGGGTTGTTGGGTGGAGGAGCTACCCTCTGTACTATGGAGCATCAACACAATGCCTAACAAATCTACAGGTTATACACCTTTCTTCATGGTGTACGGAGCAGAGGCAGTTCTGCCAAGTGACATCCGGCATGACTCACCCCGTGTGGCGGCTTACGTTGAGGCTGATAACGAAAAAGCTCGTCAGGATGCACTTGACTTGTTGGATGAGGAGCGAGACTTGGCAATAGCCCGCTCGGTGATTTACTGAAGAAGACCTGCGCCGCTATCACTGCCGCCGGGTTAGAAGCAGAGCTTTTCAGGAAGGCGACTTAGTGCTCCGGCTCATCCAGGATCAGTCTGATATGCACAAGCTATCCCCTCCTTGGGAAGGTCCCTTTGTGGTCAGTAAAAATCTGAACAACGGGTCATACTACCTCATCGATGTTCGAGAGCACAAAGACTTACGTAAGTCGGAGGAAGAGACCCGCCGGCCGTGGAACATAGCTCATCTTCGGCCTTACTATACTTGAGCCACCGGCTCTCAAGATATATATATATTTTTTCTTTTTCGGCAATGTATATATTATATAAAGCAATAAAGCAGGACCTCTTTTCTTTTCACCCTCAAAGGTTTATATATCTTCTTTACCAGGTGGTGGAAACAACCAATGTGGAGCGGATCATATCCGAATCCGGCTTTCCCTTTGGTCCGCTTATGATCATATCTGAATCTAGCCATGGTCACTTAGGGCTTCTGTTCAAACATCGGTCGTATTCGAACCAAAGAGAACATAGCTGTCGATACCCAATTGATCGGCATACTGCCAAACCCACTTGGGGGCTTCTTGATCATATTTGAATCATAGCTTAACCCCTTTGGGTCTGACGTGGATCCTAATCGAATCAGCGTCATTAAATAACTCTCATGATCGCTTGGGGGCTTCCTGTTCAAACATAGGTCGTATTCGAACCAAAGAGAACATAGCTGTCGATACCCACTTGATCGGCATCGCCAAAGCCACTGGGGGCTATATGATCGTATCCGAATCTTAGCTTAACCCCTTTGGAGCAGTTCCTTGATCGTATTCGAATCAGAGTACTTTTTAAATTCAGTTTATTATTCATTATACTTTGTAAAGCGTAAATGTTATTAAGGGCCAGGTGAACATCATATGTGCCAATTTTTAGGAGTTAAACTCACTATCATGATTCGGGTCACATAAGCCGGCGAGAATACCAAAAAGATCGGAGGTATGCTATTGTGATTATAATCATAAGCCGGCCTTTATATGATGTTTTGATTCATACTCCGGGTTATCAGTACTTTATGTGACCCTGGATGCGATAAGTCGCCAAGGGAATTCTATTTTGTTTTATACGCAGGATAAAGCAAGAAAGTTTTTAACATCAAGGAAAGATCAACATAAGCTGGAAGTATATAGCGATGGCAGCTTACGAAAGTATTAAGCGCCACAAACATGCGCGAAGGCATGACAAAGTTCATAGGTTTTTCTACCCTATTACAAGACTCCCCGAGTCTGAATAATGAAGCATTGTTTTTGCAAAGTCATAACGCCTGGCGGTTCACTCCTTTTGTGGGCTTGAAGATTCCAGGTTATCCCTCTCCGCCTCCGCTTCTACTGCCCTGTCTCGGAAGGTTGACGAGGTCGATCAATGTCGCTAAGGCTTCAAACTCAGCTTCGTCATCTATTAAACCGCTGGGTCAACTTCAGGGGCAAAGGTGTGCTTACGAGTTGGAGGGATCAGCCGACGCGTCATCATAGTGAGGTGTTGGAATTCTCCGGTTCTCGCTATCATAGCCCGGCCGATACTTGGTAAGATTAATATCATTCCCAATGATGGTAGCCACAGACGTGACGACTCTCACACAGCGGTAAAGCCTGTTTCACGAATCTGAGCCGTCTTCCTTCAAGCTGGGATATCCAAGAGCAACGTCTGCCAGGTCTAACTCTGGAAGCAACACCTTGGCCCGGCTTAAGGCAGCTATGGCCCCGGTTCTGGCAGATGCCCGCCTTAGCTCTTGAATCCGCTGGGGTAGCATGGCAAGCCGCTTTAGCACATTTTGCAGGAGATGGGGAACATCATTTGATAAAGCCACAACGGCCAAGGCATGTTGTGACCAAGACAAATTGCTCCACCGTGAGTGTAAACCGCCTTTAGCTTGATCGGCATGTCTCGCTTGAGGTTTGTGCTCACAGGGCCTGCGTTTATACACATAAGGTGAGCGGAGATGACAATTAAAATAGTCATCAAAGGAAGGATTGCGATATTCAAGGTTATATATAGTAACTCATCAAGACCGCTGGGACCATCTCGAGATATCTGGTGCTTTAAGCCACAGCTGGTTGTTTCGCAAGTGACGTTTCTGCTGTCTCGGCCCGGGTCACCAGTGAGGCCTTTTCATCAGCCCAAATTTTCTTCTCCGTATCAAAATTCTTCTTCAACTTCTCTTGTTCAGAGACGCTGAATGCAAATTTGGAGCTGGCCTTTTGAATTTCAAGTTCTTGAGCTGCCAGGCGGTTCTTCAGGTAGCAATCTCCGACTCAAATTGACTTGTGGTGGCTTGCGTTGATGCCGGGTTATAATCAAAATTATGGTAAGATATCATTAAGTCCCAAGCACTTTGCAAGCAAAGGTACTTGACACTTGGGGGCTAATGTATCTTTGAAGAAATTTAATGTACAATGCCGGTTCATGAGAAATTAAGTCCCAAGCACTTTGCAAGCAAAGATACTTGAGACTTGGGGGCTAATGTGTATTGCAAATTCAAGGTATCATGTTACAACCGGGTTAAATATTTTCATATAAACCGGACAAGGCAGCGCTAAGCAGGTTTTCTAAGTCTACAACATATTCATTCATAAGCAATAGACTTGGGGGCTGATACAGTAAGTATGATTAAGGAAAAGTTGTACCTCAGATTTTTGCTGTATTTGTTTCACCATATTAATTTCCAGGTCACGGCTGCTATGTACTTGATTGATATAGCCAGAGACTATATCTCCAATGCTCAAATTAGTATAATCTGCAATGTCTAATTTGGCCTTTCGGCGCTCCAAAAGTTCTTCTTTGGCAGAACACTTGGCAAGGACGGTGGGCTGACTTGGCTCGACAAATTGAGTCTTGGTAATTTCAACCTCCGGATCAATTGTCTTGACCTGACTAGGAGTTTCCGGTTTATCAGAGCCGCCAAAAGTTTCTTGATGAGCGGATCGAGGATGGTGCTGAATTTCATAAGCCGGTTCAGGCGGCGGTTGATGAGTGGAAGTGTCAGGGGCGGCTGTTCCGAGTTCCGGTTCAGTTACTACCGGGTCTTGGGATGGCTTATTCTTTTTTGCCCTCTTACTGGGCTTCACTTGCACACTGTGGACAAGGTAGAAAGGATGATTACAAAAGCATGAGTAAGGTACATCATATGGTAAACAAAGTTACATTACCGAGGGGCGGTTTTGAAAGACGACATGTTAGATTGCATAGACTCGCCGGAGGAAGGAGAGGTATCCTGATAATTGGAGTCAGATGAATTGAGAGGTTGACGAATTAAACCCGCCAAAGGGTAAACAGAATGTAAATCGGAGATAACCTCAGCCTGACGCTTCCTGGTTACGTCAGGTAAGCCGGAGGAGAGCTCTATATCCTTGCTGGTCCGGGTCTGCCTCCGGCTTTCAAATTGTTGTTGCTTCAAAAGAAATTGAGGATCTTGGTGAGCCAAAGGATGTGAAAATCTTACTTTCCGGGTCACTCTTCGAATTTTCTGACGCGGCAGGGACTCGGAGTCGGAGGAGATTATAATTACCTCTTACTCGATGGCTTGGCTGTTCCCCGTATCCTCCTGGAAAGATTAAGGGTCAGCAAGGTGATGATAACGAGTCAAGGGAGTTAAAAGTTACCTCTTCTTCGTCATCAGAAGTATCATCCAATTTAAGTAAATCGGAAGCGCTTGGCTTCCTTTTCCTTGAAGTTCTGCCTTGGCGGCTTTCCTCTCGATTCTTTTTGCCGCTCGCTTGTTTTGCCGCCTCATGGTCGTATTTGACCTTCCGTAAGTCGCCATCGGCCCGTGAAAAATGATAAAGGATTATGAGTAAAATCAAGGTGTCAAATAATAAAGAGTATTCATTGAAGTTGATGACTCATCTGGGGCTGGGTTCTTCTTGCGAAGGGAAGTAAGCCAAAGGCGTTACTAGTTATTGTGCCCTCTTTCAACAATGTCCGGGTTGTAGCCTCCACCACATTATCCGGTAAGTCGTCGGGACTATGACGCGATGGGTCATTCTTCTCACCGAGTAGGTGCACATTCAGCCGGGGCGGCGGCTTAACGGAATCACCCGCCAAGCGACCCCGACACGGACCAGGTCAGCACCATCTAAGCCGTTTCCCAAAAGAGCCTTGATTTTGCTAATGGTGGGAGCAAGTGGCAGACGCTCAACAAAGATCGATTTATCCGCAGCGGTGGTTGGATTCAAGGTGCAAGGCGCGAAAGCGGCAGAGGATTTTCGTCACCGGAGAAGTATCCTCTAAAGAGAACCATGTCTGATTCCAATCCTTTGAATGACTCGGCAGTTCAGCATAAGGAAAAAGGCAATCTCTCCGCCGCTGAATCAAGATGCCACCAAGTTCCAGACTCGGCCCGTTGGCGCGTTCGTTCTGCCGGTTTAAGTAAAACAATTCCCTTAATAAAAGTATGCTAGGTTCTTCTCCAAGGTACACCTCGCAGAAAACTTGGAAGTTGCAAATATTTGACACGGAATTGGGCCCGATGTCCTGAGGTTTGAGATCGAAGAAATGCAAAACATCCCTGAAGAATTTTGAACCGGGTGGAGCGAAGCCCCGGTTCATGTGATTAGTAAAAACGATCACCTCTTCCTCTTTGGGTTGAGGCCTCTCCTCTGACGGGTTAGGAACGATAAGACATGACTTCTCTCTTGGGATGGTGGCCGGATTTCACAAAGTCAGACAAAGTGCTTTACTGTGGATGGATTTGACCCGATTGCTTGGTCACGGGGAGCTTTGGGGGCCTTGGGTGCCATTGTATAAATTGAAGCCTATGACAAAATAAGAAGTTTCGGTTCAAATTTAATCCAGAGGAAAGCATTTTAAAGTTTATTCAAATGACGGCTTAAGAAGGGGCCTAATGACATATGGGTAACTATGTAGTAATATTTAAACTGTTACAGGTATCAAAGGCACTTAAATTTTCTTAAGTCGCCGGAACCAGCGAGGTTGACAACATGTGTTGTCTTAAACCGGCCGTATGGGCTACCATGGCTAAATAGATTCAACAGATGCAGTTTTTGGCTAAGTGTGGAACAAACAGGTTTCACAATTTTCCGAAATTATTTTGGATCAAACGGTTGCTCTGGAAAGAAAAATTTCTAGACCTAAAACAAAGGTACGTAAGCTCATACACTCGAAGAGGGCTTAGAACAACGGAAATGAGATATGTTTCTATGCAAGTTAAGCACAAACAATCACCGCAGCGGTTCTACGTTATTTTTACGATCTAACAGGGCATTGAAGGTAAAAACTATCGAGGGTTTGCAGCAGGTGGCGATGAACACCGATTTAACTCAAAAAGTTCCAATGCAGATCTAAGAAAGGGAAGGAGAGGAACTCACGGATGTGGACGAGCCGCAGAGATTCGACGTCGATTTCCGGGTCGAGTCGAGTTGATGTAGCAGCCTGAGTCGGTGAAGACGGGGAGTTCGACGGCGGCGACGGCGGAGCTCGAGAGACAGAGAGGCAGCAAGAGGAAGAAGACGACTAAAAGAGGGGAGAATGGAAGACCTAGGTCGTGCCTATTTATAAGGGAAGGCCGACTGAGACGGCACGAGAAACGAGGAGACCAAACATGATTATCCAGCGGCCCCCATGCCTCGGTTTTCGGCAGGGTCAGTAAAGGCAAAGATCTGTTGGAGGATACGACAGAGTAAAATATGAATTTAATTGAAGATGACGTCACGGCGGGTTAACACGGATCCAGAAGATGACGTCACGACGGGTTATGACCTTTTCGCAGGATCAAGACATAAGGACTGGTTGTCAAGGTATTTTAAGATTGACATGAACCGGTTCAAATCAATCTGGGGCCTAATGTTGGGGATATGACTATTTGTGTAAGCCGCCCAGGAGGGGCCGGGTTACGCAAAGAGAGACTCATCAGAAGAAGCCCAAGACCAAGCATGAAGATGGTAGTTCAATGAAGGGTCTAAGGCCCATAGGCGACTTAAGACCCATAGTGATAAACCGCCATGATGGCATGACTTGTATTATAAGGTAGAATTAACTAGTCACCGAGACGGACACTGTCTATAAGCCGGCCGGGACTCTGTAGGCCGCAGGGCGTTAACCCGTGTATATAAGGGGACGACCCACTCGCAGCTTAGGGCAAGAAACAACTCATCGAGAGCCGGGCATAGCGTATCTCGCTCCCTGGTTATCGGAACACCAAGCAATACCAACCCAACTAGACGTAGGCCTTACCTTCACCATAAGGGTCCGAACTAGTATAAGCCTCTCGTGTCCTTTTCCCAATTAACCCCTTTAAGCTTACTAGTTGTGATGGCTCCACGACTAAGTCCTTGTAAGAGGAAATCTGTCGTGACAATTCCACGACAAAATCCGTGAAATTTGAGGAGAGGAAAGTCCACACATCTACGTCAGGAGGCCTCACCAGAGCGACGAAGGGACTGAGGAGTAAAAAGATTCCTACTCTCCCATATATATAATCCTAAGACTCAAAACATTTTTGTTCTAGACTCAACAACGCCAGCAATTCGATCAAGCAAGGGGCTCGGGATGGCTCTGATTACCAACTTGTAACACCCATGATGCAGCTATATCTCCCACGTGTCGAGGCACGACTTGGAGGCATAACTGCATGGTGGTTTTGTCGCAAGAAGGGTCATCTTCACACAATCCCATGTAATGAACAAGAATGGTTTAAAGAGTTGGCTTACAATCACCACTTCACACAAATAACAAGTTAAACATACATCATCCAGAATACAATCAAGGTCCGACTACGGAACCAAAATAAAAGAAGATAACCCCAAATGCTAGATCCCCGATCGTCCTAGCTGGGCTCCACTACTGATGAAAACATAGTAACGACCAAGGTCCTCGTCAAACTCCCATTTGAGCTCGGTTGCGTCACCTGCACTGGTATCAACGACACCTGCAACTGTTTTGGTAGAATCTTTGAGTCACAAGAATGGTATATAGATGCATTACTTAAAATAAGAGATATTGTGATATCCCAACATAAACATGTTCCAACATGGAGCAATCTTCAACTTCACCTGCAACTACCAATGCTATAAGAGGGGTTGAGCAAAAGCAGTAACATAGCCAAACAACGGTTTGCTAGGAAGGTGGGTTAGAGGCTTGACAAGGCAATATGGGAGGCATGATAAACAAGTGGTAGGTAGCGCGACATAGAGATAGAGTGAACAACTAGCAAGCAAAGATAGAAGTGATATCGAGGGTAATGGTCCTCTTGCCTGAGATCCCGCAAGGAAGAAGAACGAGTCCATGAAGTAGACGAACCAAAGTAGTCGAACGGATCCTCACAACCGCAACTTAACCGGAACTATCGAGAAGAAGCACAACCGGGAAGAAGCAAACAACATGGTAAACAAACATCACATAGACATGGCATGATGCACAAACAAGTATGATGCATATCCGGTTTAGAGAGGCATGGCATGGCAAAGTTCACAAACAACACTAGAAGTTAAGTGGAGCTCAATATGTAACAAGTTGCATATTGACGAAACACCACATTCAAGTTATTTAGTTCGCTCTCGTTTATGTACCCAACAATGTTAAATGTTGATTAACATGGCAAGAGGTGAAGCATAAGTAAACTAACTATTTAGGCAAGTTTAAATAAGGCCGGAACACCAAACAACAATCCTGGAAAATCCTCATATGCATATTTTAGATTTGGTACTGTTCTGCCTAAAACCATATTTTAAAGTTGATAAACATCAAAATAAAGTGAACCAAGTTATTCTATGCATTTTTCCACCCCATTTACATATAAAGTTTATTTAAATCCGAGCTACGGCTATCTAGCTATGAAATAAATCATTTTAGCATGGCAAACAGCAAGTTAACATTTTAAACATGCATGAAAGTTGGGTATTATGAAACTAGATGAGATTCTAAGAACTTTTCATATTTGAAGTTTTAACATATGGTGCATGGTTATTTAGTTATTGAATGCATGAACAACAAGGGTTTTTCTGCAAAACTGGCAGCCTCTGGAAAAAATAACTAAATTCGAAGAACTGGGAAAAACATCTACGGGCCGAATCTGGGCAGACTGGGCGCTCACCATGGGCCAGGCCCAGTCGGTGGAGAGGCCCGACAGGCCTGGCACGGCCTTGGCGCTGCTGGGCTGAAGCGGGTGAAGGGCGACGCGGTGGCCCAGGCACGCTGGCGGCACGGTCAACACGGGTGCTGCCCTCGCTCGCGTGATGCAAACGAAGCAGAGGCTGCGGCAGGGGACTTGGCGAAGCAGGGAGGTTTAGACGGCGATGGACTTGGCGGGGCGGCCTGGAGGAGCTTGGGTCTTCGGCGAAGGGCGGCGCGATAGGGAGGCTACGGGGAAGGGAGGCCCGGATCTGGCGGCAAGCTCCTGGGACGGCACCAGATCAGAAGAAGAGGAGGGCCTTGGCGTGGTCTCTGTAGGTAGAAAACGTGACTGGACAGTCAGCTAGGAGCGACGCGAGGAGAGGAAAAAGGAAGGCCACAGAGGCATGGCTTGACGGCGGAGCTCACCTCCGACGAAGCGGCGGCGCGGGGAAGGTCCTGGGGACGAGACAGAGGGGCACAAGAGAGGCTCTCGTCGAGGTCCTCCAAGAAGCAGAGCAGCGGTGCGGCCTTGAGCTCTGAGAGGGACTTCTTGGCGGAGCTCGGTGCCTCGCCATTGGAAGATTTAACGGGACAGCGTGGCCGGGCGCCGGGTTCATGAGCAGCAGAGAGTGAAGGTTAGAGGAGAACCATAGAAAAGGGGAGAAGGGGTGCGAGGAGACGGCGACCTGCTGGCTTCGGTCGGCGCGGACGAGGAGAAGGCAGGGCCTCGGGTGCGAGGCGATGAGGACAGCCTGCTGGAGCATGCTTGGGGAGGAGCAGGGGCACGCGAGGAGCTGTTGTTGGTCATGGTCGGCGGCGCAACACCAGGGAGGTGGTCGGAGGCGGGAGAGGATCTGGATCGGGTGCGCTCTGGTTGGTCTGATGCTGAAAACGAGGGAGGGAGAGAGAGGTTGGCTGGTTGGGGATGGATCCCGAGGGGAATTTGGTGGAGTGGCGGCGGCGGCGGAGGATTTGATGGATGGGACAGCTAGGGCTAGGGTTTGCCTAGATATATATATAGTAGATGGTTAAAGTGAGACTATGTGGTCCGTCCGATCATAATCGGACGGCCAAGAAATAAATAGGTAGGGAGTCCAAATAAGAAAACGGAGATGATTTAGAAATGTTTGAGGATGATCCGGACCAAACGGTAACGAAGGTCCGCTTTAGGTTTGGAGAAGTCTCGGACGCGCGCGAGGGGCCTGAGAGAGGTTGACAAGGATAAAGAGACCTGGCAAAAGGTCAACGGAGACAAAGAGAGAAGCGGCAACCACGAACGACTACGATTTTTATGAAAACATGCGGATGCAATGCGGATGATGCAATGAAGAATACAACAAACAAATAAAACACACGGTGGCGACAAAATACATGGAAGGCGTCTGAAGCGTCGGTCTCGGGGCGTTACACATCACCAACTCTGTTTTTTTATAGGAGTGTAGACGAGCAAGATGCCCGTGCGTTGCACAGAACATCAAGATTTTGTGGGAGAAAAGGATGAACGAGGGAAGGCCTTATCTGCAAATGTGGAGAGGAGTGCGGGTAAATTGTCATAATTTCCTTCCTATCCGTTAGATATAGATCAGACGGGCTATATTGCAGGATGGCAGGAACACCATCATCACCAACTCTTCTTTTTATAACAGTAGATAGATATAAGAGAGTAGTATACTAGCAAGATGCCCGTGCGTTGCACGGAACATCAAGATGCTTTTGTATGATTAGTTTATCTTGTGGGAGAAAAGGATGAGCGAGGGAAGGTGAGGGAGTCCTGGATTATAGGGTCCCCAGGCATCCGGGCTATGTGACTTGGGCCGGACTAATGGGCCGCGAAGATAAAAGATAGAAGGCCTTCCCCCGTGTCCGGATGGGACTCTCCTTTGCGTGGATGGCAAGCTTGGCGTCTAGATGTGTAGTTTCCTTTCTCTGTAAACTGACTCTATACAACCCTAGGCCCCTCCGGTGTCTATATAAACCGGAGGGTTTAGTCCGTAGAGCACATCACAAATCACATAGGCTAGACATCTAGGGTTTAGCCATTACGATCTCGAGGTAGATCAACTCTTGTAATCCCTATACTCATCAGAGTCAATCAAACAGGAAGTAGGGTATTACCTCCATCAAGAGGGCACGAACCTGGGTAAACATCGTGTCCCCTTTATCTCCTGTTACCTTCGATCCTCAGATGCACAATTCGGGACCCCTACCCGAGATCGGCCGGTTTTGGCACCGACATTGGTGCTTTCACTGAGAGTTCCGCTGTGCCATCGACAGAAGGATCGATGGCTTGTTAGATCATCTACAACGATGCTGTTTTGGGGGAGACTTTTCTCCCCGGTCAAATTTTTGTGTTCGGCGGCTTCGCACTGCGTGCCAACTCGATTGGCCACCTTGAACAGATCGACAACTACGCCCCTGGTCATCAGATCCATTTTGGAAATCTAAATTATGTCGCTGATATCCAAGGAGACTTGATCTTCAAAGGGTTCACGGCCCCGACCACTGCTCTGGCCTTAGATCCGTAGCAAACTACTAGATGGGAGTTTGGAGCCTACCGGACTCTCTGCAATTATGATGCTCGCTACCGGAGATCCAGAGGGGGCTACGTCATCGGCAAGCCCGGAGTCAAACCGGGCTCCCCCTGTCATTGGGAAGCCGGACTCGCCCCCGGATACTAGCTCCGAACTCTCGAGGTCCACGCCAAGTGAGCATGGCCAGGAGGCTTCTGCCCCGCCTAGCTCCATGGACTCTCGCTTCCCCATCCAAACCTCGCTCTTAAACGAGGCTCTGGACCTAATGCGTTCCCTCGCCATTATAGAAGAATCACCTCCGAACTACGCCTAGCCTGGACTAGGGGCTGAAAGCGGGGAATTTTAGGTCCCACCCACCACCCATTTCATAGCCACTTTCGAGGACTTAACCGACATGCTGGACTACGCCTCCAAAGACATCGACGACATGAACGACGATGCCGGAGACGAACAAGGCCAAGACCCGCCGTTTACTGGACGTTGGACGCCCACCTCCACATATGACGTGTATATGGTGGACACAACCAAAGAGGATGACGGTGACGGCAGGAAGGATCCGCCCGAGGACAAGCCTCTTGAGGCACCACCAAAGCGTCGACGTCAGCGACGCCGCTCAAAATCGCGCCGCGAAATAGATAGCAATACGGCAACAGAGACAATAACACTCCGGAGAATGCTGAAGACCCCTAAGCCCCCGTCGAGCCAACATACGAACAAGATGACTGGGAGGAGGGGTAAGTTAACCCTGACGATCTGGTCGGGAACAAGGACTCGGAGGATAGTAACTATCTACCAATCTCCGAGGATGATGTGAGCCTCGGCGAAGAAGACTTCATCGTGCCAGAGGAACCAGTCGAGCAGGAGCGCTTTAAGCGCCAGCTAATCGCCACTGCGAGAAGCCTAAAAAAGCAACAACAGCTCCAGGTCGAACAGGATACACTTAATGACAGATGGACCCAGGTCCTAGCTGCAGAAGAGTATGGCCTTCAACGCCCAGCAAAGAGTTATCCGAAGCATCGGCTACTACCGCAATTTGACGACAAAGCACTCGAGCCCATACCGTCAAGACATGACCGCGCTGATGAACCAGACCGGCCACCACGTGGGCGAGATAAAGAGGCCACCTACGCCGAATACCAACCGACACCACCTCGCCGTAGAGGCCGAGAGACAGCGGCTCCAGGATACAACTACGACCTATGACAGGACCTGGACAATAGAGCAGGCCAAAGCAAATCAATGTATGGATCAAGGGGGCGTGCTCCAACGCGAGAAGATGGCCATCAGGCCTGGCACGATAGGCACAAACCTTACCCGGGCCGAAAACCGCATACGGACGGCATCCGAACTCCGCCATGACGTCGCCCGATACAGAGGCGCTGCACACCACGTATGCTTCACCGATTAGGTAATGGAGCACCAGTTCCCAGAAGGGTTTAAACCCGTGAACATTGAATCATACGATGGAACGATAGATCCCACAGTATGGATCGAAGATTTACTTCTCGACATCCACATGGCTCGCGGTGACGATCTCCATGGCATCAAGTACTTCCCACTAAAAGTAAAGGGACCAGCACGGCACTGGTTAAACAGCCTCCCTGAAAACTCGATTGGTAGCTGGGAAGATTTGGAAGATGCCTTTAGAGACAACTTCCAAGGAACATATGTCCGGCCTCTAGATGCGGATGACCTCAGTCACATAGTCCAGAAACTCGGAGAGTCAGCCCGGAAGCTCTAGACCAGGTTCTTAATTAAAAAGAACAAAATTGTCAATTGCCCGGACGCCGAAGCCTTCGTGGCATTTAAACACAGCGTCCGGGACGAGTGGCTCGCCCGACACCTCGGCCAAGAAAAACCAAAGTCCATGGCAGCTTTTACCGCACTCATGACCCTGGCTAGCTCGCAGAAGCAACAGCACCAGCGACCCTGGCACCTCTGAAGCCAGAGACGGCAATGGTAGGCCACAACACAACAAACACAAGCTTCGAAGCAACAATGAAGATACCGAAGATACGGCGATCAACGCCTGATTCAGTGGCTCTAAACCCAGTCAATGGAAGAAGCCATTCAAAGGAAACAAAGATGGTACATCCAGTTTGGACAGAATACTCGATCGGCCTTGCCAGATCCATGGCACCCCTGACAAGCCTGCCAATCATACCAACAGAAATTGTTGGGTCTCAAACAGGTCGGTAAGCTAAACACCAAGCACAAGGGGAAAGGGCCACCTAGCAAGGACGACGATGAGCCTCGCTGATCGTCTGTAAATGCGGTGGGATATTTCGCCCAAATCACGAGTATCGTGTTCCCCACAGGGACTAGGCGACGGCGACTATGCTCAGCTAAATCTAGGTAACACAATTGAGATTATGGCTGCAAGAAAATAAACCTAAACTAAACAAGGTTGCTCCCGAAGTTGATCCATAAAGAAAAGGCAAAATAGCAAAGGGAGGATCAGATCTTACTTGCCGTCTTTTGGTATTTTTATTAGGCATGAGAAATTAGAAACTAACATAAAGGGAAACATTAGGACATGAACACATATAGCATAATGACAAGCAAAAGAGGAGGAAACAATATTATAGGACGTAACAGAAATGTTTCACATCACACACATATTTGTCACGGTGCATAGCTAGCACAAGGACTAATGTAACAAGTTTCTACAACAAGGAGTACATAGGTGATCAATTTAACTAGTGACAACAGAAATACACAAGAGTACTAGTTCACATCGATCTACAAAGCAAGAAAAACAACGTGTCTCTGGACTGAACATATATCATCATCACACAACAATATCTTTTGATGAATTACACACACACACACGCACACACACATTTATATATCACAGGTACGTAACTATTACAGGGACCACAGAACACACAAAACACACATATGCAAATAGAATACTAACCACGGTTCAAAGTTACACAAGTAACAATGTAAAACGAAATTATACTAGCCACAAGATTAGCACAGATCAACAGAATAATACTAAACAAGCAAAAATCTGAACCGAACAATTACTGTGTTGTAGTACATTGTCTTACAAATCTTAGTACTACAGCAATTTCAGAGAGAGAGAGACAGTAGGTAGGTTTAGAGAAGAAAGGTAGCAGGGGAAGTAGAGAGAGATAGCAGCAGGAGGTCGGGGGCGGGCAGCAGCAGCAAGAGGAGAAGCAGAAAGGAGAAGCAGCATGGTGAGGAGAGCAGCAGCAGGAGGGGAAAGAGAGCAGCAGAGGCGCGGTGACAGAGAGTAGTAGCAGCAGGGATGTAGAAGGAAAGAGGAGCAGCAGCGTAGGTTGGGCACAAAGAAGAGGAGCAGTAGCAAAGGGATCAAAGGAGAAGCAGCAAGCAACAAAGGGAAGGAGAGGCAGCAGCACGGGGGGGCAAGGAAGAGCAGCAGTAGAGATTGAGAGGGAGGAGCAGCAGCATGGTGAGGAGAAGAAGGTTCGAAAGAAGAGGAGAGCGGTGGACAGCACGGAGATGGCTATAGGCGAGGCGGCGGCGCCGGCTGGAGGCGATGATGGATGGGTTCTGGCGGCGCTGTGGATGGAGGGAATGATGGGTGGCCGGGAGGCGCAGATGAATGGAGATTATGCGTGGTGCTATGGCGCGGTGGTTTTGGTGGCGCATGGTGGAGCTGGTGGCGCGCCGCCACGCCGGCCTGGCCGCGGCGGCGGCCGGTGGTGGAAGAAGTGGTGAGGGGGAGAGAAATGGAGATGTGGCCAGGCCCGATTTGCAATGAGGTGCCGCTAGGGATTTCATTCCCCTCTCTAATCTGCCACATTTGCACATTGGCCCTCCTTTTCTCTTCATTTCTGCCCAAGAAGATCCTCCTCTTCTTTTAGTTTGCTCCCCTACATTACTTCTTTCCTTCACGCTCAGGCCTTGACGTATTTCTTTCATACCGTTGTCTCTTCTCGTTAGCCACATAGTAGAAGTCTTGACGATTATAGTGCCTTTGCGCACTTTTCTGCAAAATAAACAATTCATTAGTCAACATTCTCTTTGATGATTATCATTCGAATATTCAACAAGTCGTAGCAAGAATGGATGGATATATGTCGGTGTACAAAAAGAGGGGTGCGTTTTTGTACCCCTGTACCTGTGCACGGGCAGTCGGAGCCGCGCCTACGGTCACGCCAAGTAGAACAGGGGAGGTGAGCCAAGATAAGACCAAAGCCCAAGATAATAAGAGCAACGCCAAGGCCAAGACGACAAAGAGCAGAGGGGCGAAGCAGGTTCCCCCGGCAAGACCCTTGTCAAGAAGCCTCAAGAGCCCGGCAAGATCCTTGTCAGCCATCTCGCCAAGACCAACAGAGCGGGCCACCCTTGAGCCCACGGTCTCCAACATCACGTTGGGCCACGGCTCGGGAGGCACCTCCGTGGTGGCATGCAGATCTTTGTGAAGACATATTCAAGATTAGATTAGGATTAGAAGACGATGATAGATCCTTGCCGAGGAAGGCCATCAGACCCCCGGCAAGGCCCTCGCCGGGGACGACAGCGCGCCACAGCAAGACCCTTGCCGGGCCACACGGCAAGACCCTTGCCGGGCCACCCGGCAAGGCCCTCACCATGGACGCCAGTAGGGCCACCGCCAGGCCCATGCCAACCAAGCTTCCACCGCTGTTCACATGCAGTTGCCAGCCCAACCAGCTGGGCGGGCACCTGCGCGGCAACATGCAGCTCCCCTGTGCCAACTCATCGAGCGCCAGCGTGGCGGCATGCAGATCTTCATGAAGGCTCCGCCATCGCGCCACCTCACCGCCTGCTCGCCTACATGGCATCACGCGCCTCACCGCCGTGGCACGTGTTAAAGCGAGGAGGAGCGGCTGACGGACGGGCCTCGCCCCGTCCCCAATAAAGTAAGGGACACCTAAGCTACGCATTAAATGCGTCTTGTCCTATAATACGAGCGATAAGCTCGGGGCAATCAGACGCTTTTCCACCTCCCCGTGTGCCACCGTGGGCAGCCTCTTCCGACTATAAAAGGAGGCCCATGGCATACTGGAGAAGGATTCGGCTCTTTTGAACCACGAACTGACCACATCTAGTTCGAGAGCTCAAGAACTCTCTGAAATACACCCACCAAAGCAGGACTAGGGTTTTACGCATCCTCGCGGCCCGAACCTGGATAAACGATCTTTGTGCTGTCTACTAGCCCTGCTCTTCTCGCAACTCCGTGCCCCGGCAATCGTAGTAGGGATTCTTGTGATCCCATAGGTGTCGTTCCACACCGACATCTTTGGCGCGCCAGGTAGGGGGCACAATTGTGAGAATCTGGTCTAGTAGTTAGCCTAGCAGTTATTCATTGCCATGGCTCCTAAGAAGAAGATGGCCACAGCGGTCGGCTCGTTGGGAGCCGAACGGCTTGCGTCTTGCGCGGCGACAGATGGACCGGCCGCAGAACTCCGGCCGCTGGTCCGCGAAAGCACCAAAGATCGCTCGGTAGTCGAGCTCGGCGAGCAGCGCCGTCACAAGATTGCATTTACCGGCTACACGTCGCGGATCCAAAGACGGAGTTGGCCCCAGCGGCGCGGGCCCTCCAGGTGTCGTTACCTCCGGCGGTGCGACCTCCGTGACGCCCACACCGGCGACCACCGCACGCTCTTCCCATGGCGTGCGTGCCGAGCAGCATCACCGCGTTGGTGACCACACCGCCCGTGGCAAGAGCCACGGCGTCCGTCCGCAGGATGAAGGGGTTCAAAGACGCCGTTACCGGGCAAAAATGGCACGCAGCCGCTGGGTCGTAACGGAGCTCCTTCTAACGTAGTTAGAAGTCGAAGCGCGCCGCGATCCACGCAGCTGTTGCCGCCGCCCACGCCGGCAGAAGCTTTGGCGCGCGCAGCTGCTCCTCGACTTCCCTCCTGCTGCGGAGAAGCTTGACGAGTGGAGGGCCACCACCCGGAGCCTCATCATCATCGCCAATAAATACGATCAGCGACCGGCAGGACCCTCGGGTCGGCGCTCCACCGAGCCACCGCATGCTGGCGCTGGGAGGACCAGGGGAGTTGCGGCCACGGTGCACTCTCCTCCTCCTCGCCAGCCACCGCGGGCGTCGGCCCATCGTGACGATGCTTGTGATAAAATCTCCATAGCGTCGTCCGACCCGCGGACCCTCCGCGACCAGCGCCAGGTCCTTCGGGAACGAGCTCACGAAGACGCTCGAACCACCGTCGAGCGCCGACGTGAAACGCGCCGCCAGTCGGACAAGCGGGCGGGACCTGCGATGGACCACCCGACACCAGGGGCTCCGGCGACCTACCTTACGAGGTGGGCTGCCCGGCCTTTACCCGTGAGCAGCGGCAGTTCCAGTGGCTGTCCCACCGCACGTTCAAGCCCGACGTCGGCAAGAAGTACACTGGCAAGACCCATCCGTCTGAGTTCCTCAGCATCTACACCATCGCGATGCAGCTCTGGGCTCGCGACGACAAGGTGCTTGCCAACTATTTCCCGCTGGCGCTCAAGCCCAATGTGATGTCTTGGTTGATGCACTTGCCGGTGGATTCCATTTCTTCTTGGTCAGGTCTGTGCCATGAGTTCGCTGGCGCCTTCACAGGAGGCCACCAAGCTCATGGCCAGGCCAGTGATCTGCATGTCATTCCCCAGAAGGAAGGAGAGACCCTGCGCAAGTACATCCAGAGATTCAGCCGGGTACAGTACAACATCCCCGATGTTCATCCCGCCGCTGTGATTAGAGCGTTCCACCAGAACGTGCGCAATCGCAAGACGCACGAGGAGCTGGCGATGACCAAGGTTAAGGATGTGGCCGAGCTCTATGTTCTGGTCGATAGATGCGCCCGGGCTGAAGAGGGAAGGAAGTACCCCGGCGAAGACGCCGGCGTGGAAACCGACTCTACCGATGAGGACGCCGCTACCCCGACGAAGAAGGGCCGGCGTCGCAACAGGTAATGCAAGGGCAAGGCCGTGCTTGCCGTTGAGGGATCTGACGACACCGGTGTCGGCAAGAAGGTCAAGGCAGGCGCTCCCGACAAGGAGATTGCCGGGTGCGCCGCCTGCCGGGCCTTGGCGGCTACCGACAAGCCAGGGAGCCCCGGCAAGCAATAATGCAAGATCCACCGCACCAAGGGTCACGACCTCCAGAACTGCCGACAAGTAGAGCTGCTTGCTGAGAAGCAAAAGGCTGAGTACGAGAGGCGGGACAAGGAGAAGGACCAGACGGTGCCGAGGATCCTAAGAAGAAGCATGGCGGCCAAGGAGGCCGCCCAGCAAGGACAACCAAAGAAGAGAGGCCCGCCCGGAGACGCGACAAGAAACAAGAAGACGATGATCACGACGAGGACGAAGAGTCCGGTGAGCAAGTGTTCCGTATACTACGGAGGCCATGTACGTCGATGGCGGCGCCGCTGCATACCTCTCACCGCCAGCTCAAGCAAAGGGTAGCGTGAGATTATAGCAGCAGAGCCGCTGCTCGATGCTCGTGGTCATGAAGTGGTCCAAAGACGCCCTCATCTTTGGCGAGGACCACCGACCGCACTACCGTTGTCGGTGTTTGCCATTGTTGGTCTCACCAACAATACGCAACCTCGTGGTGAACACGATGTTAGTTGACGGCGGGGCGGCCTCGAACTGATCTCGCTGTCGTGATCAAAGGTTGCAAATCCTCGATGGAGACCTCGAGGAAACGGGCACGCTTCAAGGGGTCAATCCGGGAGGAGCCAGCCGAAGGGAAAGGTCACACCGCCTGTGACATTTGGAGGAGAGTTGAACTACAGATTCGAGAGGATCGTCTTCGACATGGCCGAGATCCCCTTGCCCTACAACGGGATCCTCGGCCGCCCGGCACTAGCCAAGTTCATGGCGGCGTCACACTACGCCTACAACATGCTAAAGATGTCTGGGCCGTTGATCATCATCTCCGTCCCCTCCGACAAGAAGGACGCGCTGATTTGCGCCGACCAACTCTACCAGAGGCAAGCTTGCAAGAATGCCGCCAAGGCACCTGCCTCGCCACCAAGCCCGGGAGGGAGGAAGAAGCCGGCAAGACCTCTCGCACCCACTCCGCAAGCGCACCTCTTGGAGTGTTGTGCTGCCGTCGAGGACGTGCCAGAGAGCTCTACCGACAAGAGCAAGAGATCCAGAGCCGAGCCGCCGCAAACCAAGAAGGTGTCCGCCGGGGAGGATGGCACGGGAGGGGCCTTCACCATAGGCTCCACCCTCGGCAGCAAATAGGAAGGCACGCTGGTCACCTTCCTGCGGGCGAATGTCGACGTGTTTGCATGGCAAGCATCCGACATCCCCGGTGTTCCTGTGGAGGTGATTGAGCACCACCTAGTTGTTCCGCCCCCATGCGCGCCCGGCCCAGCAGAAGGTCGAAGCGTGCCTGGAGAGGCAGGAGTTCTTCACGAAGGAGATCAGGAAGTTGGAAGCGGCATGTTTGGTGAGGGGAGTGCTCCACCCGACGTGGTTGGCCAATCCAGTAGTGGTGCGCAAGGCGAATGGGAAGTGGAGGCTGTGTGTTGATTACACAGATATCAATAAGGCTTGTACTAAGGACCCCTTCCTGCTGTCACAAGATCGACCAGATTGTTGACTCCACGGCCGGGTGTGATCTGTTGCCATTCCTCGACGCCTACTCGGGCTACCACCAGATCTTCATGACAAGAGAGGATGAAGAAAAGACAGCTTTCATCACCCCATGTGGTACGTATTGCTTTTTACGGATGTCTTTCGGGTTGAAGAGCACTGGCTCAACATTTGCAAGAGCAGTCCAAATTGGTTTTGAACCTCAGCTCCATAGAAATATGGAGGCCTACATGGATAACATAGTGGTCAAAACCAAGGATGGGCCAACTCTTGTGCAAGATCTGGAAGAGACATTTGCCAACCTGCGCAAGATCAACCTCAAGCTGAACCCTGAGAAGTGTGTCTTCGGCGTTCCATCCGGCAAGCTTCTTGGGTTCTTTGTGTCGCAATGAATCGAGGCAAACCTGCATACAAAATCACGGCTATTGAGCAGATTGTGGCGCCCAAGCGGATCAAGGATGTGCGTCGGCTTACCGGCTGCGTTGCCGCCATGAGCCGATTCATCTCCAAATCCGCCGAGCAGGCCCAATGGAATGGACCCCAGAAGCCGAGGCAACATTGCAGGATCTGAAGAAATACCTTTCCTCCATGCCAATACTGGTTGCGCCTAAACCACAAGAGTCGTTGCTGCTGTATCTGGCGGTGACAAATCAAGTGGTCGGCCTGCCATCGCACGCAGAGGAGGTCAACGAGGAGGCAGTGACGGCGCAGAACCAGCGGATGGCAAGCCCAAGATTCCCCGCGAGGCCCTGGTGCCCGGCAAGGCGAGGCCCGGCAGAGTCTCGATGCCACCGAGGCAAAGTGCCAGCGTAGTCAAGTGGGTGGTGCGTAAGAAGAAGATGATGCAAAGACCGGTTTACTTTGTCAGCTCCCTCTTGCGGGGGGGGCTAGATCGGGGTACTTCGGTGTGCAGAAATTGCTCTTCGACCTCCTTATGGCCTCGAGGAAGTTGTGTCATTACTTCCAAGCCCACGAGATCACAGTCGTCACCCGCCTCCCTTTGCAACGGATACTGCATAACCCGGATGCAACCGGGAGGATTGTGGAGTGGGCCTTGGAGTTGTCAAGTTTCGGTTTGAAGTTTGAAAGCACCTCGACAATTCAGAGTAGAGTCTTGGCGAAGTTCATTATAGAATGGACCTCAACGCCTGACGAAGAAATCCAGGAGACCACTCTCCCCGGCAAGGAGGAAGATCGCGACTGGATCATGTACTTTGATGGGGTTTTCTCGCTGCAAGGCATCGGTGCCGGTGTGCTACTCCTTGCACCTACCGGGGAGCACCTCAAGTACGTGATCCAGATGCACTTTCCCCGAGAGTTGTCCACGAACAACACTGCTGAGTACGAGGGATTGTTTGCCGGTCTCACAATCGCGGCATACCTCGAGGTTAAGAAGCTCATCGTCAGGGGTGATTCGCAGCTTGTTGTCAGGCAGGTCAACAAGGATTACCAAAACCCGTTGATGGAAGCCTACGTAGATGAAGTGAGGAAGATGGAGGAGCGCTTTGACGGTATCCAAGCGGAGCACGTCCCCCGAATGAAGAACGACACCGCCGATTACCTGTCAAAGCGTGCCGCATTCAAGCTACCTGTGGAACCGGGTACCTTTTTGCTCCGGCTAACTCAACCATCCGTCAAACCATCAACGGGGCAGAACAAGCGAAGGAAGTCGGGTCCCGGCAAGTACTTTCCTACCGAGCCCTCTGGGGCTGCCGGCAAGGGTGCCTCCACGGACGCCGAGGCCTGCCCAAGAGTAGCTACCTCCGGCAGGGCAGCAAGCCCTAGCCGTAGAGACAGCCGCTCCCACGGCAGCATTTAAATGCCTTTGGTCCTGCTGCCGAGCCCGGCTCCGCAAGATGGGCGCAGATACCGCCCCGATTCCTCCAAACAGGGGAGCTTCCTGAGGAGTAGGAAGAAGCGGAGAAAGTAGCCCGTCCGTCATCCCTGTATCAGTTCGTCGATGACGTCTTGTACAGGAGAAGGCCGAATGGCGTGAAATTGTAGTGCATCCCCCAGGAGGAAGGACTGGAGCTGTTGGCGGAGATACATGGAGGCATATGTGGCTCCCACATTCAAGGGCCCTTGCCGAGAAGGCATTCCGACAAGGTTTTTTCTGGCCCACCGCCCTCCAGGATGCGACGGCACTAGTAACCAAGTGTGAAGCGTGACAGTTCCATTCAAAGAAGCTTCATCAACCAGCCCAAGCCCTTCAAACAATCCCTCTCTCGGCCATTCTCGGTGCTGGGGCTCGACATACTGGGCCCTTTCCCCCGCGCTGTCGGGGGCTTTGAGTACTTGTACGTTGCAATCGACAAGTTCACAAAGTGGCCGGAGGTGGAAGCAGTGAGAAAGGTGACTACTCAGTCAGTTGTCAAGTTTTTCAAAGGACTAGTCTGTCGTTTTGGTGTGCCAAATAGAGTCATCACCGACAACGACACGCAGTTCACGAGCCACACCTTCATGCAATACATTCAAGACCTCGGCAGCAAGGTCTGTTTTGCTTCCGTGGCACAACCATAGAGCAACGGCCAAGCGGAGAGGGCGAATGCTGAAGTGTTGCGAGGCCTAAGGACAAAGACTTTTGACAAGCTACGCAAGAGCGGAAGGCGCTGGATTGATGAATTGCCGGAGGTTCTTTGGTCGATCAGGACGATGCCAAATCGAGCCACCAGCCAGACACCTTTTGCCCTGGTCTACGGGGCAGAAGCAGTTCTCCCCACGGAACTCATATACGGGTCACCTCGAGTGCTCGCTTATGATGAGCTTGAGCAAGAGCAGTTGCGCCAAGATGCCATGACGCTCCTTGAGGAAGATCGTTTTTGGGCAGTGAGAGCGTAGCGCTACCAAAGAAGCCTTGCACCGCTACCATAGCCGCAAGGTTCATGCCCGAAAGCTTTGAGGAAGGCGACCTTGTTCTTCGTAGCGTTGATGGCCAAGAATGCCAACAAATTGACGCCAAAGTGGGAAGGCCCTTATCGGGTGTCTGAGTCACTGTGCCCGGCGTGATCATACCGAGATCGAATATCTTGTCGATGAGCAACTCTGGAACATCGAGCATCTTCGTAAGTTTTACCCATAAAGGCGAGGCTTGCGGCCTCCCAAGAAGCCACCTTTGTACAAGCTTTGCTTAAGCAAGGCATGTAACCCTTTCATTACAAAGCGGTAGGACCCTGAGCATAAATAAATGAAGCGCTGGCGCCCTAAGTCATAGCATGCATGCTAGGTCGAGTCTCTTCCTTGGTTAGGGTTGATAGTGCTCAACAGCGACTAACCCCTAGCTTGGAGGTCGAGTGCGCGTCTATCTGTTTCTCTTCTATCCTCCTTTGGTTCGCAGGGCACATGAGCACTTCTTCTGAGCTACTTGGAAGAAAGAAAACGAACCGGTGTCCCGACCCCGGCAAAACAGAGTTGCCGGGGGCTGCAAGCACAAGGATCCAACTGTGGCAAGATGAGATTGCCGGGGGCTGCAGATCCAGATAAGTCCTTTATCCTCTCTCATGCATTTCGGAACAGGACTGGGGCATGTGAAACCTCATTTTTATCTCTAGGCTGCCGTGCTCCCCCTTTTCCTATACCTAAGGATTATTTCCTGGGTTTGGATTTGGTTGTAGCCGCGGCGGCGAGGAGGTAGAACGAGGAGCCTAAAGCCCACTTCATCCCTGCCTCTGCCAAGAGGGCGAGAACGGTCGAGTGGAGTGGGGGGACGGCAAGGCATGTTGCCGGGCGAAAAACATTTATCTTAAACAATAACAAGGATTCGCTCCTTATCGCGGGGTTTACCCACGAACAAAAACTCGGCAAGCATCCCTTTTTCATTAAAAACATCCCATACAGGTACAGTTCGTACGAAATGAAAAACATGAGCAAGGGGATTACAAGTTCTAAATTTAACAAAGGCCCGCCGGCTTACAAACTAAAGAAAAAGGATAAGATGCCCATAATCCCTTTCTTGTCCCTCTCCTCAGGAGGCAGGTCAAGGAGGCGAAAGGGCAAAAGGGACGCCTAGGCGAGCTACGAGCGGCAGAAAGCACCAAGAGAACATGATGAGGACATCAATACCATTGTTACACCCACAGCCCCTGCTGCTATACATACTGGACCAATTACTAGAGCTCGCGCACGCCAATTGAATTATCAGGTACTTTCGTTTCTTGGTAACGATTTCAATGTTCATGAGAATATGATGCCGCCTAAATTGGATACATTTGTTTTGCTTACAAATGAAGGGCCTACCATGGACAAGAAAGATGAACCTTGGAGCAAGTTCAAGCATGGAGATGTTGGCATGTAAGGGGAACAAGAACGGAGTTACAAGTGATGATTCCAGGACTTTGAAGCCACCCTAATGAGTGCATGAGGCCTTGGACGAAATATACAAGATGCCACTTCATAATATTCGTCCATAGGCTATTCTAGGTGCTGCGTCACCTTATTATTGGGCCAGGCCCATGTAATTTCGAAATACTTAAGTATAGGCTGTTTTTAGAGTACGTATGTGTGGGGAAACAAGAGTTAGGGTTGGTTTCGGACCTCTCCCTAAAGGGCCACGAAATTCCCTCCTCTTCCTCCATATATACAGCCCTTAGGGCGTCGTTTAGACTTTGTGTTTTGTTTAGATCAAAAGTTCGTCATAGCTGCAACTTCGCGTACTTCGTTTGTGTTCAACGACTGCACCAAGGCGCCACGTAACCCCACCTTCATTAATAAAGTTTTCCTCTTATATTCGCAATATCCAGATTGCAATCTTAGTTTCTTGCTTGTTCTTCGTTTGCTCGCGGAAATAGGCCCTCGTGGTCGGAGTTGATCGTGCTCGGCGTGGTCAATAACCCTCGGAAGTTGGTTTAGCGATTGCTAAGGTGCGATGTCTCGACGCACGTAGTCGGATCGTCAAGGTCGACTCCCACGTAAACGATAGCCACCATCTCATCGAAACAGCGGACACCTTTGCCTCTATCAAGTGGTATCGATTTTCAGGTTGCTCGGTGAGATTTTACAGGTTTTCGTAGATTAGATCGAGTCATTCTTCATACCTAAAGTCCACGAAAAAAGCCACAAAAAATAGGGTTAGTTCATCATATCCGAACCAATCTGAGCCTTTGCATAATCTTTTTAGGGTTTTTTCTTTGTTGAATTTGCGGTTGCATCGTCGTGTCAAGTTGCTGGTCTTAGAGTCTAGTCTTTTAGAGTTTCGAGTTCTGGACATAAGTTCTCACGCCGCCGCCACACCATCATCATCGCCTTGCCTTCTACCACCATTGTTTATCCGCCACCGCTCTGAATCTGTATCCATATACCACCACCAATCCGTATCCATATACCACCACTAATCCGTATCCATATACCACCACCAATCTGTATCCATATACCACCACCGCTACCATATACCACCACCACTGCCATATACCACCACCATATATCCACCACCAATCCGAGTTCTTCTCATATTAGGTTTGTTTTCGAGATCCATCTAAATTCCGATTCGTGTTTCCTTGCCTGCGTAGGTCTCGAAAAAAAAGTCTGGAGACCCCCGGGCAGTTTTTAGGCCAAAATTTCTGCGACCGAATTTTTTTCCCTATCCTATTTTTAGGCTCTTCTGAGTCTTTTGAGACACTCTCCATCATAGTGATTTTTTAGCACTTTTTTGTAAATGTCATTGCCTGATTCCAAAAAAAATTTGTCAAAAAAAATTTTGTACCCATCTGTCGATTTGACTGGGAAGAGTTTTGAGACACTCGCCATTATAGTGATTTTTCGCAAAAAAAAAGAGGAGCGCAAAAAAAAAGAGCGAAAAAAAACAGAGCGAAAAAAAAATCCAGAGTGTGCTTTTCCGTTGTTTCCGTGCAGCGCCGTGATTTTGTTAGTGTTCTAGGCTCGCGTCTCTAGCACGGTCTAGCCTAGGACCAAAGACAAAGACTGTCGTTGAGCGTTTATTCAACTTTGCATCTCCGAATTGATTATTCTTGACCCTTTTTGCTACCATATTATAAGCCTTCCCAGCTCTACATACATCTACATCGTATGCTTGACTCTCCCCGTAATCGCACTATCCAAGCTTTGAGAGTTTTGACTACATCGGTTCTTAGATCACCGCTTTCTTCTTTGGGTAGGCGGTAAGAATTTGAGATTTGCTTGACGGATTTGTGATCGCCCACCACACCACCACCACCACTTCCTAGTAGTCTGTCGAATCATATTCTTGTGTGTTTCTATTGTCGCTAACCATGGCAGGATCACAAGCCGATTTAGACCGACCGGGAGAACATGACAAACAAAGCGCTACATGATAAGTTTCAACAAATGATGAGTGGGCAGGTGGAAGATGTGCTAAATAGATTTGAAGAGGCCATGGAGAAGATAGATGGCATTGAGAAGGCGTCAAACAAAGCTCGATAACAAGTTTAATGAATTGCTCGCGCATCTACCACCACCACCACCGGCTGCACCTAACGCACCTCTACAACAACAACAACGACTACCTCCACATCGCGAAACAGCCCTCCGCTGAGCGACCCGTGTCCCTCTTCGGCTGGCCAATGCTGGTCTTCTTGTTGATACTACATGGCCCGCTGGCGATGTGGGGAGGATGATTATGTGGGAGATTACGAGGATGAGGTTGATCAACATCGAACTACGTGCAACCACCAAAGCACCACAACCACGTGTCGTCCACATGCAAATAATGGCAATGTTAGGGCTCCCCCTCAGTGCGAGATCATGACCATCTCCCTAAACTGAAATTGAATATTCCACCATTTGAGGGTAGATATGTTCACGATATATATCTTACTTGGGAGTTAGAAGCTGAACAACGATTTACATGTTTACAATATCCCGAGGAGAGACGTGTTCTCGTCATTGCTTGTGCTTTCACTAGCTTTGCATGTGTTTGGTGGTGCGAACATTGTAGATTATATCATGTTCCAAAATACGTGGGCTGCTTTGAAAACTGCTATGCATACTCGTTGGGTTCCACCATATTATCAACGTGAATTACTTAAAAATTGCAGCGCTTAAGACAAGGAAAAATTCGGTAGAAGAATATTATCGTGAATTACAAAGCGGCTTGATTAGATGTGGTATTGTTGAGGAGAATGAAGCTATGCTTGCACGCTTTACGGGTGGATTAAATAGAGAGATTCAGACCATTCTAGACTACAAGGATTATAATAATATCACTCAATTATTCCATCTTGCTTGTAAAGTTGAACGTGAAGTGCGAGGATCGGCAGTGCGCGTTGGCGCGGACTAACTTTTCTCGCAGGTCGACCTTCATCATGGACACCACGTGCATCGTCTACTTCCACACGTTCTACTACACGGCACCTCCGTCGGCCGCCACCTCCAACCGTGATACAAGAAAGCGTGCACAACCACCACTATCTCGCCAAGAGCACACTGTTGGGCCTACACAGAGCTCTTCTTCTTCCATGGCGTCAACAGGGCACACAAGTGATATTATTTGTCGTCGTTGTAAGGGAAGAGGACATTTTAGGAGAGAATGCCAATCTCAGCGTGTGATGATTGCTACTGCGTGTGATGATTGCTACTGAGGATGGTGGGTATGAGTCCACTAGTGACTATGATGAAGAGACTTTGGCTCTTATTACACATGAAGAACACGGTGGAGATGATTCTGATCATGAGACGCAATACATGGCTGCTGAAGATGCTGACAAGTATGAATGTTTAGTTGCTCAACGTGTTTTGAGTGTGCAGGTTACACAAGCTGAGCAAAATCAGAGGCATAACTTGTTCCATACAAAGGGAGTTGTGAAGGAATGTTTTATTCGCGTCATCATAGATGGAGGGAGCTGCAACAACTTGGCTAGCATGGATATGGTGGAGAAGCTTTCTTTCACCACAAGACCACATCCACATCCTTACTACATCCAATGGTTCAACAACAGCGGCAAGGTTAAGGTAACACGACTGCTCGTGTGCATTTTAGTATCTCTACATATGCTTTGATTATGTTGATTGTGATGTGGTACCTATGCAAGCATGTTCCTTATTACTTGGTAGACCATGGCAATTTGATAAAATTCTGTACACCATGGTAGAAACAATCAAGATACTCTTGTTCACAAGGATAAAAATATTACTTTGCTTCCTATGACTCTCGATTCCATTTTGAAAGATGATATTAATAGAGCTAATAAAGCAAAACAGAGAAAAATAAGAGCGAAAATCAGATTGTGGCAAAAGAATTTGAGCAACAAATGAAGCCTAATAATAAACCATCTAATGTTGCTTCCGAAATTAAACTGAAAAGTGCATGTTTACTTGCCACCAAATCTGATATTGATCAGCTAGATTCTAGCAAATCTGTTTGCTATGCTTTTGTGTGCAAAGAGGCATTATTTTCATTCGAGGACGTGCCTTCCTCTTTGCCCTCTTTGTCACTAACATTTTGCAGGAGTTCGCCGACGTCTTCCCACAAGACGTGCCAACGGATTACCACCTATTCGAGGGATTGAGCATCAAATTGACTTAATTCTTGGTGCATCGCTACCCAACCGTGCACCATACCATACCAATCCAGAGGAGACGAAGGAGATTATCGTCAAGCATGTGAGCTGCTTTCAAAAAGGTTATATACGCGAATCTCTTAGTCCTTGTCTTTGTTCCTATTATACTAGTGCCTAAAAAGGATGGTACGTCATGTATGTGTGTTGATTGTAGAGGCATTAATAATATTACTATTCGTTATCGTCATCCTATTCCTAGGCTAGATGATATGCTTGATGAATTGAGTGACTCTACAATATTCTCCAAAGTTGATTTGCATAGTGGATACCATCAAATTCGTATGAAATTGGGAGATGAATGGAAAACAGACATTTAAAACTAAGTTTGGTTTATATGAGTGGTTAGTCATGCCTTTTGGGTTAACTAATGCACCTAGTACTTTCATGAGACTAATGAACGAAGTTTTACGTGCTTTCATTGGACGATTTGTGGTAGTCTATTTTGATGATATACTGATTTATAGAAAATCCTTGGAAGAACATTTGGAACATTTACGTGTTGTTTTTAATGCTCTACGTGATGCACGTTTGTTTGGTAACCTTGGGAAGTGCACCTTTTGCACCGACCGAGTATCTTTTCTTGGCTATGTTGTTACTCCACGTGGAATTGAAGTTGATAAAGCCAAGATTGAAGCTATTGAGAGTTGGCCACAAATTTCAAAACGGTCACACAAGTGAGGAGTTTTCTTGGACTCACTGGTTTCTATAGGCGTTTTGTGAGAGACTTTAGCACCATTGTCGCACCTCTCAATGAGCTTACAAAGAAGGATGTGCCTTTTGTTTGGGGGTACCGCATGACAGGGAAGAAGCCTTCACGGTATTGAAAGATAAGTTGACACATGCTCCTTTACTCCAACTTCCCGACTTTAATAAGACTTTTGAGCTTGAATGTGATGCTAGTGGAATTGGATTAGGAGGTGTGTTATTACAAGATGGCAAACCGGTTGCATACTTTTCGAAAAATTGAGTGGGCCTAGTCCTGAACTATTCTACTTATGACAAAGAATTATATGCTCTTGTTAGGACTTTAGAGACATGGCAACATTATTTATGGCCCAAAGAATTTGTTATACATTCCGATCATGAATCTTTGAAACATATTAGAAGTCAAGCTAAACCTGAATCGTAGACATGCTAAATGGGTTGAATTCATTGAGACTTTCCCTTGTGTCATTAAACACAAGAAGGGTAAAGAAAATGTTATTCTTGATGCTTTGTCTCGCCGCTATACTATGCTTTCACAACTTGACTTCAAAATATTTGGTTTGGAGACCATCAAAGATCAATATGTGCATGATGCTGATTTTAAAGATGTAATGCGTAATTGTAAAGAAGGAAGAACATGGAACAAGTTCGTTATTAATGATGGTTTTGTGTTCCGTGCTAACAAGCTATGCATTCCTCGCTAGCTCTGCTCGTCTTTTGTTGTTGCAGGAGGTGCATGGAGGAGGATTAATGGGACACTTTGGCGTGAAGAAGACGGAGGATATACTTGCTACACATTTCTTTTGGCCAAAGATGAGACGGGATGTTGAGCGCTTTTGTTGCTCATTTGCACTACATGTCAAAAAGCTAAGTCACGACTCAATCCTCATGGTTTATATATGCCTTTGCTCGCACCTAGTGTTCCTTGGGAGGATATATCTATGGACTTTGTTTTAGGTTTACCTCGAACAAAGAAGGGAGGGATAGTATATTTGTTGTTGTGGATAGATTCTAAAATGGCACACTTTATACCATGTCATAAAAGCGATGATGTTGTTAATGTTCTTGATTTGTTCTTTCGTGAAATTATTCGCTTGCATGGTGTGCCAAATACTATTGTTTCAGATCGTGATACTAAATTTCTTAGCCACTTTTGGAGATGTTTATGGGCTAAGTTGGGGACTAAATCGCTTTTTAGTACTACTTGTCACCCCAAACCGATGGATAAACTGAAGTAGTCAATAGAACATTGTCTACTATGCTTAGGGCTGTTTTGAAGAATAATAAGAAAATGTGGGAAGAATGCTTGCCTCATATTGAATTTGCTTATAATCGTTCATTGCATTCTACTACTAAGATGTGCCCTTTTGAAATTGTGTATGGCTTCCTACCTCGTGCACCTATTGATTTGTTGCCTCTTCTATCTTCGGAGAAGGTTAATTTTGATGCTAAAGAACGTGCTCAATTGATTTTAAAAATGCATGAGTTAACTAAGGAAAACATTGAGCGTATGAATGCTAAATATAAACTTCTTTGGAGATAAGGGTAGAAAACATGTTGTCTTTGCACCGGAGATCTTGTTTGGTTACATTTGCGTAAGGGTAGGTTTCCTAATTTGCGCAAATCAAAGCTAATGCCACGTGTCGATGGTCCATTTAAGGTGTTAGAGAAAATAAATGATAATGCATATAAACTTGAGCTTTTGCGCATATTTTGGGGTTAGTCCCACTTTTAACATTGCAGATTTGAAGCCTTATTTGGGTGAGGAAGATGAGCTTAGTCGAGGACGACTTCATTTCAAGAAGGGAGGATGATGAGGACATCAATACCATTGTTACACCCACAAATTTGCCGCTATACATACCGGACCAATTACTAGAGCTCACAAGACGCCAATTGAATTATCAGGTACTTTCGCTTCTTGGTAATGATTCCAATGTTCATGAGAATATGATCTTGCCTAAATTGGATACATTTGTTTTGCTTTCAAATGAAGGGCCTACCATGGACAAGAAAGATGAACCTTGGAGCAAGTTCAAGCATGGAGATGTTGGCATGCATAAGGGGAACAAGAACGGAGTTACAAGTGATGATTCCAGGACTTTGAAGCCACCCTAATGAGTGCATGAGGCCTTGGACGAAATATACAAGATGCCACTTCATAATATTCGCCTATAGGCTATTCTAGGTCTGCGTCACCTTATTATTGGGCCAGCCCATGTAATTTCGAAATACTTAAGTATAGGCTGTTTTAGAGTCCGTATGTGTAGGGAAACAAGAGTTAGGGTTGGTTTTGACCTCTCCCTCAAGGGCCACGAAATTCCTCCTCTTCCTCCATATATACAGCCCTTAGGGCGTCGTTTAGACTTTGTGTTTTGTTTAGATCCAGAGTTCGCCATAGCTGCAACTTCACGTACTTTGTTTGTGTTCAACGACCAGATCAAGGCGTCACAGAACCCAACCTTCATTAATAAAGCTTTCCTCTTATATTCGCAATATCCAGATTGCAATCTTAGTTTGTTGCTTGTACTTCGTTTGCTCGCAGGAAACAGGCCCTCGTGGTCAGGTTGATCGTGCTCCGGCGTGGTCAATAACCCTCGGAAGTTGGTTTAGCGATTGCTAAGGCGCGACGTCTCGCACATACGTAGTCGGATCATCAAGGTCGACTCCCACAGAAACGATAGCCACCATCTCATCGAGACATCGGGACACCTTTGCCTCTATCAGAACACCTCGGTGACCGCCCAGGGGCGGGCCGGTGATGACGGTGCCGGGAAAGGAGCTGGAAGACGAGGCGGCAGGACCAAGAAGATGGGCGACAAAGGCGTCGGTGCTGCGTACTCGAGTCGACGGCCTTACCGCCCGCCCTCTTCCTCTTCCACACCTCCCGACGCCACCCGCCCAAGGAGACGGCCCCAGAAGTTCAAGGAGCTTCGCCCACCCCGCAAGAAACTTGCCGGAGGAGCGGCCAGTGCAGATGTTCTCGCTGTTGCACCGCCAGCACGAGGCGTCCGACGCCTAGTCGGACTCGTCCACGCCGTCTGCCCCACTGTCCTCCTCATCACTTTCGCTCGAGGTAGAGCTTCCATCGTCGGAATCTCCATCGGAGGAGCTCTCCACACAGTACTTCATGCAAGTCCCGAAGTCGCCGAAGACCTTGACGGAGAGCAGGTCGTCCTCCATTAATTTGAAGTAGAGGACGAGCCCCGCCGTCAGGCTGTGGATGCGAGCGAACGTCTTCCACCCACGACGGAGGTACATGACCCGAGGAGCCGAGAAGTTGACGCCGATCAACAGGCCCCCATTCCCACAACCCCTCATGTGCAATCTGAGGGATGGGCGGTCACGCTCCATCTCCCGAGCGAACAGGCGGGAAGATGAAGACGGCGACGCGAGGCCGCAAGTAACTCGATGAAAAACTCACGGCCGGGTCTCCAACATGGCCTTCCATTGAAAAAGGCATCATTGGGGGGCTTGCCGGCACTTCCGCCCCTCCCTCTTCCCCGAGCACTACAACCTTCGCCCCGGCCGCGACCTCGCCCTCTCCCCTTCCCTCGTGATCCGGTTCCACCACCGTGGGCTCAAGAGGAGGAGGGACGCGCTGTCAAGCGGCAACCATTGTCGCCACCGTCGAGGGACCAGGATTCACTTTCTCCATGGCGAGTGAAAGGAAGAAGCAGAAGCGAGAGGACATAGATGACGGAAGAGTGCGGGACGCCATCCCCCCTTCCCCCTCTTTATAAGGAGGCGGAGACGGGGCTCGGCCGCCCCGCTCGGCCAATCAAGGCACCAAAGGCACGGGGAATCAGGACCGACCCGCTGCCCCAACCAACGACGGCCCGGCTTCCGCCCACCGCTTGTCACCCAGTGCATGGAGGACGCCATGACGTGCAGAACCGAGGGACGGGCGAAGCAACCTCTCCCCACCCTGCTATCGTGGGGAGTGGACGCTTGAAGACCGCGGCCGCCCTGCTCAAGAATGAGGCGCCTCCACGCCTCCTCTTTACGGGAAGACATGAGCCGCCTCTTTATTGCGATGTGACGCATGCGTGGAAACCGCCCCACGCATGCCGCCTGGCCACGCACACACCCTCCACACCACGCCGCTGCTGGTCGTGGGAAGCGCAACGAATGAAAAAATTTATCATGGTAAAACCGCCTACCGCCACGCACCGTTTGGGCCCGGGCCGAACAACGATCAGCGATGTGTGGCCCAGGCAGGGGGGCTCTGTGGGTGTACAAAAGAGGGATGCGTTTTGTACCCTATACGCTGCACGGGCAATGAGCTGCCGCTACCACGGGTCACGCCAATCGAGCAGGAGGTGAGCCAAGATAAGACCAAAGCCCAAGATAATAAGAGCAACGCCAAGGCCAAGACGACAAAGAGCAGAGGGCGGGTTGTTCCCAAGAAGACCCTTGTCGGGCATAGCCAAGGCTAAGAAGATCCTTGCCGGCCATTCGCTCAAGACCATCAGAAGCGAGCCACCTTGAGCCCACGGTCTCCAACATCACGTTGGGCCACGGCTCGGGAGGCACCTCTGTGGTGGCATGCAGATCTTTGTGAAGACATATTCAAGATCAGATTAGGATTAGAAGACGATGATAGATCCTTGTCGAGGAAGGCCTGCACCCCCTAAGCAAGGCCCTCGCCGACGATCTACAAGCCGCCACAAAGAAGACCCTTGTCGGCCACCCAAGAAGACCCTTGTCGGGCCACCCTAAGAAGGCCCTCACCATGGACGCCAAGAGGGCCATCGCCAGCCCATGCCAACCAAGCTTCCACATTGTTCACATGCGATTGCGGCCCAACCACCGTGGCGGGCACTGCGGGCAACATGCGACTCCTGTGCCAACTCATCAAGCGCATGCGTGGCGGCATGCAGATCTTCGTGAAGGCTCCGCCACTGCACCACCTCAGCTGCCTGCCTGCCTACATGGCACCACGCACCTCACTGGCCAGGGCACGTGTCAAAGCGAGGAGGAGCGGCGACGGACGAGACGGGCCACGCCCCCGTCCCCAATAAAGTAAGACACCTAAGCCACGCATTAAATGTGTCTTGTCCTATAATACGAACGATAAGCTCGAGTAATCAGAGGCCTTTCCACCTCCCCGTGCCACCGTGATGTTCTTCCGACTATAAAAGGAGGCCCATGGCATACTGGAGAAGGATTCGGCTCTTTTGAACCACGCACTGACCACAGCTAGTTCAAGATCTCAAGAACTCTTTGAAATACACCCACCAAAGCAGGACTAGGGTTTTACGCATCATCGCGGTCCGAACCTGGATAAACGATCTTTGTGCTGTCTACTAGCCCTGCTCTTCTCGCAACCCCGCGCCCCGACAACCATAGTAGGGATTCTAGTGATCCCATAGGTGCCATTCCACACCGACAATATATCTCAATAAATGATGAATTTTTGTTCCCAAATTGTATATAAGAAATGTGCTTATCAAGTTCCCACACACTTAAACTTTTGCTTGTCCTCAAGCAAAGGAATATGACAAGAGCTAGATAATGAACAGTGAGCTGACTAGAGAATGTCCCAGTGAAGTAGATCTCTAAACAGTGCATGCTTCAGACTTAGTGAAAATTAATGGTTAGAGTGCTACAAAGCAGTAGGATACTAGTAGACTTGGCCATTTTAAACTTTTACAATGATAAAAGAAGATTAGCAAGTTCAAATGTTGATTGTGCCAGAAGGTTCCTAAAGAGAGCATGATCCCAAAAACAAAAAGAACTTAAACTTGTGATCAGATCACTTATTACTGTGAACACAACATTGCGATTTGAAAGCACTTATTGAATTTGAAGAAAGTAATGATAATATTTTATTGATCTTACCAAAGGAACATACCACCGATCCAGAGAACATGGTATACACCCGGCTCGACCAATTATTAGTTTTTTTGTTTGTCTCCCCAAAGGAACATACCACTGATCCCAAGAACATGGTATACACCTGGTTCGACAATCATTTTTATTATTAATTACTGCCCAAGCTAACCCGATTTCACATGCCACCGATCTAGGGAACATGACATGCTACTGTAGGTAGTCAGACTTATTTATTCGTTATAAGATACATTTTTTCATTTTTCAAATGAACAAAATCAAGAATCATCGCTCATCCATGTCCAGTTCACATGCTACCGATCCAGAGAACATAGCATGCTAATCCATAGTGGTAAGTGATTGCTCTCAATGGGAACACATTAGGCACAAACTCAGCATCTAACACTTAATGATCTAGGTGTATCGAGGTAAAAGCAAAAAATGATTAAGTTTACTACTACACTAGGGATTTGAGCACTCAGAACTAATAGCTTTCACTACTTTCAGCAAAGCAAACAGGATGTAGATCACTAGTTTACAAGGCATTCAACAATCAATTCGCATATTCTCATCAAGCACCATATGTCAAAGGTGAAAATCTATGGGACAACATTTAAGAAATGACACAAGCAACCCAAATAGCAATTTAATTCAGCAAGCATCAATGGACGATATACTCAGAATGGGTCATGAAATAGCTCACCGGGCTTTGATGTAGCACTCGCTCGATCATCTCACATCCTCTTGCATTGTGACTCCTCTCCTTTTGCTTCCCTATCCTCATGCCTGCACAACTTCTCTCTTCATGTGTGCTCCTTGCTTCTCCTCATCCCCATGCCATGGGTCCACCGGTCCTGTGGAATGTCATCTCGAACTTGGTCAGCATGTAGTGGATCGTGCACAAGCAACAAGCTGAAAGAGCACTCAACCAAGGAGGCGATACAAGTGACAGGGGTAATGCCCTCTAAATCATCAATAGAGTACCCAATTACATAAGCATAGCTATAAAGCACATGTTTAGGATGGTACAATTCAGTAAGCTCAATGCTAGTATTAGAATCACACGTTTCATTAAGCATGGGTATAGCATCAGGAACATAAGTATCATGAACAGAGATATGAGCAATGCCACTAACACGGTGTGTATGATCATGTCCAAGCAAATAGTTTTTCAAATCTACCTTAAGTGATGGCATCATGCAATGCAAGTTAGAAGCAAAGAAATCACAAGGCAAAGATGTCATCAAGAGGATTGGGTAAACTGACACATCAGTTCATGTATGCCAATAGGCCAATGAATCTCGTGTACTTCATCTTCATCTACAAAGCAGCCTTCTTGTACTTCTTTAGGAGTAGTAGATGATGAGTCTTCAACTTGATCACTTGGAAATTGCAGCTCTTGATCATCTTGTTCCTTGTCTTCTAGTTCATCTTCAATCTAAGGTCTCTCTTCCTCTGGACTTTTGCTATCTTGCTCAGCTGGATGTGACGGTGTTGGAGCCTCACATGTATCAAAGGATATCCCAGAAATACTCAGCTCTAGCTGTGAAGAAATAGTGCTGCCAGCGTTGATGTTCTTCTCAATCTTCCTTCTTCCACTAGCTCTTTTCCACTCTTGATACTCTTCATTTCCTCTAGTATAACCTTCCTAATAGGATCATCCTCGGCACTCCAAGTGAACTCGAGACTCAAAAGTGTGAGTTTGTCTATGTCATCGAACTCATCTTGTGTGGGCACTTGCACATGAGATTGCTCTACCGACTCATTAGGTGCTGAAGTTGTTGGTTGACCAAATGGAGGACCATTTAACTCCATTGGACAAATCTCCTAGTGCTGCGGTATATGAGTAGGAGGTGAATAAAACTGCTATGAGCATAGTTGTGGCTCTCCTCTTCATACCTAAATCCCTGCATTGGATAACTAGAGGCAAACGATGAGATCTCAGGGTTGTTGCTCCTATATGACATATTCGGGTTCTCAGGCCACCCATGTGAGTAATTGTTTTGGTATGAGCTATGCTCTTGACAAAGCTCATGCCAAAACAATCTGGAGGGCGAGAGTAACCACGCTGACATTCAACGGGCGAATGGCCCTGAAATCCACAAGTATGGCAAGTAGGAGCAACAAAAGGATGGCCTTCAGAATAAGGATCATAAGAGCTAGGACTATCCACAAAAACTACTTCTCGCTGCCGAGCTAAATCATCTAATCGATGGGAAATCTTACTTATCAGTTCTTGAATACTTTCCATGTTGTTTGTAGTGTTGCTCGCATAAGCCTGATGATCCGACTAGAATGCCATTTCCGAGAGGACAATCCAACCTGCAAAAAAGGAAAAGAAGAAAAAAAGATACTAACTAGAACAGGGGTTAGTGGCTAGAGATATATCACAAATATATGGCACAAAATGAAAACAAGAAAAACCTAGTCTATAGCCTAACACGGTCACTCGATGCTAGTCCCCGGCAACGGCGCCAAAATAATCGTTTGTAAATGCAGTGGGATATTTCGCCCAAATCGCAAGTGTCGTGTTCCCCGCGGGGACTAGGCGACGGCGACTATGCTCAGCTAAATCTAGGTAACACAATTGAGATTATGGCTGCAAGAAAATAAACCTAAACTAAACAAGGTTGCTCCCGAAGATGATCCACAAAGAAAAGGCAAAATAGCAAAGGGAGGATCAGATCTTACTTGCTGTCTTTTGGTATCTTTATTAGGCATGAGAAATTAGAAACTAACATAAAGGGAAACATTAGGACATGAACACATATAGCATAATGACAAGCAAAAGAGGAGGAAACAATATTATAGGACAGAACAGAAATGTTTCACATCACACACATATTTATCACAGGTGCATAGCTAGCACAAGGACTAATGTAACAAGTTTCTACAACAAGGAGTACATAGGTGATCAATTTAACTAGTGACAACAGAAATACACAAGAGTACTAGTTCACATCGATCTACAAAGCAAGAAAAACAACGTGTCTCTGGACTGAACATATATCATCATCACACAACAATATCTTTTAATGAATTACACACACACACGCACACACACATTTATATATCACAGGTACGTAACTAATACAGGGACTACAGAACACACAAAACACACATATGCAAATGGAATACTAACCACGGTTCAGGTTACACAAGTAACAACAGAAACGAAATTATACTAGCCAGAAGATTAGCACAGATCAACAGAATAATACTAAACAAGCAAAAATCTGAACTGAACAATTAACAGGTTGTAGTACACTGTCTTACAAATCTTAGTACTACAGCAATTTCAGAGAGAGAGAAGCAGTAGGTAGGTTCAGAGAAGAAAGGTAGCAGGGGAAGTAGAGAGAGATAGCAGCAGGAGGTCAGGGGCGGGCAACAGCAGGAAGAGGAGAAGCAGAAAGGAGAAGCAGCATGGTGAGGAGAGCAGCAGCAGGAGGGGAAAGAGAGCAGCAGAGGTGTGGTGAGAGGAGTAGCAGCAGCAGGGATGCAGTAGGAAAGAGGAGCAGCAGCGGAGGTTGGGCACGAAGAAGAGGAGCAGTAGCAAAGGGATCAAAGGAGAAGCTGCAAGCAACGAAGGGAAGGAGAGGCAGCAGCACGGGGGCGCAAGGAAGAGCAGCTGTAGAGATTGAGAGGGAGGAGCAGCAGCATGGTGAGGAGAAGAAGGTTGGAAAGAAGGGGAGAGCAGCGGACAGCAGGGAGATGGCTGTAGGCGAGGCGGCGGCACCGGCTGGAGGTGATGGTGGATGGGTTCTGGCGGCGCTGTGGATGGAGGGAATGATGGGTGGCTGGGAGGCGCAGATGGATGGAGATTGTGGGTGGTGCTATGGCGCGGTGGTGCTGGTGGCGCGCCACCACACTGGCCTGGCCGCGGCGACGGCCGGTGGTGGAAGAAGTGGTGAGGGGGAGAGAGATGGAGATGTGGCCAGGCCCGATTTGCAATGAGGTGCCGCTAGGTATTTCATTCCCCTCTTTGATCTGCACATTTGCACATTGGCCCTCCTTTTCTCTTCATTTCTGCCCAAGAAGATCCTCCTCTTCTTTTAGTTTGCTCCTCTACATTACTTCTTTCCTTCACGCTCAGGCCTTGACGTATTTCTTTCATACCCTTCTCTCTTCTCGTTAGCCACATAGTAGAAGTCTTGACGATATAGTGCCTTTGCGCACTTTTCTACAAAATAAACAATTCACTAGTCAACATTCTCTTTTATGATTATCATTCGAATATTCAACAAGTCGTAGCAAGAATGGATGGATATATCTCAATAAATGGTGAATTTGTGTGCCCAAATTGTATATAAGAAATGTGCTTATCACTCGCCCAACGAACACTGGGGGGCAAAAGAAATCCCCCCCCCCCAGGTAAAAACAGTAAGTATGATCTACGCTACTCATATCAATAAGCAGGAGCGCAAGAGCGCATTAAGGGAGATCTATGCCATAGAGCCAGTCGCCCCAAAATTCAACCGATGATCAGCCTGCCCGATCACTTTTGATCGCAGAGACCATCCGACCAGTATGCGTCATGGAGGTTCGGCAGCATTAGTCCTCGATCCAATTATCGACGGATATCATCTCACACGAGTCCTTATGGACGGCGGTAGTAGTCTTAACCTGCTTTATCAGGACACTGTCCGTAAAATGGGGATTGATCCGTCAAGAATCAAGCCCACTAAAACCACCTTTAAAGGAGTGATACCCGATGTAGAGGCCTGCTACATAGGGTCAATAACGCTGGAAGTAGTCTTCGGCTCACCAGACAATTTCCGAAGCAAAGACTTGATCTTCGACATTGCCCCCTTCCGTAGTGGCTATCATGCACTGCTCTAACGAACCGTTTCGCCTGTTTCAATGCAGTCCCGCACTATGCTTATGTAAAGCTTAAGATGACCGGACCACGCGGCGTCATAACAGTCAATGGAAACATGGAGCACTCCCTTCGTACTAAGGAGCATACCGCGGCCCACGCAAATGGGGTATTGTGGTGGCCTTTATCGTCAATATTACATCGGCCATCAAACCCCTGGACACTGTCAAACGAGTCCGGTCTACCCTGTAGAATGACATTTTGGTTCATCCAAAAATTGATTGGCAATTCAGCCTCCGTCAAAAGCCCCACCTAATCGCGGCATACGTACCACGCATACATAACTACGCACTAAAAATACCATGGACAGGGACGGAGGCACATTAAGCAAAGGTCCACAATACGGCTCAACCCTATTCGGACCTCGATATTCTTCCTTTTTTCTCTTTTCTCTCTTTTTTATTTTCCAGGTTCTTTAAAACCCAACTCACTTTTCGGTGGTACAAAGGGCCCTTTCCTAGGCCCCTTTTGTATACTCGACCGTTGATCCTCTCAAAGGATCCTACACCACAGGTGAAAAGCTGTGCAGACGTGCGGCAGGGTGTCTAAAGGATCTTCAAGACTGCCTTTGTTAGGACCTATATACAACTTTCCCTTGTTCTCAAATTCTTGGCATGTAAAATAGCCTTGATGATTGTGGCATTCTCTGTAAGAACTCGTTTGACTTATCAATCAGACTATAGCGGAAACAGTGTTTCCCAACCTTATTCGGTATTGGCTTATTTCATAATCTGTATTCCGTCTTCGCGACAGATTGACATATACACCTCGGCATAAATTGCTAGAGGCTCTATTCGACCACATGTATTTTTCAAAAACAAAAGTCCGAACACCTTTATAGTATACTTCGGCGTCTCGAATACCGCATTATATGCATCAGCTCCGAATTATGTCTTTGGTCAATAGTTGGGTTGCCTGGCTCCTGTGTTTACCACCTTACGTTTCGCTCGTTCAGCTAAGGTAGTAAAGGAAGAACTACTGCGATTGTGTTTCTGGTTCGTCTGGTAAAACGCCTCAATAAAGAAAGCCGAAAACTGACTGTCATGATATAGCGAGAGCTGGTCAGCGGTTCGGTGACTTGCTAAATCTTTTGGAATTTTTGTTTCATATTATACAAAGGAATGGCATCCACCCGGTCATGCGCCTAAAGCATCCAAGTCCGGATAGGCGCACGCGCACCAGGGGCTAGCTCATAGTCCCATTGTCAAACTCCTATGGCTAAGTGTGAGTGATAAAGCCGCATAGTCTGATTGCCTAGTTCACTGCACAATCACCTCCTTTATGGACCAAGACGTTGGGTCAAGTGTGGTCATGTGTTATTCCAAACAGCCTCGTAGTATCTACATGGGGGCTGAAGCCGACGACTGTCAAACTTTCAGAAATAAAAACGGCCGCACAGGAGGAAAATATTCCAGATAAAAGCACAAGTGTATTACAAAGGCCTTGGCAGCCCAGATACACTCATTGAAACATAATGTCCTTCGAGCATTAACCCTCTATTAAACGGGCACCCTCCAGGACGTCCTCGAAGCATCGCTCCGGCTTGCGGTAGTCCTTGCCTTCGGGCGGACCCTCGACTGCCACGATGGCGGCCTTCATCTTCGCCCAGTGCATCTTGACACGGCAAAGGCCATTGGTGCACCCTCTATGCATGCCGAGCGCTTCACAACCTCAACTCGGGGCAAGGTGTCGCCGAGCCGCTTGACCAGGACGAAGTAGCTGCTTGGAATGGGTCCGGCTGGCCATTGCCGGACTATGATCTCCTTCATGGCCAAACCGGACATCCTATGTAGCTCTGCCAGCTGCATCATCTGGTTGTTTAGCAGCGCTGGCCGCTCCGGCGCCAGGTTCTGCGACCAGAAGAGCTTCTCCATCGTGTTCCCTTCTTGGGCCCGGAAATACTATGCGGCGTCGGCCGCACTCCCTGGGAGATCCGCAAAGGCGTTTAGAGCACTCCATAGTCCATTTAGCAAAGCATATCTCCGACCGCCAAATATACTTTGTAAAAGAAAAGGCTTACCGGCCGCTACCTATTCGGCTTGCTTGATCTCCTCGTGAGCTGCTCGGGACTCGGTCCGCGCCTCCTTGGCCTCCTGTAGAGCCTTGGTGAGATCGACCGCTTGGGCCTTATTCTTCTCCTCCAAGGTCTTGCACTTGCTGGCGGCATCCTTGAGCTCCTGTTCCACTTCGGTCACCCGCTCCTCATACTTGCAGCGGGTGACACGCTGGTTTTAAATCAAATCTGCGGCCGCTTTGTCAAGGGTCACTTTGGCTCACCTGCTGCTCCTTGGCTTGGGCGAGGGCGCTCTTTAGGGCCTCGACCTCGCCCACACTACCTTAAAATATGATCAGGACAACACAGGAGATTAGATTCCACATTGGCATATTACTTCAGGTGTGTACACACTTCTCCAAAACATACCTTCCGCCTCATCAAACCGCTTGTTGATGCGGACAAGATCCTCATCGGCCAGCTCCAGCTTCTTCTTGAGCTCGGATACTTCGACGGCCTGGGCGACCGCCGCTAACAGTGAAGCCTATTTATCAAAATAGACAACTATGTTATCTCCGACGAATATTTGATCCTCTATTCAGCCTTTTTTCAAAAACCGAACAGAGTCTCAGGGGCTACTATCTATACACAGGCATATTTTTTGCACATACAAAGCGGCTAAGAATATTACATACCTCAAAGCCTGTTAATAGGCTGGTGAAGGCTTTGTTCAGCCCGCTTTTGGCGGACTGAACCTTCTCAACCACCGTACCCATCAGGGTACGGTGCTCCTCCACGACGGAAGCACGTCGAAGTGCTTCCATCAAAGTGTCCGGCGCCTCCGGATTGATGGAGGTCGTCGGTGGAGTAGGCACTCCCCCTCCTTCAAAGGGGGTTGCTCGCCCGATTCCGGAGCCGTATGGGTCTCCAGAGTGGTATTCGGCTGGGGGGCGGACTGGTCCGGGCCCCGTCGTCAGTATCCATGGGGGTTGTGCCCCCCATGTTCTCGGCAGCCGAGGCATCACCCTCTGGCGCCGTCTCGGTGGCCTTCCGCACCTCTCCCTGGCCCGGAGAGGTCCTTTGGGATAACACCTCGGTGTCATCCGCGGCATGTGGCGGAGAGGCTCACAGAGGCGTCTCGCTCTCCACCATCTCCGGTGCCAGAGAGTTCCCCGAAGACGATGTTGGGGGAGATCATGGGCCGGGTTGAAATACATAATGATATGTTATCCTACGATTTGTAAAAGACCGGATATGTGTATAGTGTTTTTGAATGCTTACGATTCGGCCAGGGGCTTTGCCCTGGGGCACCGCTGGGGGATGACTTTGGCCTCCAAGTCCGAGCCATCCGAGAGGGATATCTTCCACCTTTTGGACGCCTCTGCCTCTAGGTCTGCGGAGGCCACCCTTTTCTTCCTCGTCCCCCTGAGGGGAGAATAGCTCTCTTCCTCCTCCTCTTCGTCTTCATCTCCCTCGTGGGAGGGGAGAGCTTCGGTATCACCGGACACAGTGTCCGAAGTACCTTTACCGCGGAGCTCACCTTTGGCCTCCTTGCCTTTCTTCTTGGCCTTCTTCTCCGGCGCCTGGTACGGCGCCGTGACCAGCATTCTCGTAAGCAGAGGATCAGCTGGGTTTTCGGGCAGCGGAGCCGGACACTTGATCCGCTCCGCCTTCTTTGTCCAGCCCTGATCAAAGGATGGAATTTTCAGAATACCCCTTTGAGTTGCAAACTAAGTTGTGTTCGGAGACCAAAATACTTACTGGGGTAGCTAGGTGAGCGCAGTCGAGGCCGATGTTGTCGGTCGTCTCCGGCCACGACTTCTGGGCCTTGAAAAGCAGCTTCTAGATCTCTTCGTGCGTCGTGTCGAAAAATCGCTGCAGGGTCCGCGGCCTTTCCAGATTGAACTCCCACATGTGGAGAGGCCGGCGCTGGCAGGGAAGGGTCCAGCGGAATAGCATCACCTGGATCACGTCAGTGAGGCTGGTGTTCTTTTCTATTATGTTTTTGATGCGCTTTTGCAACATCAACACCTCGTCAGTCGACCCCCAGTACAGACCCTTGTTGGTCCACGACGCGATCCGCATCGAGGGTCCGAATCTAAACTTAGGAGTGGCTGCCCAGTTGGCACCGCGGGGTTCGGTGATGTAGAACCGCTCTTGCTGCCATATCGTGACAGTTTCCATGAAGGCCCCTTTGGGCCAGGTGACGTTGGGGAGCTTGCTCACCATGGCGCCTCCGCAGTCTGCGTGCTGCTCGTCAACCACCTTCGGCTTCACGTTGAAAACTTTGAGCCATAAGCCAAAGTGGGGGGAATACAGAGGAGCGCCTCGCACACAGCGATAAATGCCGAGATGTGGAGGAAGGAGTTTGGTGCTAGATCGTGGAAATCTAGCCTGTAGTAGAAAATGAGGCCGCGGACGAAAGGGTGGAGTGGAAATCCTACTCCGCGGAGGAAGTGGGGGATGAATACCACCCTTTTGTCGGGCTCTGGGGTGGGGATGACCTGCTTTTTGGCAGGGATCTTGTGCACAACATCCTCACTCAGGTACCCCGCCTCCCGGAGCTCCTGGATGTCCTTCTCCATCACGGAGGAGGCCACCCACTTGCCTTGAGAGCCGGATCTGGGCATGGCTAGATTGTTTGGTGGCGATGGAAAAGATCGAAACTTGGGCGCTGGAGCTCGAGGATGGGAGGGCTGAGGAAGAAGAAGGCGTGGGGTAAAAAGATGGGTCCTTATCCTCTTATATAGGGAGTGAATGTCAAGCGCCCCCTCATAAGCCTTAAAACTCGCCTACTCCCGAGGGGTCGTGCGAACGACACGGTTGGATTACCCAAACCCGTGTTGATGGGAGTCCCGCAATAAGGGGACATGATCTCTGCTTTGACAAGACGTGTCAATGGAGGCCGCACCTCGAAACGCGAAGTGGGAGGCCAGAAAAACGGTTCGAAATAATAAAGGCCAGACATAACATTTCGCCAAAAAAGCTATCAGTGGACATACCTTATTTTGATTGGATATTGTGCCCTTGTGATTGAAGGCTGTAACTATTATACAGAGCCGGATACAGTTCTCTCGTTCGGAAGACTGCTTTGTATTCGGAGGAGGAACCCGCCTTGCTATGCCGAAGACAATCTGCGTGCCAGACACATCGTCATTGAAGCCAAGTTCAAGGGCTACTGAGGGAGTCCTGGATTATGGGGTCCCCAGGCATCCGGGTTATGCGACATGGGCCGAACTAATGGGCCGCGAAGATAAAAGATAGAAGGCCTTCCCCCATGTCCGGATGGGACTCTCCTTAGCGTGGATGGCAAGCTTGGCGTCTGGATGTGTAGTTTCCTTTCTCTATAACCGACTCTGTACAACTCTAGGCCCTTCCGATGTCTATATAAAGCGGAGGGTTTAGTCCGTAGAGGACATCACAAATCACATAGGCTAGACATCTAGGATTTAGCCATTACAATCTCGATGTAGATCAACTCTTGTAACCCCTATACTCATCAAAGTCAATCAAGCAGGAAGTAGGGTATTAACCTCCATCAAGAGGGCCTGAACCTAGGTAAACATCATGTCCTCTTTGTCTCCTGTTACCTTTGATCCTCAGACGCACAGTTCGGGACCCCCTACCCGAGATCGGCTGGTTTTGACACCGACATAAGGCCTTATTTGCAAATGTGGAGAGGGGTGTGGGTATTTTTTTTGCAAAATTGCCATAGTTTCCTTCCTATCTGTCAGATATAAATCGGACGGCCTATACTACAGGATGGCAGGCACACCATCATCAACAACTGTGTTTTTTAAAGAGTAGAGTAGAGATAGAGATAGAGACTACTACTACCAATGTGTTGGCTCGTGCGTTCCAATGGATCCAAAGTAGTAGAATAATACTAGTTCACGGGCTTGAAATATAAACACTCTAGTTTTGATATACATATATTAGTAAAAATAAATCATGCTTCACTCAAAATATATTCCTCAAGTTGTTTTGATGAGGTGAAGGACGGGTGTGGCTGGTTTGAAGATAACAGGTTTAAAAAAATTGGAGCTATTTTTTTTACATTTTGTAGCGTGGCACGACATCCGGTGCACCTAAGCGTCTGAAAAAAAATTGAGTTTGGGTCGGTGGCACACCCTATGGCAAGATGCCCATGTGGGCTTCTTCTATAACTAGAAAGATGCTCGTGCATTGCAGGGAACATCAAGATGCATTTTTTTACAAAACACCTGTTGTGATTGACCCTTGCAGGAGTACTCCCATGTGTAAAAACTAATGATATCTCGAGAATTTTATCGGAAAAATGGTATCTTTGGAACAAGTTTTCTCTACTTCTGCTCCTTGCATTGAGCGGTATGCAATACATGTGTCAGCAGAAATGACAGGTTGTCCATGGAAGTTGAACCATGGTGACCATCACGTTTCTTGTTTCTACCACTGCCACACCCACACATGATTCCCACGATGCTGGTCCAACCCACGGCACGACGTCCCCCGACGTGCGCCTCATCCCTCCTGGCCCCACCGCTCCTCTGGCTTTGTGTGTATGACATGCGGGCCAGCTGAACTACGATGACCATCAACTTTCTACCACAGCCACACCTGATTGGACGCGATTTGCCTGCTCCGCTCCGGTGCTCCGATCCGTACTCCCGCACCATCGAATTTTCATCCAACGGTTGTGACACATTTCGTCCTAGGCATCAATCCTCAGCTGGAGTACTTCTATACTACAGGTAGTACCCGCCGGTGTGGCCATCTACGCCTCGTAACGTCTCGCCACCCAGCTGTGGCACCCTCACCAAGGCCACGCCACCACTGGCCGGTTCATCTTGAACGAGTGAGTCGCGAACCACGCCACCACCCTGAGAATGGCATGTGGGCCATCCGCATTTAAGGTCTGCATGTCATTGACTCATAGGCCGATGCACTAAGCCACTGAAGCTCGGTCCCGTGGGCCCCGAGAGGGAAATGTAACTCCCGCTGCAGGCCTTGTGGTGCTCCCGTAGTATGAGCTCGTGCCAAACCCGGAATTTGTTTCTTACTACTACCGACTAGTAAGGTACACGTGCATTACACACATGAGATTTGGTAATCAAATTATGAATAACTAACACACTATAGCATGTAAGCTTCTAGTCATATATGCATGATGTAGATGTTCGTTTAATTCTAATAGTTCATCTAGTTCAAAATCAATTAGTTTTATAAAAAAATCTATTTTAAGATTCATGGAATTGTGCATTGTAAAGCATAAAGTAAAAACAAATAGTGACAATTCATTTTAAAAAAATGTTTGGGCAATTAAGATATGGAAGATTCTAGATTAAAGGAGAAGTGCTTGTGTTTTGAGGTTTGTGCATTATGCTTAAGTTCAACCATGGAGTCTTCTAGATTCTACAAGTGGCAGAATCTGGTGGAATGTAGATGATATCCAACGACCAGTAGTGCTCGGATTTGCCATGTTTGTACCGTCGGATTGGCTTCATCCAATCACCAACTTTAAAAGTTATTCACATACTATATAGGGGTATAGATGTGACGGCCCGTGCATTGCAATGGATCCAAAGTATATCTACTTGATGGAGTGCACTCTAAACACATTGTCTATTTATTTTTCTCTAACCTTTCGTAGCCATGCAACCAAGCCACATAAGCTTCATGGGTGCCCCCACATCATATTATTCATACTACATTGTCTGGAAAAAAGATAAATCACCCAAAACAAGATCTTCCTGTTTTTTGTTCCTATGATGTCGTGCCGTGCACGTACCTAGTTGTATAGTGGTAGTACTAGTTGTAGTACAAACTTCGTACTAGTAGGAGTAGTAGTACGGAGTGCTCCTACTTTATCAATGAGCCCCATATGACACCAAATTTCTTGGCTTTCGTGCTACATCTAGATCTTCCCCTCGTTTCTGTTTTCCAACTCGGCGGCGGGCAAGGTGCGGTTTGCCAATAGTCGGTTTGCTCAATGGCGGTCCCACATGAAAGTGAAAATGCTAGGAAACACGCCTTACCTAGCTATGTGGCATGCCAGACGGGCCGTGGAGTACTCCTAATTCCCGAGCGTGTGGGGGTGCGACGCGAATGCGGCAGGCCTTTTCCTTTTACTAGCAATGTGCCCGTGCGTTGTGACGGATCCAAAGTAGTAGAATAGTAGTATTTGTTCACAAACTTGAAAGAAATCACTGTTGTTTTGATATACTCCTAATATATTACTTTTCACTCAAAATATATTTCTCAGGAAGTTTTGATGAGGTGAGGGAGGGATGTGGTTGCTGTCAAGATAATAAGGGGTTTTCTGCAAATTGGAGCAGAGAAGTGGGCCATTGTTGCAAAAATGCTAGAACTTACCTCATAGCCGTTAGATGCAGATCTAATGGTCAGAAATGACATATGGCAGACACACCACCATCACGAACTGAGTCTTTTATAGGAGTAGGAGTAGAGAAACATGTATAAATTGTAATATTTGGTTCAGCTCCATGGCACAATCGATAGATAGAAATAACGATTGGAAACGCCAGGGCGGGGCTATTTCCACCAGATAAGCAGGGTACGTAGTAGCTAGGTTGGCGCATCGTCGGTTTGGCCACATGCACTCCGACATGTTCTAGTGTTTCTAGCAAGATGCCCGTATTGGCGTCCTAGGAATGGGGGTGCCCAGACTTGCCTACGTGCGGCCCGCGAGCGTGGCTCCATCAACGGCCTGGTATGGCCCAGCTTCAGCAGCATCAGCGCAAGACCCTCGCGAGGCGGATGACGCCGAGACCTCCCTGGGGGCAGCCTCACTCGGCTGGCTCCCGAGGAGCGGAGATATCTATGCAAGGTGCACCTCACGAGGTTCGCGTGAACTGAGCCATGACGACCTAGGCCAGGCGGGCGCCAGCGAGCGCAGTGTACCGGTTTCCTCTTTGGTGCTAAGGAGGCAAGCGCAGGTGCGGGGTCCTGATGCGGAGAATTACACGTTCATCACCATGTACACTCCGACTACTCTCCAAGCCCCAAGGATACAGGAGATGAGACCTCGACTATTCGCCATTGGACACAAGGTGAACCCATTCCTACATGCTTCCCCTTTCCATTCCTGTGAGACATGGTTGCTACCTAAGGCGAGGACTCTATGCATGCCTAGGTACCAAGGAGACCCTCTCGGAGATGCTCGGAATGATGGACAAGTCCCCAAGTACAAGGATGAAGGAACACGACGAGAGGAACCGGAGAAAGCCTGCAGAGCCGGACATCCGGCGTCGGCCGGACATCCGCCCTTCCATAAGCCGGACATCCGGCCCCGGCCGGACATCCGGCGCCCATCACAGCAAGAACTACAGGGCCCGGACATCCGCCCTGTGCCCCGGACATCCGGCCTCCCACGAAGCCCCGGATATCCGGCCCCTCGCTCAGAATTCCGGCGCCCCGCACCCGATTGCGTCTGGAAGACCCAGGCCAGCCCGGACATCCGGCCCCCAGCCCGGACATCCGGCGCCTCCTGAAGCCCCGGACATCCGGGCCGACGCCCGGACATCCGGCTCCGCCTGTTTGCGCACAGTAAAGGGCCGAGACCCCATGTACCTCTTCGCCGCCTAGACTATATATACTCCATCCCCTTCCTCTTTCTAGGTTAGCGTTGATTTAGCTCATTAGATAAAGCTTCGCTCATCCATACCGGATCTACTCCACGAGAGAGACCGCGGCCCCTCTTCGGAGAAGATCCACCTTGGATTCAAGACCTCCCTTTGCGGAGAAGACCATCATCAAGACCTCCTCACGGAGAAGAACGGCTACCGTTTGTATCGTCGTTTGTTGACTTTGGATCACGTGTATCTCTTTGTGTTCTTTGATCTAGCATTTGTGTGACCGATTCCTTGTTGGTTGAGTGTTTTCCATCGTTCCTCCCCGTGATTTCCTCGTGTTCTTCCGCTCGTTCTTCGTGTCTCCCCGTAGGATCCACTCCAAACGTGAAAGATCGACGCTATAGGGTTCCACCCTACATCATCTATGGATCAGAGCTTAGGTTGATCACGTTTTTGGAGCCCCTACCCCTCTTTTTCTAGATTTATTTTGTTGATTTCGTCCTAAATCCGAAAATCCCCACCAAAAATAGCCCCAATTTTTTTTTGTGATTTGTTAGTTTTGATGATGTTTTGTTGATTTTGATCCATGGATTTGCTTGGTTTCGAGTGGATCTAGCATTTCCCCAAGTTTCCCCACTTCCCATCCACGAAATCTCTCCAATTTTGCCCCCGAAATCATCAATTTCCGCCCCCAAGTCAAAAATTTCCGCCCCAAACGAGATCTGGATTCGTCGGGCCGGACATCCGGGCCTCAGGCCGGACATCTGGGCCATCCGGCCGGACATCCGGGCCCCAAGCCGGACATCCGGCCCCTGGAGCACCAAAACTGCTCGGTTCTGGACAGACCCCCCCCCCCCCCGGAAATCCGGGCTCCACCCCGGATATCCGGCCCCTGTACATTTCAGTTTTTTTCGTTTCACCGTTTTGTCCATAACTAATTCATCAGGAGTCCGATTTTCGCGTTCTTTAGCTCGTTTAGAAGCTATTGACATCCCCCTTACCATAAAAATACTACCACCACCATTTGACTCCATCAAATTTTTGAAAATTTGGCAAGTTTGCCTAGGCCTTCCACCATATCATCCGCATAGCCACCACCGACTTCCGCAACCTAACCCATTTTGTTCCCCATAGCATTAGTGGTTGTTTGAGTAGTGATTCGAGTCTCCTAAGGTGTTTCGGCTACTTAGGGACGATTGCTTCTTCATCAACCACCATCACCATAACTTCCGCATAGACGTGTCCACCATACACTTCCGCCACCCCCAACTTAACCCAATAGTTGTTTGAGCTTGTTTGAGTTGTGGCTTGTGTCTCCTAAGGTGTTTCGGCTACTTAGGGACGGCAACTTCAACTCCGACACGTGTATAGCCCATCATTCCACTTCCGCATTGCCAAGTGCAAACCACCACCGCATTCCCGCTACCACCATTTTGACATTTGACGTTTGATATTTTGAGTTCGCGGTTTTTCCGTTTCCTAAGATGTTTCGGCTACTTAGGGACGAGTCTCCATCATCTTGGTATCTACATCAAGAACACCGCTACTCATCATCGTCGGACGGTAACCTCCATTGTATATTCCCTTGCTATTGCATTGTTAACCCCTAGCCTTACTTTTGCGTTACTTGCCTATCCAGACTAGCCATTTGAGTATTGCCGGCAACGTTACTTGTGCACATTAGTGATCATACCTTCCATTACATACCATACCATATCATATTGGTATCATATCATCCATTGTGTCTCAAGTTTGTTCCCGCATATACACAATTGCTATCTTGGTTTGTCCATTGTGCAAAGTGGCCATACAAAAAAAAGAAATAAAGCTTTTAAACAAAAGAAAGAGAGCAAAGAAGCTTGTAAGCAAGTGCCATAGCATCATACCATATTGCATATAAGATTGTCATATCCGATCATCTTGGATCATCCTGAGAGAAACACCGGGAACCATACATACATAGTGTCACATCCCAGTTAGACCATGCATTGGTGTGTGCATCATGTTTAAATTTCATTTGAATTTGAAATGGGGAAGACAGAAAACCCCCAGAACCCCTCATAATTCAACTAGGGTTTACTAAAAATTATTTCAATGAACCTGAAATGCCCTTCAAAAATGCTCATCATCTTTGCTTTGGTTGAGCCTCTCGCCAAAAGTGGTGCACCATTTTCTAGGTCATCCAAAGGTCTTTGAATTAAATCATAAGTATTTGAGTTTGAGCATTTCAAATTATATAAAATATTTCAAATGCCCAAATATTGCCAAATCAAATGTTTCATGTTGGAAATATTCCAACAATGGACCAGGAGTAGTTTGGTGATTTTTGAAACTGTTTTGGTATTTTTAAAAAAACTCCACAAAGTTACAGAATAATAGAAAAAGGAAAACAGGAAGAAAAACTTACCTGGCGCCACCTACCCGGCCACTGCGGCCCGGCCAGCAGCTGGCCAAGGAGCTGCTTGGCTCGGCCAGACGAGCAACCAGTGCTTTCGGCGGCGAGCACCGCATGGGTGCCACGCACCTGGTCGCCGCCTCGCCGCTTCCTTCACCGAGCAACCGACGCGGATCGCTCCCCCTCTCCCCCCCGAACCCCTCGGACACCTCCTCTCCTCCCCGGCTCCTCTCCCTCGCGCTCCCCAGCCATGGCCGACGCCACCGCAGCCACGCCGTCGCCGTAGACGCGCTCCCCGCCGTCCGTGCTCCTCCCCGCCGTGTCTAGGAGCTCTGCTGCCCTCGTCTTCGTCGAGCTAGCCAAGCCCCGCGTGCTTGAGTAGCCCGAGGCCACTGCACCGACCTCGCCCGATCCCGCCATCGCCGGAGATCCCCTTCAACGCCATCGTCGCTCCGGCCCGTCCCCGACCGCACCGAGTGCTCCTCCGAGTTGCCTGTGAGCCTAGCTACCTTCCCCTCCCTTTCTCTCTCGCTCTCGAGCCGTGTAGCGACCGAACAGAGATCACCCGCACCCGCCGCCGCGGATCTCGTCGCCGACGTGCTCCCGGTCACCCTCCGGCCACCTCTTGGTGTCCATCGCACTCACCACACTCCGTAGCATCTAACCAAGCACTCCCCTCACCTCACCGACCACCCTAGCCTCGAGTTCGTCTTCGGCCGAACTCCGGCGGCCGCCTAGGTCGTCGCCGGCGCCGATTCCGGCCACCCCGACCCCAACCGACTCCACCAGAAGCTGCGGCTTGTCCCTAGCTACCCATAGCCACCCTCCGCGGCTCGTTTGGTTGCCGAAACGGCCAAACTCACTTCCGCCGCTGGCTCGGCCAAGGCTAGACGCCGTGCGGCGTGGACTTTGACCACGGTGGGCCCTGGTTGACTCGATGAGTCAATGACAAAGTTGGGCCCAGCCTCGTTAACTAAATAGGTTTAGTTTTAATTAAATTTTAGTTAAACTAATTACCCTGACAACCTGGACCCACAGTCAGGTTTGACCTGGACGTCTCCGTTGACCCATACGTCATTCTGACGCATGGCTGACGCAATAAATCAATTACTGGATTTATTCTAATATAGGAAATTCCAGAATATAGTTCAAACTTCAAATATTCATAACTTTTAATCTGTAACTCCAAATGCAAAGATCTATATATGAAAAATGATCAGAAAAATCCATTCTATCCATTGGTACAGGTTTCATGCATGATAAAACAAGTTAACCTTGCTGTTTAATCAGAATAAGATATTACACCTTTAGGGCTATTTTAAATGAGCTAGCATTTGAATCTTTGATTCAAATGAGTTCATCCCTTTTTGTTTCAGCTTGCATTAGGCCAATACACATCCATATTGCCATGTCATAGCATGCATCATATTGTTGCATATTGCCATGTGTGTTTATTTTCGGTATGTCCTTCGTGATAGGTTACGCCTCGAGGATAACCCCGAATATCCGTCTGAAGGGCGATATCCTACCACCACTCCATCGTGCAAGCAACCCATTGATCATTCCGATACAAACCCATGTTCTCGCTTACGCTCTTATTTATTGCATTAAGACAACGCGATTCAAACTGTTGAGTGCTGCGGTAGTTGAACCCACTTCCTTTGCATGACCTCGACATTGCCACGGTAACTAGATGAAACCCACTAGTATGTGTAGGAGTTGATTGAGCCATGTTTGTGATTCCTACCATGCTATGCTTGCTATGCTTAGAGTTGTGTCGTGTCCGGCTCATCGGGATGATGAACTGGAGTGAAACGTTGTGTGGGTTCGAGAGTGAAAGTGTTGAACACGTTTTGGTAAAGGTATCGATGAGAGGCCATGTAGGAGTACATGGTGGGTTGTTTCGTTGAAGCCGTCCCTAAGAACTGAGTTCTGTGTTTGTGATCCATGAAACAGTTACTACCACGCATTGGGATCCTTAATTGACCCTCTCGGCTTCTTAACCACCCTTGTTTTCAGTCCGTGAGTTGCAAGTAGTTTCGGTGTTTGTAGCATCTTTGGGGGCATACGCACGACCTTAGGGGTGGGTTGTGTTGCGGTAGGCACGCGTGGATGTACCGAAAGTGCCGTTTGGTATCTCGGGAACCTGTACACATCGTTCGGGCTGTATGGGAAACCTCGGCGGACTCCCTGCGGATGGAACCCGAATAGGCGATAAACCCGGACTTGGAACTTGAGTGTTTAGGTAGGTCGTGGCCGACACCCACGTTGGGCTTCCGCTTGAAGGTTGCCGAGTACATGTCGTGTAAGCGGTAAGTGGTGAGAGCGTGTGTGAAGAAGTACACCCCTGCAGGGTTAATATGATCTATTCGAATAGCCGTGTCCACGGAGAAGGACTTCTGGGTTACCTATATCAGTTCATAGACAAGCAAATGGATACTACTAAAAGCCTCAAGATAAGTGTGAGTACCACGGATGGCCCTCTCGTGGGTGACGAGAGAGGATCCACGGTGGAGTATTGTGATGGTGATTAGTGGACTCGTGTGCGACAAATGCTTTTCAAGTGGTGTCACGTAGGATAGCTTAGCCAAGAGTCAAAGCTGGCTTGCTGCAAATAACTCCACCACCTTCTTGAGAATGTGCATGTATGATAGGATTCTATGGTAAGACTTGTTGAGTAGCTCCGTACTCATGTTTGCTTAATTAATGTTTTTCAGACGACAACACTGCCCCCTACGATGGATTCTATGTAGACCTTGACATCGACGAGTGAACTAGCCACCCAGGTCGTGATCCAAGGCTTGTGAAGGGCCCTTGTAGATAAAAAGGCTTCAACAAGCTTTCTTTCTTTTTTAGAGTCTGTACTCGAGACTAGTTTGCTTCCGCATGTGCTTGTATGTTTGTATGATCGAGTGTTGGGTTATGTGACCCCTACTGTATGGATATGTTATGTATGGCTCCTGAGCCTTTTAAATAAAGTACTTTGAGTTGTAGAGTTTTGTTGTGATGCCTTGTTGTATTTACTCATATCGGGCATATTATGCGTGTATGATTGAAATGCTTGGTATGAGTGGGATCCGACAAACTAGTTGTTTATCCTTGGCAGCCTCTCATATGGGGAAATGTAGTCTCGTGCTTCCGAGCGATAGTAGTCCGCCACAGCCTCGTTCACCGGAGTCTCGCTAGCCCAAAGACTACTGCTTGGACACTTGATCGGGTTGGCATGTGTTTCACTGCCGTTCCTATGTCCGTTCTTCGGGAAATGTCATGCGGTGTTATTCGAGTCTGCCTAGCACGCTACAGCCCGGGATACCGGAGTCCTCATAGCCCAGTGCTACAGCCCGAATTTATACGTTGATGACCGACATGTTCGATGTGATTCATGTATGCCTGTCCCCATAGGTTAAGCGCCCGCTTTGGGTTCACGACTAGCCATGTCGGCCCGGGTTCTTTGTCATGTGGATGCTAGCGACAACTGTCACATACGTGAGCCAAAAGGCATAACGGTCCCGGGCCATGGTAAGGCGACACCTGTGGAATACCGTGCGTGAGGCCGCAAAGTGATATGAGGTGTTACCGGCTAGGTCGATGTGATTTGGAATCGGGGTCCTGACAGCGTTGGCATTAGAGCAGGGCTGCCTGTAGGTTCGCTAAGCCAAACTGGTCGATGTTGAGTCTAGAAATGCTTTAGTTATATGTAGGGGAATTGATTGTGGAGGGAACGTAAGGCTCTTTTACTCCTTTACCTTATGCCCTCCGATCTGAGTCATCCTTTTCTCATTCCACGTGGGTATAGGACTAGGCTCTCTTCTCTATCAGTTCACGTGTTACTAATCCGTAGTAACTTATAGGGTTGTTGGTTACATCCTCGGTTCAGCTTCTATTATTTTTGGTATGCTACCGCTTGAACCGTAACCTTGATATGATGTTGTTGTGTGGCTTTGCAATCTGATTATGAATGTCTCAAATCTGTTTTTTGAGCATTTACAGTTGTTATGCTGCCCGATTTTCCCTAGAAATTCTAATGTCTTTGCATTGTGGTTGTGCTTTCAGATGGCCACCCGTCCCCAGAACCAAGTGGTTCGTCTTACCCGTTGCATTGATGTGTGTGGTCACACGGCAATGTTGGTTCGGTGATGGTCGAGATCGTTACCGATGGTATCCTGAATATACCGCCGAGGAGCAGTTTAGGGATTTTAATCAAAGCCAATATCGTGCACGGTCAGGATTTATCCATCTTATCTCGAGCTACCGAACCGCTCCACCGTTCTTATGGACTTGGGATCACTATTGGGATGTCCGTGCAAGATGCAGCCTATTCCATGATGACGATTATTCGAGCTGTAATCGCCTTTGTCAGGCAACACCGATTTCCGCTACATGCCAGCATCCCTCCCCGGGGCGCATGGTTACCTTCTGTGGTATGTACATCGATGCATCCCATGAGGACTCACTTCTTCGCACCACTACGGAGATGCTTTGGAAGACAAGGACCGTGAAAACCGGCCTTGCGTATGGAGCTCTTTAATGCCCGTACTGATCAACTGGCTACTCTAACTCGGTTTGCACTGCCGTGCAAGCGGATACATGGACATGAGGGACTTGTACCCGGCGGGCTGGTCTGCCAGACTTTATGGAGTGGCGTGAGGTAGGAGGCATCACTCCTCCTCGTGGGCCTCGTCTGTCGCCTTTTGTTGGACCACGCCCACATCCGAGCCCTTTGGTCCGCAAGCTCCACAGGATCGCCTGCTTCCTGGATGATCATGTTCCACTTCCAGGCTTGGGTGGTGACTTCTATGAGGACTACTACGGAGCTGTCTGAGTTAGTAGTAGTATCCCTAGTATTGTAATAGTTGTATTTCCACCGTCCTGCGTGACTTGTGGGATATGACTTGGTGTGTATCATTCCGGAAGTGTAGAAAAATAATGTATAGGGGTTTTGAATGCTTCCGATGAGATGTAACGCCTTTCACTATAGTTGTACTCCGTCGGGCTTGTACTAAACTATGAATGGTGTGTATGACCGTTGGTATATATATGGCAGTTTTATATTACCATGTCATCTTGATGAACATCTCGCATTCCGTGTTATCCATTACCTTCCGCACTTCCTTGCTAAATTCTGCCATCTGGTTTAAACCGTTGTTTTGTTTTCCTAGGATGGTCAACACCGCAACATTCCTGCCGCTTCGGAGCGGTAAGCCAGCCGCAGCCAGGTATGTAAATCTGCCTCAACTGCCATCTTTGGCCGAAGTTATGTTGGAGGCGGAACGCAATAAGCGTGAGACCAATTGCCTACTGGAGCGGATTGAGCAAAACACCGCACGCCATCCAAGAAATGATTTGGTGTCACTCAATGACTTCGTCAAGCTGTATCCATCGAAGTTCAAATATTCCGTTGAGCCTCTCGACGCGGATGATTGGCTTCGCAACATCAACCACAAGCTGCGTTACGCCAACGTGGCTGAAGCCGATAAGGTTACTTTTGCTGCCTATCACCTCGAAGGCCCCGCTAGCCTTTGGTGGGAGAATTATGAGGCTATGCGTCCGGTTGGACAAATTACTACTTGGGCTGAATTCAAAGTGCCGCTTTCCATGAGCATCACACCCGGAAGGTCCCATGGATCGTAAAGGGAGGAATTCGCAATTTCACCCAGGTAGGCTGACTGTGGATACTTACGGCCGTGAGTTTGGGAAATTAGCACGTTATGCTCGAAGAAGTTTCTACCGATGCCAAGAAGCGGTGCAAGGTTCCGCAAGGGACTTAGCCTCGAGCTTCGTCGTGATCTCCGTCTCGCATGAGTGCACCTCCTTTCCGGGTTAGTCAATAAGGCTATCGGTCAAACCGGGCGATCTGATTTTGAAGCTTCACGCAAGCATATCCGTGACTCTGGATCTTCATCCGCTCGATCTCGAAGCCGGGTTTGGATTCCAAATCGCTCTGCCACCTGTGTTCACCCCGAGGCCATCCTTTGAGGCGCCTCGCCCCAACCAGCAGTATGTACCGCCCAAGACTTATGGAGGCCCCACTGCTAATGTTGCTCCACGTCCCAATATGATAACTTGCTTCAAGTGTGGAGAGACGGGCCACTACATCCATGAGTGTCCCCAGAACAACCCCAGTCAGATCGGAAAATCTGTTGGCCGTGGTAAGCCAGCAGGAAAGGTGCTCTATGCTAAACCCATCGCCATCGCCGTGGCCACGTCAACTATGTCTCGGTGAAGAAACCTATGAGGATCCCAACATCGTTCTCGTGACGCTCCTTGTTAATTGTCATCCGCAACTCGTTCTTTTTGATCTTGGAGCATCTCATTCATTTATTTCTCGAGAGCTATGCTCGATTGCACAACACCACATTCTGTGACATGCACACCTCCATGGAAATTCAGACCCATGGTTCTAGATGGAAAACCTCTAGAATAAGTCATGTTAATGAAATTCTTGTCGACAGATTAGTCTTTCTTGCTTCCCTAATAGCTCTCAAGTCCTCGGACATAAACATCATCTTGGGTATGGACCGGATGTCGACCCATTATGCTAAGATTGATTGCTCTACTAGAACTGTTCAACTCACCCATCCTTCGGGCAAGACAGTTAATGTTTTAACCCGAGTGTCCAAGCGCCAGCTTTACTCCTTAAATGCCAACCCCCTTCCAGACCTCGAAGATATTCCGGTAGTCCGTGATTTTCCGGATGTCTTTCCAGAAGAACTGCCAGGTGTCCCACGGCGAGGATGTCGAGTTCGTGATAGATCTTGTTCCCGGAACCGTCCCAATTTCTAGAAGACCTTATAAGATGGCACCCCTAGAACTAGCCGAACTTAAGAAGCAACTCGATGAGTCCTTTCAAAAGGGTTTCATCCGTCCTAGTTCATCTCCATGGGCTTGCCCGTCCTCTTCGTCAAGAAGAAGGATGGTACGGATCGGATGGTTGTGGATTACCGACTGTCAATTTGGTCACTATCAAGAACAAGTATCCGCTCCCGGGATCAACGATCTGTATGATCAGCTCGGCGGATCCTCGATCTTTTCCAAGATGGATTTGAGATTGGGTTACCATCAAATCAAAATCAAGAACGGGGACATTCCTAAACGGCCTTTGTTACTCGTTATGGCCAATACGAGTACATCAATCATGTCCTTCGGATTAACCAATGCTCCAGCTACTTTCTCTCGGTTAATGAACTCAATCTTCATGGAGTATTTGGATAAATTCGTCGTGGTATATCTCGATGATATACTCATCTACTCCAAGAATGAGGAAGAACATGCCGAACATCTAAGGCTAGTATTGATGAAACTTGAGAGCACCGCCTTTATGCCAAATTCTCTAAGTGTGAATTCTGGCTACCAAGTGACCTACCTAGGCCATGTAATCTCTGGCAAGGGCATTGCTGTCAATCCCGAAGCGAGTTCAAGCCGCCCTGATCGGACTCCACCTGAATCGGTCAAGCAAGTTCGAGTTTCCTCGGATTAGCGAGCTATTGCCGCCGCCACGAGAATTTCTCTAAAGTTGCTAAACCTCTAACCGAACTCCTCAAGAAAGATAAGAAGTTCGAATGGACGCCACAGTGCGAGTTCAGCTTTCAGGAACTGAAAAGACGCCTGACATCTGCTCCCGTGCTTGTTCCACCAGATTTTTCTAAGGACTTTATTATCTATTGCGACGCCTCGCGACAAGGACTAGGTTGCATACTCATGCAAGATCGTCATGTGATTGCCTACGCTTCCCGACGATGGCCCACATGAGGATAATTATCCCACACACGATCTAGAGCTTGCGGCGATGGTTCATGCACTCAAAACCTGGCGACATTACCTTCTTGGTAATCGTTGCGTAAATTTACACCGATCACCAAAGTCTGAAATACATCTTCACCCAACCGGATTTGAATCTCGTGCAAAGACGCGTTGGGTCGAGTTGATTACAGATTACAACTTAGGAATATCTTACACCCCAGGCAAAGCCAATGTCATGGTTGACGCACTAAGTCGCAAATCTTATTGTAACAATATGATGTTACAACAAAGTCAACCATTTCTCCACGAGGAATTTCGTAAGCTAAATCTTCACATTGTTCCTCGAGGATTCCTTTCCACCCTGGTGGCGAAACCTAACCTTACGGATCGAATCATAGCTGCTCAAGAAGTATGATAGAGGAATATCTCGGATCAAGGAGAACATTGCTAGCGGAGCTGCTAAGTGTTTCTCCATAGATGAACGAGGTGTTGTCTTCTTTGAGAACCGCTTGGTGGTTCCCAAGAAACAACAGCTACGACAATCGATCCTTAAGGAAGCTCATGACTCTCCTCTCACCATTCATCCCGGTAGTACTAAAATGTATCAAGACCTACGCCAGAGGTTTTGGTGGACTAGGATGAAGAGAGAAATCGCTCAATACATTGCTAATTGCGACGTCTGTCATTGAGTTAAAGCAGAGCATCAACGGCCTTCTGGCACCCTTCAACCTTTGGAAATTCCTGAATGGAAATGGGATAAAATCGGTATGGATTTCATTACCGGGTTTCCCAGGACCAAGAGAGGGAATAATGCTATCTTCGTTGTCGCCGATCGTCTTTCCAAAGTAGCCCACTTCCTACCCGTTCGTGAGAGTATAACCGCTAGCCAGCTAGCTGATTTGTACATCTCTTGAATAGTGTCCCTTCATGGTGTTCCATTGGAGATTAACTCAGACCGTGGAAGTCTCTTCACCTCTCGATTTTGGGAAAGTTTCCAAAATGCTATGGGAACTCGTCTCTCTTTTAGCACCGCATTCCATCCTCAATCAAGTGGTCAAGTGGAACGAGTCAATCAAATCCTAGAGGATATGCTTGAGCTTCACATCTCTTTCGGCATGAATTGGGAGAAATGCCTTCCATTCGCCGAGTTCGCTTATAACAATAGCTATCAAGCTAGCTTAGGCAAAGCTCCTTTCGAAGTTCTTTATGGACGGAAATGCCGAACGCCTCTTAACTGGTCAGAAACCGGGGAGAGACAACTCTTTGGCCCGGATATGATTCAGGAAACAGAAGAGCAGGTTCGCGTTATTCGTGAGAAATTGAAAACAGCCCAATCTCGTCAAAAGAGCCAATATGACCGCAAGCATAAGCCTATGGCTTATGAAATTGGCGAGAAGGCTTACCTTCAGGTTACTCCTTTGAAGGGAACCCATCGATTCGGTATCAAAGGCAAGTTGGCTCCTCGTTACATTGGACCCTTTCGCATTCTTGTCAAACAAGGAGAAGTTGCCTACCAATTGGAACTACCTCCGCATCTTTCCAGAGTCCATGATGTCTTCCACGTTTCCCAACTCAGGCGTTGCTTCTCGGATCCTATCCGTGGAGTGGACCACGAAACGCTTGATCTCCAAGATAACCTCACCTATCGAGAATATCCCGTTCGTATTCTTGATCAAACCGAGCGTACCACTCGACGTCAGAATATCAAGTTTCTAAAGGTTCAATGGTCAAACCATTCCGAGCAAGAAGCAACTTGGGAAAGGGAGGATCGTCTTCGACTTGAGTATCCCACCTTTTTCAAGAATAGATCCTAAATCTCGGGACGAGATTCTTTTGAGTGGGGGTGAGTTGTCACATCCCAGTTAGACCATGCATTGGTGTGTGCATCATGTTTAAATTTCATTTGAATTTGAAATGGGGAAGACAGAAAACCCCCAGAACCCCTCATAATTCAACTAGGGTTTACTAAAAATTATTTCAATGAACACGAAATGCCCTTCAAAATGCTCATCATCTTTGCTTTGGTTCGAGAGCCTACGCCAAAAGTGGTGCACCATTTTCTAGGTCATCCAAAGGTCTTTGAATTAAAACATAAGTATTTGAGTTTGAGCATTTCAAATTATATAAAATATTTCAAATGCCCAAATATTGCCAAATCAAAATGTTTCATGTTGGAAATATTCCAACAATGGACCAGGAGCAGTTTGGTGATTTTTGAAACTGTTTTGGTATTTTAAAAAAAACTCCACAAAGTTGTAGAATAATAGAAAAAGGAAAACAGGAAGAAAAACTTACCTGGCGCCACCTACCCGGCCCACCTACCCATTGGCCCGGCCATGAAGCTGCGTGGCTCGGCCAGCAGCAGCCAGTGCTTTCGGCGGCGAGCACCGCATGGGTGCCACGCACTGTCGCCGCCTCGCCGCTTCCTTCACCGAGCAACCGACGCGGATCGCTCCCTCTCCCCGAACCCCTGACACCTCCTCTCCTCCCGGCTCCTCTCCTCGCGCTCCCCACCATGGCCGACGCCATCAGCCCACGCCGTCGCCGTAGACGCGCTCCCCGCCGTCTGTGCTCCTCCCCACCGTGTATAGGAGCTCCGCCGCCCTCGTCTTCGTCGAGCTAGCCGAGCCCCGCGTGCTTGAGTAGCCCGAGGCCACTGCACCGACCTCGCCCGATCCCGCCGTCGCCGAGATCCCCTTCAACGCCGTCGTCGCTCCGGCCCGTCCCCTACCGCACCGAGTGCTCCTCCGAGTTGCCTGTGAGCCTAGCTACCTTCCCCTCCCTTTCTCTCTCGCTCTCGAGCCGTGTAGCGACCGAACGGAGATCATCCGCACCCGCCGCCGCAGAGCTCGTCGCCGACGTGCTCCCGGTCACCCTCCGGCCACCTCTTGGTGTCCATCGCACTCACCACACTCCGTAGCATCTAACCAAGCACTCCCCTCACCTCACCGACCACCCTAGCCTCGAGTTCGTCTTGGCCCGAACTCCGGCCCGCCTAGGTCGTCGCCGGGCGCCGATTCCCGGCCGCCTGACCCCAACCGACTCCACCAGAGCTGCGGCTTGTCCCCGACTACCCATAGCCACCCTCCGCGGCTCGTTTGGTTGCCGAACGGCCAAACTCACTTCCGCCATCAGCGTCGGGCTCGCCGGCTAGACGCCGGTGCAGCGGCGTGGACTTTGACCACGGTGGGCCTGGTTGACTACGATGAGTCAATGGCGGTGGGGTCCACCCTCTTAACTAAATAGGTTTAGTTTTAATTAAATTTTAGTTAAACTAATTACCCTGACAACCTAGACCCATAGTCAGGTTTGACCTGGACGTCTCCGTTGACCCTGACGTCATTCTGACGCATGGCTGACGCAATAAATCAATTACTGGATTTATTCTAATATAGGAAATTCCAGAATATAGTTCAAACTTCAAATATTCATAACTTTTAATCCGTAACTCCAAATGCAAAGATCTATCTATGAAAAATGATCAGAAAAATCCATTCTATCCATTGGTACAGGTTTCATGCATGATAAAACAAGTTAACCTTGCTGTTTAATCAGAATAAGATATTACACCTTTAGGGCTATTTTAAATGAGCTAGCATTTGAATCTTTGATTCAAATGAGTTCATCCTTTTGTTTCAGCTTGCATTAGGCCAATACACATCCATATTGCCATGTCATAGCATGCATCATATTGTTGCATATTGCCATGTGTGTTTATTTTGGTATGTCTTTCGTGATAGGTTACGCCTCAGGATAACCCGAATATCCGTCTCAAGGGCAGTATCCTACCACCACTCCATCGTGCAAGCAACCCATTGATCATTCCGATACAAACCCATGTTCTCGCTTCGCTCTTGTTTACTGCATTAAGACAACGCGATTCAAACTGTTGAGTCTTTGTGGTAGTTGAACCCACTTCCTTTGCATGACTGTCATTGCCACAAGAACTAGATGAAACCCACTAGTATGTGTAGGAGTTGATTGAGCCATGTTTGTGATTCCTACCATGCTATGCTTGCTATGCTTAGAGTTGTGTCAGTGCGGCTCATCGGGATGATGAACTGGAGTGAAAGGTTGTGTGGGTTCGAGAGTGAAAGTGTTGAACACGTTTTGGTAAAGGTATCGATGAGAGGCCATGTAGGAGTACATGGTGGGTTGTTTCATTGAAGCCGTCCCTAAGAACTGAGTTCTGTGTTTGTGATCCATGAAACAGTTACTACCACGCATTGGGATCCTTAATTGACCCTCTCGGCTTCTTAACCACCCTTGTTCTCGGTCCGGGATTTGCAAGTAGTTTCTGGTGTTTGTAGCATCTTTGGGGCCGCATAGCTGACCTTAGGGGTGGGTTGTGTTGCGGTAGGCACGTGGTCTGTACCGAAAGTGCCCGCTTTGGTATCTCGGGAACCCTATACACATCGTTCGGGCTGTATGGGAAACCTCGGCCGGACTCCTGCGGATGGAACCCGAATAGGCGATAAACCTGGACTTGGAACTTGAGTGTTTAGGTAGGTTGTGGCCGACACCCACGTTGGGGTTCCGCTTGAAGGTTGCCGAGTACATGTCGTGTAAACGTGGCGATAAGTGGTGAGCGTGTGTGAAGAAGTACACCCCTGCAGGGTTAATATGATCTATTCGAATAGCCGTGTCCACGGAGAAGGACTTCTGGGTTACCTATATCAGTTCATAGACAAGTAAATGGATACTACTAAAAGCCTCAAGATAAGTGTGAGTACCGCGGATGGCCCTCTCGTGGGTGACGAGAGAGGATCCACGGTGGAGTATTGTGATGGTGATTAGTGGACTCGTGTGCGACAAATGCTTTTCAAGTGGTGTCACGTAAGGATAGCTTAGCCAAGAGTCAAAGTCGCTTGCTTTGCAAATAACTCCACCACCTTCTTGAGAATGTGCATGTATGATAGGATTACGTGGTAAGACTTCTTTGAGTACCTCCGTACTCATGTTTGCTTAATTAATGTTTTTCAGACGACAACACTGCCCCCTCCGATGGATTCTATGTAGACCTTGACATCGACGAGTGAACTAGCCACCCAGGTGGTGATCCAAGGCTTGTGAAGGGCCACTGTAGATAGAAAGGCTTCAACAAGCTTTCTTTCTTTTTAGAGTCTGTACTCAGACTAGTTTGCTTCCGCATGTGCTTGTATGTTTGTATGACTTGAGTGTTGGGTCATGTGACCCCTACCTGTATGGATATGTTATGTATGGCTCCTGAGCCTTTTAAATAAAGTACTTTGAGTTGTAGAGTTTTGTTGTGATGCCTTGTTGTATTTACTCATATCGGGCATATTGCGTGTATGATTGAAATGCTTGGTATGAGTGGGATCCGACAAACTAGTTGTTTATCCTTGGCAGCCTCTCATATGGGGAAATGTAGTCTCGTGCTTCTGAGCGATAGTAGTCCGCTTCTGCCCGGTTCACTGAGTCCTGCTAGCCCAAAGCACTACTGCTTGGACACTTGACTGGCGGCATGTGTTTCACTTCGTTCCTATATGTCCGTCCTTCGGGAAATGTCATGCGGTGTTATTCGAGTCCTGCTTAGCCTGCTACTGACCGGGATACCGGAGTCCTCATAGCCCAAAGGTTACAGCTCTAATTTATACGTTGATGACCGACATGTTCGATGTGATTCATGTATGCCTGTCCCCATAGGTTAGCGCCGCTTTGGGTTCACGACTAGCCATGTCGGCCCGGGTTCTTTGTCATGTGGATGCTAGCGACACTCTCACATACGTGAGCCAAAAGACGCAAACGGTCCCGGGCCATGGTAAGGCGACACCCGTGGGAATACCGTGCGTGAGGCCGCAAAGTGATATGAGGTGTTACCGGCTAGGTCGATGTGATTTGGAATCGGGGTCCTGACACATAGCATACTTGGGATAGAAGTTTATCCATTTTGCATCTTATAGGTTGTGCACAAGTGTCGTATCCGCCTATTGAGCAATCGTGCTAGCGTCTCTCTTGAGTTGTGCAACACGAGCGTTTTCCGTGGATTCCACATTTTGTGCTCATTCCTTGGTTGCACGACCCCATTTATCTATCCGTGTGTGTGTTTCCGTGTGCCATTCTTTGCTATTGGTCCATTTGTTGCACTTGCGAGTTTGTGAATCTCTTTCAACATTATTGACTCTTGCTAACATTTTGCATTAAATTTTTGTGCCACTATCCTCACCGAGCTCCTACATAAGATTTACTTGTGTAGGTGTGAGAAACGACAAGGATTGGTACCAATAGTGCTATTTTCATTGTCCGCATTTGAGTGAACTTGATTCATTGTCAACATCGGTCAAGGTACATTGGTATAAGTTCTTCTCTTTCTCCCACTCATATTTGCTCGAGTCTTGTGATGGATAGGCAAGGCATTTCATCTCCGGTCTTCGACAACAACGACGGCGTGAACAACTACATCACCAAAGCGTCTATCTTCGATCTACAACGACAAGTGCAAGGCACACAATCAAGATTGCGAGAGCGCATCGAGAACATCTCCATCAACATTCATCACTCCGAAGCAAGGAGAAGGGACTACATCGGCAAGAAGCTTGCCGCACATAAAGAGGAGAAAGATGCAAGGATGGAGGAGATTAGAGCCTTGATCAAGTCTACTTCCCCTTCGTCATCTTCAAGGTGGCGACATTCAAGCCGCAAGTCTTCGGAGCGCGGAAACGACGCAAGTGCAAATCGTCCTCGTCCACATCTACATGGCGACCACCATCACGTTCGTGATCAACATCGTCATGAAGGGAAAGTCACCTCCAAGCATCATGTGCACGGCATTTACCATTTAACGCCAAGGAGCTCAAGCACGACAACGACATCATCATCATGAAGATGCTCCACAAGCGCAAATGCACAAGTCCCAACAAGCCCTACTTCACGCCAAGTCGAAGCTTCATAAGCACAAGAGAAGACCGCGAGACAAGCACCACCAAGACGGCGCTACGGCTACATCAACCACTTCGGCATCTTCGCCAAGTGTTCTCAAGGCATCTCCGCCTTTGGACGTACGGCATCTTTGCCTACTTCGCACGAGTATGCCTACAACGACTTCTTCAAGTCCAAGGCCCCACCTACGAGCGAGGGCGACACTTCCATCTTCGGAAGCCCCTCAAGGAAGATGGCCGAGCATGGGAAACTCCCTTCGGTCATGGAGACGAGCTATGAGGTGCCACATAATATGGGCCTCCAACACAAAGACGGTGACAAGGCGGCCGAGCAAGGGCCATCCCTTCGACCACGGGCGACGAGCGCTTGAACCTCTTCAACAACATGAAGACGACGCCCACATTGGACTCATACTCCGAGTCAAGCTACGCGACAGCGCATGGAGACATTTGCACCTACATCTATCCGGCACCCACATATGTCGAGATGCCCCAATTGCCATGTGAGGAGAGCCACCACCCCATGAGTGACATGAGTGACTCCACCATACGTGACATTGAGAGCATTTCCTATGAGAGGATGAGTGTGACCACCACTAGCCCCACACATGAGAGCATGCCACACATCCTATGTGAGGTTGTGCGCCATTTGAGTGACTCCACCCACCATACGAGTGAGAGAATCCTTGAGGGAGTGAGTGAGCCACAACACTTAGTGAGTGAGGTAGTTGACACGGCATGTGAGGCCACCATGATTTCTAACTACTTAACCTCTACTCCTAGTGTGGTTTCTTCTTTGGTGCAAGGTCTCCTACATGACGACATGCCTATCCTCGATTTGAGTCCATCCCTCCAAAGGGAAAAACGATGGCCATGGTGGACGATAATACACCCCCCACATGGTTCCATCAAGATGAAGATGACAACGAATGGATCGTTGACACCACACCTACAACACATGAGTGATGCTCCAAAGGTAACATAGGTGATGGTGCTTCTCTTGTCCCACTAGTGGACGCTCTTGCCATCGATTTCTCCCATGATATTGACCCACCTATTATCATGCTTCACGCTAGTGAAACTTCTTCATGCCTTGACTTACCTATTTATGATGAATATGATGATGAGCATGTTGAGTTGCCTAGTTGTGATGCTATGCTCCATAGGACATCTTGTGAAAATTCTATTGGTCACTTCACGTTTGACAATCCATTGAACTTGTCATATGCTATGAGTGAGATCTCCCATATTGCCTCATTTCGATCTCAACATAGTAACTATGCATGCCCCATTAAAATAAATCCCATTTGCACTTATGGCATAGATGACGAGATGATGGTCATAGGCTTTTGCTTCTCTTGTGATGATATTGCCATGCTTCCTTTACATGATTTGCACAATTCGTCTACTATTCCATGCCATGATCACATTGTTCCAAATATGCATTGTTTTGGATGTTCTCAATATTCTCCATGTGATGTTGCTACTCATGCTCATGAGGAGAACCCCATAGTTTCCTCATACATATTAGGAGATTTTGATGCACCTCATACTTTGCATGATTCCCATAATTATGTGAACCATATGCATTCCATGAATAACAATGCTCTCGATATTTCCCAAGATGCATTACACAATTTGAGTCTCCATTATGCGATACATCATAACAAACCTCTCATGATGGATGACATGTTTCTATATCACGCATCTCATTTATTTGAGCATTGGCTATTTTGTGCTCACCGACACATGCACGTATGCATCATGATGGATGATGCGTACATCTACCACGCACACACAATTTTTCCTTTGTCTTTGTTTTGTGTAGGTACTCATGTATACTGGCCAACTTCTCAATCCCAAGAATTGACTTAAACGAGCTCTTGAGAGCAATGATGCTTTGGGATCCCGTGGACTATCCTTACCACCGTTCCCTTCGCGCAAGGACTACGCACATCTCTTCTACTTGGCTCTCACACGGCTATGGGCTATTTACCACTTGTCACCTTATGCTCATTTTCCCGTGTTCACTTTGCATGTTATGCTTGCTCCTATGCCTTTGCCATGCAATTGTGACCCTTGCTTGCATATACCCATGATTCACCATTATGCTACTTCTATGTGTATTTGCATGCTTTGTGGAGATCCTTGTTGCTTTTGCCATGTTTATCATGTGCCCCATGCTATTGATGCTATTTTGCTCATATCTTGCCTTCATGCTTGTGACATGTCATGTGAAGTATTCATGCACACTATTTGCACCCATGACATGATTGCCTTGATCCCTTCTAGTACGTTGCATCTTCGCACTACTAGCTTGCTTCACTTGATTGATACGATTGCTTGCTATGTTGCATCACCCATGTTCCACTATTACTTGCTTTCTTGGGTTGATGACATATATGCTCATGCCTCTCACATGATATATCTTGATCATTGTCTCTTGTGTCCATTAGTTTCCTCTCTCATATCCACTTGTATTGAGTGCAACCATACTAGGCTTATTGATCTTGGAGACTTTGACACTTTACTTGTGATGCATGCTTGTTTGATTGAGCCTCTTGTATTTGGACGTTCTTACATCATAGGCCTCCATACTTTGAAATGCTCCCTTGTACTTTCTTATGATGAGCATGATGCATACACTTGTTCGGTATCTTACCACACGAATGATAGGTTTTGCACTTGCGCTAACCTCATTTGTTTTTCCGAGTGTTTGTCATGTTCTTTCATTTTGAAGGATTCACAAGGCATTACCGTTAGGAGACATATTGGTTATGTGAAGGCATACATGATGTGCAACTCCAACATCTTCCGGAACATTCATAAGGTGAACTCCTTCCCTTTGAGCCATCCTCAAATACGCATATTGGATGGGTCACTCTTTCATTGTTGTTTCCTTCTTGTTGTCTACATGATACACCTCACGGACGGAGGAGCAACATTGGAGATTGGCTCTATGGAACTTTTCATTGAGGAGCGCTTGGACTTATTGGATGCACCTTCGGTTTTACACTCTTGCCACAACATCGAGCATTGGTATACCAACACCTCCATATTTGTTGATTGTGCTCATACTCATGCTTTCGATGGACATATGATACTCACCACAAGTTTGCACCCTATGCATGGATTGACTCACATTATGATTGCCTTGTTGCATCTTGTATTCCCATGTCATCCATGATATATGAGCTTGTTCATTTTCTTAGCAAACTTGTTGTGATCTTCCTTGATGGCATATTCATACATCATCATCATATTGCCCATCATCAATTGCATGATATCATACACATGTTGAGCACCCATTGCCATATTCATGCTATTGATAAACCCTCTCACTATGACATCATTTTGCACCGTGGTTGCATTCATCATATTCACAACACATTTGTGTGCACAATGATTGCATTTCTTCCCATGAATGCTTTGCATCTCATTCTAGATAATCTTGATAAGCTTCATGCTCTTTGTCACGACCAATCTTGCCGCACGAACTCATTCTTACATAATGGACACTTTGTGTGCGCTAACCATTGTATTTCCGAGTGTTGCTTGTGTTTGCTCTCTTTGCATGTCTATCACTCCGGCGACACCTTGGACTACTTGGATTGCGCCATGTCTTCAACTTCGTCCAACTACAAGTCCGTCTACGACAACCGTTTCCATGGTGATGAGGATCACGATATGAGGTCGGATCTTTCCCAAGGGAGGGGAGATGATGCGGAGCATTACACGTTCATCACCATGTACACTCCGACTACTCTCCAAGCCCCAAGGATACATGAGATGAGACCTCGACTATTCGCCATTGGACACAAGGTGAACCCATTCCTACATGCTTCCCCTTTCCATTCGTGTGAGACATGGTTGCTACCTAAGGCGAGGACTCTATGCATGCCTAGGTACCAAGGAGACCCTCTTGGAGATGCTCGGAATGATGGACAAGTCCCCAAGTACAAGGATGAAGGAACACGACAAGAGGAACCGGAGAAAGCCTGCAGAGCCGGACATCCGGCGTCGGCCGGACATCCGCCCTTCCAAGAAGCCCGGACATCCGGCCCCAGCCGGACATCCGGCGCCCATCACAACAGCAAGAACTACAGGCCCGGACATCCGCCCCAGTGCCCCGGACATCCGGCCTCCCACGAAGCCCGGATATCCGGCCCTCGCCTGAATTCCGGCGCCTGCACTGATGCGTCTCGAAGACCAGGCCAGCCGGACATCCGCCCCACTGGACATCCGGCGCCTCGAAGCTCCGGACATCCGGGCCGACGCCCGGACGTCCGGCTCCGCCTGTCTGCGCACAGTAAAGGGCCGAGATCCCATGTACCTCTTCGCCCCCTAGACTATATATACTCCATCCCCTTCCTCTTTCTAGGTTAGCGTTGATTTAGCTCATTAGATAGAGCTTCGCTCATCCATACCGGATCTACTCCACGAGAGAGACCGCGGCCCCTCTTCGGAGAAGATCCACCTTGGATTCAAGACCTCCCTTTGCGGAGAAGACCATCATCAAGACCTCCTCACGGAGAAGAACGGCTACTATTTGTATCGTCCTTTGTTGACTTTGGATCTCGTGTATCTCTTTTTGTTCTTTGATATAGCATTTGTGTGACCGTTTCCTTGTTGGTTGAGTGTTTTCCATCGTTCCTCCCCGTGATTTCCTCGTGTTCTTCCGCTCGTTCTTCGTGTCTCCCCGTAGGATCCACTCCAAACGTGAAAGATCGACGCTATAGGGTTCCACCCTACATCAGGTCCCGAGGCATCAGGCAAAGGTTTCCATATCGGTGCAACAAGACCAAGACCAACAGGACGGCAGGACGAAGGTCATCGCGGAGCCCACAACAGCATCACCACCAGAGCCTTTGGCAGGCAAAGACTACTTTTGTCTAGATAGATTGTACTAGTTGCCCCCCTTCAAGCTAGGCCGTTGTGGGATCCCTTCCCACCTAAACATTTGGGAAGAGGACCAAGGCCACTATAAATAGAACCTAGCCACCACCATAGTAAGATGGATCATTCAGATCATCCTCACACCCACCAGCTCATCAAGCTCAAGAACACCTCACCTCCTCAGGTTGTTCATCCACTGTACTAGTTCATCCTCAGCCCCATGAGGCAATCCACCACAGAGCTGGAGTAGGGTATTACACCGCAAGGTGGCCCGAACCAGGATAAATCTTTGTGTCCCTTGTTCTTTTGGTTCGTCGAGCTAGGCTGTGGGATCGTTTAGGGAGCAAGCTAGGGAGAGAGTGTTCTTCGTGCGTACCCCAGAGTTCGAACCTCTCAAGGGTCTGCGGAACCCGTAATCCGACATTTGGCGCGCCAGGTAGGGGTGCGCTGAAATCTCTCTTCCGTCGACCGACGCACCGCCGTCCACCGCTTCCATGGCTGACGCTCGTCCAGCCCTTGCTGAGCGCTGAGCCGCTCTCACCGCTCGCGTCGCGCAGACGGCTCCCGTCGGCGGGGCCCCTCATCGTCCTCCGTCACCCGCCGCTAATGCCTCCACCGACCCGTCGGGGAACGAGCAGCAAGTTTCGTTGCTGCACCCCTCTGTGCGGCGGGACGGGTGCACCGCCACCCCGTCGCTGAATCCAGCCAGCTCGTCGTCCCACGCACGTCGCAGGCCCACAGACGCGTAGGCTGCGCTGCTCAAGGCGCGCGAGCTCCTGCGTTACCGCCCCGTCGACGACCTCTACGATGACTAGCTGGACCGCATCGCCGAGCTCGTCGGCGGCCCTGGGGGCTCTCCTGCACCGACCCTCTCGTTGGCTCGCCCGCCTCCCGCTGCGGGCGACATAGCCCACGGAGCGCCTCCACCTCCTCCTCGTCAAGATGTCGTCCTCGGACCAAGGCGCATGGCCCCACAGCGCGACCCGCTGTGTAGGGTGTCCGTGCATGAAGAAGGAAGCTGCCAAGAGATATAGCGGCCGTAAGAAGGTGCTCCCGCGCTCCCTGCACCACTACGCCGGGACCACGTGCCGCCTGCTGCGGCGGCGCGTGGGTACCAAGACCAGGCTCCACCTCCACGGCGAGCTCCAGTGACCACCGCGGGCTGCCGCGCCTTCATCCCGAGCTGCAGAGCGTTGTCTGGCCCGGCAAGTTCAAGCCCGACCTGCCTCCGCGTTACGGCGGCACCCCCGACTCTGCTGAGTTCTTGCAGCTCTACAAGCTGAGCATCGAGGTAGCCAACGACGACGAGAAGGTTATGGCAAACTGGTTCCCGTTGGCCCACAAGGACGGCGCACGCTCGTGGCTCCTGAACCTGCCCGCGGGATCGATCTCCTCTTGGGGAGGGATGCGCGAGCGCTTCGTCGCCAACTTCCAAGGCACTCGCGACCACCCGCCTGCCGCTGGTGACCTGTGGCGCATCAAGCAGCAGCTAGGGAGATCCTACAGAAGTACATACAGGGCTTCAACAGCGTTCACCTCAAGATCCCCAAGGTGACGGACGAGGCCATCATCTCTGCGTTCTCTGATGGCGTCCGCGATGTCAAGATGAAGGAGGATCTCTCCATCCATGAGGACCTATGCATGGCCCTAGAGATGTTCAACATGGCGACCAAGTGTGCGAGAGTTGAGGAGGGACGCCTCTCCCTCCTCGAGCTTCTAGTTGCCGACCCAGAAGACAAGAAGGCCAAGACCAAGGACGTGTAGCGCAAGGGGGCTGCCGTGCTCACGGCGGAACAAGAGATAAAGCGCGGCTGTGACCACCCATAGTCATCTGCGCCTTCGACAACGTACACAGCCACAACACCAATGACTGTCAGGAGCTCAGGGCCATCCGCGACGGACGCTTCAGTCGACGCCCCAAGTGCAACGACCGGGGCTACGACCGTGGAGGAGGCAGAAGTGGTGGGCGCTGCGACGACGACGGCCCTCGCCAGGAGTGGCGCGACCAGCCTCGTGATGACCGCTGGCAGGACCAACCTCGCGAGGGTGCCTGGAGGGACCAGCCTCGTGAGGACTGCCCTCAGGGAAACGCTGGCCTCCCTCCGCTGCCGCCACCACCAAGGAGGAACAAAGACCATCACTAGGACAAGGGGGCTGGGGGCTTCCAGGAACCTTGCATCATCGCTTGCATCTTGGGTGGCGCTCAGGCCCCAGCCTCCCAGTGCATCTTCAAGCAGTTCGCTTGTGAGGTGAACGTGGCCCTCCCCAGGCTCAAGGCCACGCGCCCGCTCAGGTGGTCCAAGTACACCATCACCTTCAGCTCGCCCGACCAGCTCAAGTGCGTGGCAATCGCCAGCACACTCCCGATGCTCTGCTCGCCCGTCACCAGCAATGTCCTTGTCACCAAGACCCTCGTCGACGGCGGTGCGGGACTCAATATTCTTTCCATCAAGACATTCGACCGCCTCCAAGTGCCATATGATCAGCTGCAGCCTACCAAGCCCTTCTCAGGAGTGACCGACGCCTCCACCACCCCAATAGGGCAGATCCGCCTCCCTGTCACCTTCGGCCAGCGCGACAACTACCACACCGAGCTAATCGACTTCAACGTCGCCCACATACGCCTGTCATACAATGTCATCCTTGGGTATCCGGCCCTGGCCAAGTTCATGGCGGTGACCCAACATGGCTACAATGTCCACAAGATGCCAGGAATCTGCGATGTCATCATGGTTGCCTGTGAGGAGAAGGAAGCAGTGTGCTCCCTCGAGCTTGCCTACCAGGCTGCGGCAGTTGAAGACCCAGACAACGAAGGCGCCATCTACCCTCCTGAGGCAATCCCCAAGAAGAAGAAGCAGCTGCTCCGCCAAGAGCCTTAGGAGAGCGGTGTCTCTAGCGGCACCACCTCAGGACCAGCGCCCACGGACGGGGCGCCTCCCTCTCTCGCATAGGAAGGCATTCCCAGCACCCTCCTCAGGCTGGGCTCGGGGGCTCTCTTCTAGAGGGCCTCTGACCTAGCCAATGTCACCAGGGAGGGGCTCGGGCACCACATGGAGGCATGCTTCACCGCACACTTCCCTCATGAGGGCACAAGGCATGGGGTGCCTGGTGCTCAGGAGTTCATCACCAAGGCGACCGAGGAGCTTCAAGAGGCAAGAGCCATGCGCAGTGACCACCGCCCACCACCTGGCGTAGCTCCTTGCCCTGGCGAGGAGGATGAGCTGCGCATTTGCGTCAACATCCCAGGGCTCAACAAGGGAGCATCCCAGGAGCGCTTTTGGCCCTCGCGTGCCGGACGGTGCGAGTGTGCACCTCACAGCTATGTTCGCATGCCATTCGGCTTGCCGAACGCGGCTATTGCCTTCCACCGTCACCTGCGAAGCATTCTGGCAGCTCAGGAGGCCAGGCATCACGCGGTCCTGGCGGAGATGGCGACAGTTCTTCATGAGCCTCCCGAGATCCCAGAGCCCCCGGAGGTTCAAGGCCCGGGTGGCTCGTGAGGAACAACTTCTTCAGCATGCGTCTTCGGCTGCTCCAACCCCACTCCAGCGGCGGTGCCAGGTGACATTTTCTGGTTCATTCAGTTGGGGGTGCCCCTCGGGCAGCATTATACCCAAGTCGCATGGGCCCGTCCCTGCGATGTGTATCCCTTCGCATCTTTGATTTACTCCGTTGGGGGCGCCCCTCGGGCTGCATCATCCCCAAGCCGCACGAGTGCGTCCCTGCGGCATGTATCGTTCTTGCATTTATCCGAAATAGCTTGCCTCCTTACATGAGTTACTTTATGATTTTCACCTACTAGTCCGACACTTCGATGCCATGAACGTCGTGCGCCCTTGCAAACCCACCCACGAACACCTCATGATTAAGGGCTGGCACGACGTCTGTGCATGGATCCGTCCCTGCGGCGTCGCTAAATCCAAGAGGCTGAGCTCTGGCTCGCAGGCAAGCTCCCGTGTATGTCACCTCCCAAGGTCCTTGGAGCTTGGTTCTCGCATGAGCTAATCGCGGGCGGATGAGCTAGGGCGCGCGACCCGTTGCCTCGCCACCACGGGAGTTGTGCGCCAGTTGTCTTTCTTTAGGATTTTTCGCATGATAAGACTAGACATGGCGTCTATGCTCGGGTCCGTCCCTGCAGCGTCGATAAACCCAACGACTGAGCTGTCTGGCGGGTTGACCCCGTTCACGTCACCTCCTGGGGTCGTTGGTGTTTAGCCTTCTCATGTGATTACCTCAGGAGATTCATTCAGTGCAGGTTGCCTAACCATCTCGCAGGACCACCACAGCTATCAAGAACCAAATTCATGCGCAACCCGCCTTGAGGTAGGGCCTTGTGAGTCTCGCGCTGGCTCTCGAGTGCCCAGACACACCTCGTCTAGCCCTGCTGTGCAAGCCACGTGTCAGGGAGGAGTCGTTCACGCCCCCGGGGCCCCACTCAGAGGGAGCCCCCACCCATGCAGCAGTGGAAGCACCATGCTCCGTGCTGGTAGTTGACACGGTCGAGGAGCGGCTATGCACGTGCAAGTGCGGAAGCACTATGCTCCGCGCTGGTGATAAACAACTAGGGGCGGCCCCATGGCTCCATCAACCTCAGGGAGCCGCCAGGCTCAGTGTCCAGCCTCATCGCAACACTTACCCCTCGGGAGAGTCGCGCAAGGGGGCTGGGCACGGGGGCTACGTTCGGGTCACGCCTAACATACGCCACCCTGCTAGGTCCTTCGGACATGGTCGTGGTGCGCCCCTCCCGAGCGGGACCTCGGCGAGGACAGGTATGAAGGTCTGTTCGTACATCAAGGGGGACTCCTGAGCATCGCAACTCAGGAGCCTAACTGGTCACATAGCCCCTCACCCCTTGGTCTCGTCATGGCAATCCAGACGACCCAACGGAGCTGAGGCATGCGCGAGACCGGGCTCTTCCGACGTAGAACGCTAAGGCCAACTTTCGCATTCCCTTCCCAAGGGTTGTTCGTACGTCAAGGGGACTCCTGAGCATCGCGACTCAGGAGCCTAACTGGTCACGTAGCCCCTCACCCCCTGGTCTCGTCCTGGTGATCCGGACGACGCAATGGCGGATGAGGCATGCGCGGGGCCGGGCTCTGCCGGTGCAGAACACTAAAGCAACGGGAAGGAAATCACGGAATCCTAGCAAATTATTACAACACATATTGTTCATCCAAATACCAAGCATAAGTTTTAACGCCTCCATGAGGCACGCCGCATGTTGCAGGAAAATAAAAGCGGAAAGAAGCACCGCCAACAAGCCTTCCCTTCAGCTCTGGGCGCAGCCATCGCCCACAAGGAGTGCCAACCCATCGGCAGCATCACCATCGCCCGTGCCATCTTCTGTGGCCGTAGGGTCGGCGGCACCGTCAGCTGGAGGCGCGGGGTCAATGGAGAGGAACTTCTTCAATAGGGCCTCCACCAAGTCCTTCATGACTTCGGCAGCGGCTGCGCAGCGTCCTTCGTCCACAGGCTCAAGCAGGGTTCCAAGGTCGGCGCTCGGGTCGCGAAGATGGAGGTGGCTGAAGATGAGCGTCATGGCCGAAGAGGAGAGCGCACGGGCTTCCCCTTCCACCATAGAGCCGACCCTGTTGGCAACGCCCTCGAGCCCCTCAACGAGCTGGGGGAGCAGCTCGGCAGGACCCTCCTCAGCAGTCACCAACGGCTTCTTCAACCCCCTTCTTTAGAGCTCCCACAACGCCTTGCGGGACCTCTCCTCAAGGGAATCGAAGGCGGCACGATCGATAACAAGGGTGTTAGCCTTGGCCTCCAGCAAGGCCTTCTCCCCCTCCACTTCCTTCTTCAACTTCTCCAGGCGATTGCGCTCCGCGGCCTGCGCTCGCGATGACTGCTCCAGCTCGGTGTCACGGCCAGCGACCGCGTCTTCTCGAGCCTTCAGATTCTCCTCCCGTGCCTCGCGCTAACGGGCCTTGGTGGCACGCTCGTTGCGCAGGGTGTCCAGCTCAGCCTCATCCACCCGACAACGCTCCTTGGTAGCCTCGATATCCTTCGACGCATCCTCGTGGGCGGCTGCGGCCAGGTCGGCATCCTGCTTGTCCTCCTCGGAGGCTACCACGGCCTAGCTCCATGCCGCCCTCACGGACGCATTGGATCGCAGCCACCCCGAGACCAACTCCAGCCGCCCCGACGCCAGCCGGCGGTCGGCGCTTTGAAGGTTGACGTGAAGCTGGGTCAGCGCAGAAAGAGCGTCCTCCAGAGCATCGGGCGAAGCAGGAGGGTCACGGCCCAGCGGCACGATTGGAAGAGGCGGTGTCGGTGCCAAGGCCTTCAAGTCAGCAGCGGAAAGGTCCGGGGGCTCCTGAGCCTTCGTGATCTCAGCAGGCGAGCGAGGGGCGGGAGCCTCCAGAGCTGGCCTGGCTGTGGAGATCACCTTCTCCTGAGGACGAGCCTCCAAATATCGTTAAGATCATCCAGCCGCCGAGGCTCGAGAGCCAGTACTATCCTTCCGGGCCGGAGGTGGCAAGGCCGCGGCAGGCAGCTGGGTCTCGGAGGTCGTAGGCGCCTCCTTCTTCTTCTTCGCCGCTGATGTTGGCCTAACAATATAAAGGGAAGGCGTCAAGAAACTACGACGAGGACAGGAACAAAGGATCAGGGTGGAGCGCTTACTGGTCCATGCCGCCGTACTCCCTCGCCTCTTCTGGAGCACCAGGCCCGAAGGCTTTGCGGGCTGGGACACCGGCACGTGAGCCCCGACGGCAGACAAGGGTGCAGTGGCCGAGCCCGCAGCAGTGCCGGCCGGTGACGCAGCGAAGGCATCGCCTCGGGAGATTATCGCCGATCTGCTCTTCTTTAGGACCCCAGCCTGCGACTTCTTCGACGGCGTGCCCCTGGACCTTGTGGTAACCCCAGCAGGGTGCAACCACTCCCTCACTGGATGCTCGCCGGCATCGTTGTCTCTAGGGAGGGTGTGAAGGAGATCTGCCAGGTGCAGAGGAGAAGTCTCCCCTCCCCCTCCCGGGTCGCCTCCGAGTCCGACCTCTCCTCCTGGCCGTACTCACCGGAGGACACCACCACCGGGGCTCCAGTGGGCGTTGGCGGCACAAGCTCACGCTCGTTGAAGATGGGCATGGCCACGGCGGTCTTTGCCCCATCCGGGCAGCGGTACAACGGAAGATGGGTATCATGCGGATACCCCTGGTCCTCCCCAACCAGGAAGCGGGGGGCCTTGACCAGCTCCTTGTCGGACAAGGCATCCGGGCATAGGCGGAGGTCGCCTCCCTCGTCCATCAGCTTCCACAAGGGGCACGTGCGCGCCTGGAGCGGAGCCAGGCGCTGCGCCAGGAACTCCTTGACAATCATGGACCCCGTCATCTTCTCCGCCTTCGGGTCATCAGGCTTCAGGTCGACTGCCATCCTCCTCAACATCTGCTCCGCCCGGGGGTCGGTGAACTTCGCGCTATTCCATCCCTCGTGAGGGGCTGGCATCCCCGTCGGCAGCACCAGCCGAGGGTAGGGGCTCTTGGCATCCAGGAGGACCCACTTGTTCCTGAAGCCATCCACCTTGTTTCTCGGCTCTCGAGATGGCGTTGGCCCCATTGGCCACGAGGAAGTTGGCGCACCCCGAGTACTGGCCCTCCTTGTTATGGAGATAGAAGAAGTGGCGAAGCAGCACCACAGACGACATCACCCCCATGAAAGCTTCACAGTAAAAGGCAAAGATTAACAGGAGGAGGACGGTAATGGCGGAGGATGGTGTAGAAAAATTCAGAGAAAGGGGGGACCAGCCCCGCAAAGACGTTGTGCATGAAGAAGGGGTAGAAGGTACTACCCGAGGCCTCCGGTTTGGCAGAGATGGCCCAAAGCATGGTCTCTCCCCCTCCTTGCTGTCACCCGCCACTATCTGGAGCACATTGGCGAGGTTCTTCTCCGAGACTATGGATGCGCCCAGGGCGGGCTCAAACCAGGATCTCGAGCGCGCAGCCTTAGCGTTGTCGGCGACCGTCGGCTGCAACCTCGGGGAACAGTTTCGATGGATCTAGAGTCTCTTGGGGAAAGAAGGAGAAGGGTATCTGGAGCAAGACGAAGGAAGGGCATTGAAAGCCCTGTGGTGGGCACCAGCCTTTTTGTCAGACGAGGGTGGTTGCCGAGGCAGCACGGGGAAGCGGAGGCGCCCACGTCCCATCAATCGCATGCGTCAATCAAGGTCGCATGCGGTTGGGGCCCGCGGCGCTCCGCACTTGCCCTTTGGCTTTGCCTCGAAGCCAAGTTCGAGCGCGCCTTGGGCCTGGGGTCTACTGTCGCCGTCCTGGGAACGGGGGTGCCCAGACTTGCCTGCCTACGGCCCGCGAGCCTCGCTCCATCAACGGCTTGGTACGACGCAGCTTCAGCAGCAGCAGCTTAAGATCCTCGCAAGGGGCCAAGCCTCGCGAGGCGGACGAAGCCAAGACCTCCCTGGGGGAAGCCTCACTAGGCTGGCTCCCAGGAGCGGAGATATCTATGCAAGGTGCACCTCGCGAGGTTCGCGTGACGTGAGCCATGACGACCAAGGCAAGGTGGGCGCTAGCGGTCGCAGTGTACCAGTTTCCTCTTTGGTGTTAAGGAGGCAAGCGTAGGCGCGGGGTCCCGAGGCATCAGGAAAATGTTTCCATATCGGTGCAACAAGACCAAGACCAACAAGACGGCAGGGCGAAGGTCATCGCGGAGCAGACAACAGCGTCACAACCAGAGCCTTTGACAGGCGAAGACTACTTTTGTCAGGATAGCTTGTACTAGTTGTCCCCATTCAAACTTGGCCGTTATGAGATCCCTTCCTGCCTAAACATTTGGGAAGAGGACCAAGGCCACTATAAATAGAACCTAGCCACCACCGTAGCAAGACAGATCATTTAGATCATCCTCACACCCACCAGCTCATCGAGCTCAAGAACACCTCACCTCCCGAGGTTGTTCATCCACTGTACTAATTCATCCTCAGCCCCTCGAGGCAATCCACCACAGAGCTGGAGTAGGGTATTACACTGCAAGGTGGCCCAAACGAGGATAAATCTCTGTGTCCCTTGTTCTTTGGGTTCGTCGAGCTAGGTGCTACCTCTTGAGCATTCGTTGGTTTTACCTTGAGGAGGAAAGGGTGATGCAGCAAAGTAGCATAAGTATTTCCCTCAGTTTTTGAGAACCAAGGTATCAATCCAGTAGGAGACAATGCACAAGTCACCTAGTACATGCACAGACAATCAAGAACTTTGCAACCAACGCGACAAAAGGGGTTGTCAATCCCTTCACGGTCACTCAAAAAAGTGAGATCTAATAAAGATAGTAAAGTAAATATTTTTGGTATTTTTGTTGTATAGATTGGAAAGTAAAGATTGCAAAATAGTAAACGAGATGCGATGTAAATAAAAGAGATGCAATATAATAAGAAAGAAACCCAGGGGCCATAGGTTTCACTAGTGGCTTCTCTCAAGATAGCATGTATTACGGTGGGTGAACAAATTACTGCCGAGCAATTGATAGAAAAGCGCATTGTTATGAAGATATCTAAGGCAATGATCATGAATATAGGCATCACGTCCGTGTCAAGTAGACCGAAACTATTCTGCATCTACTACTATTACTCCACACATCGACTGTTATCCAGCATGCATCTAGAGTATTAAGTTCATAAGAACGGAGTAATGCATTAGGCAAGATGACATGGTGTAGAGGGATAAACTCAAGTCCAAGTCTTCTGGATTGCTTTCAGTCCAAGAAAGATCATCGCGAAGGTTTCATTCCGTTTGTATTCCATTTGATATTCCTTTTCTGTGAAACTCTAAAATAGGCAACAAAAAAACAGAAACTGGCACTGGGCCTCCGGTTAATAGGATAGTCCCAAAGATAATATAAAAGAGCATATTAAAGCCCATTAAACATCCAAAATAGATAATATAATAGCATGGAACAACAAAGAATTATAGATATGTTGGAGACGTATCAAGCATCCCCAAGCTTAATTCCTGCTCGTCCTCGAGTAGGCAAATGATAAAAACATAATTTTTGATGTGGAATGCTACCTAACATAATTATTAATGTAATTTTATTTATTGTGGCATGAATGTTCAGATCCGAAAAATTCAAGACAAAAGTTTAATATTGACATAAAAATAATAATACATCAAGCATACTAACAAAGTAATCATGTCTTCTCAAAATAAAATGGCCAAAGAAAGTTCCTCCCTATCGGTGTTCTAGGAACATGTGTCCCCAGACTTGCCTGCCCGCGGCCCACAGCGTGGCTCTGCAAGCGGGCCCGTACGGCCCATCTTCACCAACAAACATCCAAGACCCTCGCGAGGAGCCAAGCCTCGCGAGGCGAATGACACAAGACCCCTTCGGGAGCGGCCTCATCAGGTTGGCTCGTGAGGGGCGGAGAGATCAAGGCGAGACAAACCTCGCGAGGTTCTCGTGACGTGAGCCATGATGACTGAGACCAGGCGGGCACCAGCATGCACAATGTCCTTGTTTCCTCTTTGGTGCTAAGGAGGCAAGCGCAGGCGCGGACTACCGAGGCGTCAAGCAAAGGTTTCCATATCAGTGCAACAAGACCAAGACCAGTGGGACGGCAAGACGGAGGTCACCATGGAGCCCAAGGCGGCGTCACCACCAGAGCCTTTTGTAGGCGAAGACTGCTTTTTTCAGGATAAGTTGTACTAGCTGTCCCCTTTCGAATTGGCCGTTGTTGGCTCCATTCCCGCTCAATATTTGGGAAGAGGACCAGGGCCTATATAAATAGAGCTAGCCACCACAGTAGGAGGCATCGAATCCCCATCCACACAAGTTTGCCAAACACAAGAACACCTCGCCTCAGGAGGCTGTTCTTCCCCTTGTACTGTTCATCTTCAGCCCAAGAGGCAATCCACCACCACCACACTGGAGTAGGGTATTATACCACAACGGTGGCCCGAACCAGTATAAATCTTGTGTCCTTTGGGTAGCGAGCTCGTTGAGCCATCCCTTGAGATCTTAGCGAAGGTAGGACGTGGATCGGTAGGGGGAGATCTTCGCGCACACCCCAGTGTTCGAACCTAGAGGGTTTTGCTGGAACTCGAGATCCGACATTTGGCACGCCAGGTAGGGGGTTCCCCCGAGCTGCGTAGCGTCGCCTGGCCTGGCAAGTTCAAGCCGGATCTGCCTCCTCGCTATGATGGCACACCGACCCCGCGGAGTTCCTGCAGCTCTACGAGCTGAGCATCGAGGCGGCCAACGGCGACGAAAAAGTCATGGCGAACTTGGTTCCACATGGCTCTCAAGGATAGCGCCCGCTCCTGGCTCCTGAACCTCCCTCCAGGCTCGATCTCCTCCTGGGACGAGATGCGCGACCGTTTCATTGCCAACTTCCAGGGCACTCGCGACCGCCCGCCGACCGTGGGTGACCTGCGCCGCTCAAGCAACAACTAGGAGAGACCCTCCAGAAGTACATCCAGCGCTTCAACAACGTTCACCTCAAGATTACCAAGGTGACGGACGAGGCCATCATCTCCGCATTCTCTGATGGTGTCCACGACGTCAAGAAGAAGGAGGAGCTCGCCATCCACGAGGAGTTGTGCATGTCTCTGGAGCTGTTCAACCTGGCGACCAAGTGCGCAAGAGCTGAGGAGGGGTGCCTCTCCCTCCTCGAGCTCCCGGCTGCGGACCCGGAGGAGAAGAAAGCCAAGGCCAAGGACGTGAAGCGCAAGGGAGCAGCTGTGCTCGCGGCGGAGCCAGACACAAAGCGCGGCAGGGACCAGCCTGAGTCATCCAAGAGTAGCCGACCGTTCTGCGCCTTCCATAACCTGCATAGACACAACACCAGCGATTGTCAGGAGCTCAGAGCGATTTGAGAAGGACGCTTCGGTCGACGCCCCGAGCGCAACGACCGGGGCTACGGCCAAGGAGGAGGACTTGGTGGCGGACGCTGGGATGACCGTGGCCCACGCCAGGAGTGGCGTGACCGGCCTCGTGAGGTCCGCTGGCAAGATTAGCCTCACGAGGGCGCGTGGAGGGACCAACCTCGTGAGGATCATCCTCAGGGCAATGCCGGACTTCCTCGACTACCGCCACCACCAAGAAGGAACGACGACCACCATCAAGATGAGGGGGCTGGGGGCTTTCGGGAACCGCATGCCATCGCTTGCATCTTGGGCGGAGCTCAAGCCCCAGCCTCACAGCGTATCTTCAAACAGTTTGCTCGTGAAGTGAATGCAGTCCTCCCCAAGATTGAGGCCACGGGCCCGCTCAGATGGTCCGAGTGCCCCATCACGTTCAGCTTGGCAGATCAGCTCAAGTGCGCGGCCACCGCTGGCGCCCTCCCGATGCTTTGTTCACTAGTCATCAGCAACGTGCAAGTCACCAAGACCCTCATTGACGGCGGCGCAGGGATCAACGTCCTGTCTGTCAACATGTTCGACAACCTCCAAGTGCCGTATGATTAGCTTCAGCCCACCAAGCCATTCTCAGGAGTGACTGATGGCTCTACTACCCCGATCGGGCAGGTCCTCCTCCACGTTACCTTCGGACAACGCGACAACTACCGCAACAAGCTCATCGACTTCGACATCGCCTACATCCGCCTGCCATATAATGCGATCCTCGGGTACCCAGCCCTGGCCAAGTTCATGGAGGTGACCCATCACGGCTACAATTTCCTCAAGATGCCAGGGAGCGGCGGGATCATCACAGTCCGTGCGAAGAAAGAGACGCAGTGTGCTCCCCCGAGCGCGCCTTCCAAGCTGCAACAATTGACGACCCTGACAGCAAGGACGAGCGCCCTCCTGAGGCCACCCCCAAGAAAAAGAAGTAGTTGTTCCGCGCAGGGCCTCAGGCAAGCGGCACCACATCTGGATCGGCGCCCGCACCTGGGCGCCTCCCTCCATGGTATAGGAAAGCGCGGCCAGCGCCCTCCTCGGGCAGGGCTCGGGGGATCTCTTTTGGAGGGTCTCAGACTTTGCCAACATCATGAGGGAGGCGCTTGGGCACCACTTGGATGCGTGCTTCACGACACGTTTCCCTCAGGAGAACACAGGGCGAGGAGCGCCCACTGCTCAGGAGTTCATCACCAAGACCACTCAGGAACTGCAAGACGTAAGGGCCATGCGCGGCGGCGGCCGCTCACCAGGCGCAGCCCCACATCCAGGCTAGGATGCCGGGCTGCGCGTCTGCATCAACGTCCCAGGGCTCAACAGGGCCGCATATCAGGAGCTTTTCTGGCCTTCGCGCGTGGGATGCTACGAGGGTCCACCGCACAGCTACGTTCACATGCCTTTTGGCCTGCCAAGCGTGGCGTCCGCCTATTAGCGCAACCTGCGGCGCGCCCTGGCGACTCAGGAGGCAAGGCACCACGCCGTCTTGACGGAGATGGTCCTTAAGGAACCGCCTGGAACCTCAGAGCCGCTCGAGGCTCAGGGCCCCGGTGGCTCGTGAGGAGCAACCCCCTCGCCGTGTACCTTCAGCTGCCTCAACTCTCCTTCATCAACAGAATCAGGTGACATTTTCCAAGTTTGTTTAGCTAGGAGCGCCCTCAGGGCCGCATCATTCCCAGGCCACGTGGGTCCGTCCCTGTGGCATGTATCCCTTTTCATGTCTTTAGCTTACCTTGTTGGGGTCACCCCTCGGGCTGCATCATTCCCAAGTCGCTCGGGCATGACCCAGTGGCATGTATCTTCCCTGCATTTACTTAAGCCAGTTTTCCTTCCATGCTTAATCTACCTATGACACCCGCTTGCTTGATCGTCACCCACCATGGGAGCCGCGCGCCGACCATCTTTCTTTAGGATCCTTCGCGTGAGTAGGTTAAGCATGGTGTCTGTGCTCGGGCCCGTCCCTGCAGCGTCGATAAATCCAATGGCTGAGCTCTGTCTGGTGGGCAGGCCCCGTTCACGTCACCTACTGGGGCCGTTGGTGCTTGGCCTTCTCACGCGATAACCTCAGGAGATTAGTTCGGCGCAGTTTGTCTGACCACCTCGCAGGACCAGCGCAGCGAACAAAAACCCAGACCAGGCGCAACCCGCCTTGAGGTAGGGCCTCATGAGTCCTGCGCTGGCTCATGAGTGCCCAGATACACCTCGTCTAGCCCTGCCGTGCAAGCCACGTGTCAGGGCGGGGTTATACATGCCCCGGGGGCTCTCTGCAGTAGGGAGTCCCCCACCCACGCACCAGTGGAAACACAATGCTCCGTGCTGGCCGTCGACACTGCCGAGGAGCAGCTATGCCCGTGCACAAGCGGAAGCACTACGCTCCGCGCTGGTGATAAACAACTGAGGGCGGCCTCACGGCCATACCAACCTCAGGGAGCCCAAGAGCTCAGTGTCCAGCCTCACCGCAACGCCTCCCCTCGGGAGAGCCGCGCGACGGGGCTGGGCACGAGGGCTGCGCTTGGGTCACGCCCAAGCGTACGCCACCCAACCAGGTCCCCCGGACCTGGTCATCGCGCGCCCCTCCCGAGCCGGGCCTCGGCGAGGGAAAAGGTATGGAGATTGTTTGCATGTCAAGGGGGACTCCTGAGCATCGCGACTCAGCCTAGCTGGTCATGTAGCCCCTCACTCCTTGGTCCGTCCTGGTCTCCGGTCGGCTCAACGGCGGTTGAGGTATGCGCATAGCCGGGCCCTGCCGACGTAGAACGTTAACCTATCCTCACGTCTCCTTCCTATAGGTTGTTTGCACGTCAAGGGGGACTCCTGAGCATCGCGACTCAGGAGCCTAACTGGTCACGTAGCCCCTCACTCCTTGGTCCGTCCTGGTCTCCGGTCGGCCAAACGGCGGTTGAGGTATGCGCGGGGCCGGGCTCTGCCGACGCAGAACATAAAGCAAATAGGAATAAAATCGCAAAATCTCGAAGCAAATATTACAAGACATATTGTTCTCACAATATCAAACGCAAGTTTAACGCCTCCACGAGGCATGGTGCATGTTGCAGGAATAAAACAAGAAAGGAGCCACAGGTCATCCCTGAACACCATCACGCCTGCGAGAGGCACTCCTCCCTTGATGGCGTCGCCTTCATCTTGGCCACCGGCCAGAGATGCAGGAGTGGCGGCGCCTTCGGTCGAAGGCGTGGAAGTGAAGCCACGGAACTTCTTTAGCAGGGCCTCCACCTGACCTTTCACGGATGCGGCGGCAGCCATGCAGTGTTCATCAGCCACAGGCTCCAGCAGCTCATCAAGACGAGCACTGGGGTCACGAAGATGGAGGTGACTGAAGACACGCGTCAGTGGAGGTGAGGAGAGAATGCGGGGCTTCCGCCTCGGCCATAGGACCAATGCCGCTCACAACCTCCTCAAGCACGGCAACCAAGTAGGGAAGCAGCTGAGTAGGACCATCCTCGTCGGTGGTCAGTGGCCTCTCCAAGCCCTTCCCGTACAACGCCTTCAATGACGCACGGGATCTCTCCTTGAGGAGCGGGAAGGCCTCGCGGTCTTCGGCCAGGACCTTCGCCTTGGTGCCAAGATCGACCTCCTTCTCCTTCACCTTCCGCTCCAGCTCCTCCAGTCGGCCGCGCTCCGTGGCCTGCGCCTTTGCCAACTCCCCCAGCTCGGCGTCACGGTTCTTGATGGCGTCCTCCCGGGCCCTCATCTCCTCCTCCTTCACCTTGCGGCTAGGAGCTTCTTCCGCGTGCTGGTCACGCAGACTCTTCAGCTCGTCCTCCAGCACCCGGTAGCGGTCGTGGGCGGCTTGGGCGTCCTTCAGCGCCGCCTCACGATCAGCCGCAGCCTGTGAGGCGGCCCGCTTCTCCTTCTCGGAGGCCGTCGTGACCTGGCTCAGCGTCGCTCGGACCGCCGCGTCATACTGAAGCCAGCCGGAGGGCAGCTCCAGGCGCCCGGCTACCAGGCGCAGATCCGCACCCAGGAGATCTTCCCGCAGCTGAGTCATCTCTGAAAAGGCACTCTCCAAGACAGCAGAGGAGGCAGAAGAACCTGGGAGTAGTGGCGCAGCATGAGGAGAAGGTGACATCGTCACCAGGGCCTGGGAGACCAAGGGCTCCTGAGCCCTTGGGACCTCGGCAGCCGAGCCAGACACCGGCACTTCCGGAGCCAGCGGGACCTCGGGGGCTGACTCCTCATGACGACGCTCTTCCTGGTCTCATGGGGGCGACCGGGCTGGGGAGGTGTGAGTGTTGTTGTCTCCTTTTTCCGCGGAGGGGGCACGGCCGCTGCACCCTCCTTCCTCTTCTTCGCTGAAGGCAGCGGCCTGGACAACCAAGGACGAACGTCAGGAGGGAACAACATAAGCGAGGACAAGGAAAAGCTCGAGCACGTACTAGTCCACCACGGCGTAGTCCACCCTCCGTTTGGTGAGCTTGAAGCCTGAGAGCCTCGAGGCCTGAGGTGCGGGCGCGCAGGCTCCGGGAGCAGAAAACGGCGCAGCGGAGGGGCCGGAAGCAGCTCCAGACGATGCCAAGGCAGGAGTAACATCTCAAGAGACCAGCGATGATCTGCCCCTTGTCGGGATGACGGGCAGCTCCCCCTTCTCCTGGCGGGCGTCGGCCTCGGCGTCATCAGGAAGGGCGCGGAGGATGTCAGCTTTACTCAAGCGGGAGATCTCCCCCGTCCCTTCGGGGGTCACCTCCGAGTCTTCCTCCTCCCCCTCTTCCTCCCCGTGGGACTCGACAAAAGACAGCTCCACCGGCTTTGGCGCCGCAGGGGCCCCGGTAGGCGCCGGCGGCACCAGCCCGCGACCGTTGAAGGTCGGCCTGGAAGCCACGATCTGCTCCCAGTCCTTGCGGCGGAACAGGGGAACGAAGGCACTCAATGGGTACTCTTAGTTGTCCCCGACCTAGAGGCGCAAAACTGCGGACAGCTCATCCTCGGGCAAGGCCTCCGGGCTCAGGCGAATCTTGTCCTCTTCATCTCCAAGCCTCCACAAGGGGCGCGCACGCGCCTGAAGTGGAGCAACACGTAGCGTCAAGAATTCCCTCAGAAGCATGGCCCTTGTCTCTTTGGCCGCCCTCGCGTTGCCCGGCTTCAAGTCGGCCTTCATCTGCTCCAACACCGACAACGCCCGCTCTCCAGTAAGCTTCACACAAGACCACCCCTTGTCGGACTGGGGCATCTCCGTCGGCAGCGCCAAGCGCGGATGGACGCACTTGGCGCCCATCATGACCCATTTGGCCCTGAGGTTGTTAGCCTTCTTCCCGGTGCTCGAGATCAAGTTGGTCTTGCCAGTCGCGATGAAATTGGTGCACCCGGAGATATGACCCTCACTGACGCAGAGGAAGAAGAGGTGGTGAAGGAGAGCCACGGATGGCATCACGCCCAGATACGCCTCGCAATAGTAGGCAAAGATGGACAAGAGAAGGATGGAGTTGGGATGAAGGTGCAGCGCATGCAGCCCTTAGTGGCCAAGGACCTCATAGAAGAAGTCAGAAAAGGGGGGAACCAGCCCCGCGGCAATGCTACTCGTGAAGACGGGGAAAAAGGTACTCCCCTCAGGCTCTAGCATGTCGGAGGCAACCCGGAGCTCATTCTTCCCCCTCTCGTTGCTCTCCCTCGCCGTCAGCATGTGTGTGGCGGCGAGGCTCTTCTCCGAGACATTGGGCGTGTCAAGAGCTAGTTCGTACCAAGCCGGCGACGAGGAGGGCTTGACCTTGCGCGGCGCCATTGGTTGCTGATGCGGTGGAGGATGGAAGTAGATCTAGGAATTTCGAAGGCAGGGCGCAAGAAAGGGGATCTGAGCAAGGCGAAGGGAAGCAGTGAAGACAAGCGCTGTCCACGCCAGCCTTTTTGTCAGGCCAGGCTGTTGCCGAGGTAGCGTGGGGAAGCGGAGACGCCCATGTCCAATCAACCGCCATGCGTCGACCAAGGCCGCAGGCTATTGGGGCCCGCGGCGCTCCGCACTTGACCTTTGGCTTCGCCTCGAAGCGAAGCCCGATCGCGCCTTGGGACCGAGGGCTACTATCAGCATTCTGGGAACGGGGGTCCCCGGACTTGCCTGCCTGCGGCCCATGGCGTGGCTCTGCAAGCGGGCCCGTACGGCCCATCTTCACCAACAAACATCCAAGACCCTCGCGAGGGGCCAAGCCTCGCGAGGCGAATGACACAAGACCCCTTCGGGAGCGGCCTCATCAGGTTGTCTCGCGAGGGGTGGAGAGATCAAGGCGAGACAAACCTCGCGAGGTTCTCATGACGTGAGCCATGACGACTGAGACCAGGCAGGCGCTAGCGCGCACAATGTCCTAGTTTCCTCTTTGGTGCTAAGGAGGCAAGTGCAGGCGTGGAGTACCGAGGCGTCAAGCAAAGGTTTTCATATCAGTGCAACAAGACCAAGACCAGCAGGACGACAAGACAGAGGCCACCATGGAGCCCAAGGCGGCGTCACCACCAGAGCCTTTTGCAGGCGAAGATTGCTTTTGTCAGGATAAGCTGTACTAGCTGTCCCCTTTCGAATTGGCTGTTGTTGGCTCCCTTCCCGCTCAATATTTGGGAAGAGGACCAGGGCCTATATAAATAGAGCTAGCCACCACAGTAGGAGGCATCGAATCCCCATCCACACAAGTTTGCCAAACACAAGAACACCTCGCCTCAGGAGGCTGTTCTTCCCCTTGTACTGTTCATCTTCAGCCCAAGAGGAAATCCACCACCACCACACTGGAGTAGGGTATTATACCACAACGGTGGCCCGAACCAATATAAATCTTGTGTCCTTTGCATAGCGAGTTCGTTGAGCTAGCCCTTGAGATCTTAGCGAACCTAGGACGTGGATCGGTAGGGGGATATCTTCACGCGCACCCTAGTGTTCGAACCTTGAGGTTTTTGCCGGAACCAGAGATCCGACAATCCCTACAAAATCATATAGTTTGGCTATGCTCCATCTTTGTCACACAGAATGTTCAAATCATGCACAACCCCGATGACAAGCCAGGCAATTGTTTCATACTTTAGTATTCTCAAACTTTTTCAACTTTCACGCAATACATGAGCGTGAGCCATTGACATAGCACTATAGGTGGAATAGAATGGTGGTTGTGGATAAGAGAAAAAGGAGGAAGATGGTCTCACATCAACTAGGCGTATTAATGGGCTATGGAGATGCCCATTAATAGATATCAATATGAGCAAGTAGGGATTGCCATTCAACGGATGCACGAGAGCTATAAATGTATGAATGCTCAACAAAAGAAACTAAGTGGGTGTGCATCCAACTTGCTTGCTCACGAAGACCTAGGGCATTTTGAGGAAGCCCATTGTTGGAATATACAAGCCAAGTTCTATAATGAAAAATTCCCACTAGTATATGAAAGTGACAAAATAAGAGACTCTCTATCATGAAGATCATGGTGCTACTTTGAAGCACAAGTGTGGAAAAAGGATAGTAGCATTGTCCCTTGTAAGTGCATCTAGTGCCACCCCTAGTTGGTTTTCGAGTATTGACGACAAACCTGGTTGAGGGACTAATGTGTTTGTGAGAATTGCAGGATAACACAGGTAGTAGTCCCTCCTTGATTCGGTTTACCTACCGGAGATGACCCCTAAAAATGTGTGAAGACATTGAAGACAATGGTGGTCTATGAAGATATTCACATTGAAGACTATGACACGAGAAGACATTGAGTGAAGACTATGGAGCGCGAAGACTTAGTTGTTTCGTTGTTCCTTTTCTTCTTTGTTGAGTCATAGGAACCACCACACTGTTAAGTGGGGTCCAAGTGAACAAAGTCAGAGTGACTGAAGTGATGCTCAAACCAAATCCTATGTCTTCGAGCGAAGACAATGAGAGTAAATCTTATCCGTCCGGATAAGTCAGCTTTACTTGTAGCCCAAGTCAAGCTACCGCGTGTGTCTGAAATCGACCGTTGCGACACGTGTCGGTTCCTTAGTGACCAGGTCATTTCGGACAAATCCGTCGGGTTGCCCAGTGGCTATAAATAGCCCACCCCCTACACCATAAATTGGTGGCTGCTCAGAGTTAGTACACGGCTTTTGTCGTTTGAGAGCAACCCATCGCCGAAGCTTTAGAGAGAGAATCCTTGCGAGGACAAAGCCTAAACCAACCAGAGCCCAAAGAGTGTTTGGCATCATCAAGTCCTTCATCGTCTGTGTGATCTGAAGACTTGTTACACTTGAGGACTGTGAATCCTCCAGCCGGTTAGGCGTCGCGTTCTGAGCATCCAAGAGCCATTGTGGATTGCCGGTGAACAAAGTCTGTGAAGGTTCGGAAGTCTACCTTGAAGACTTACCAGAGTGATTTGGCGGGGACTAAGTGTCCTTAGCTCAAGGGGAATAAGGTGAAGACGCATTCTTCTGAGTTGAATCTCAGCCTCCCTAACCAGATGTACAGTTGTCACAGCAACTGGAACTGGTCGAACAAATCCTTGTCCTTCTGAAGCCACTGATTCTATCTCTTACTTCTATTTACTTACAGTTTGTCTTCGTGAAGTCATTTCCTGCTTGTATTATCTGTTTGACTTCACTGTGTAACTATCTGTTCTGATTGGCTTCATACTATCTTCCATCCTGATCTTTACTACCTAGTTGCTATTAGTCTTCATGCTTTCACTCCATTGAATACTTGACTATGGCCTGTCTAGTGTAGTCTACCTTCCGCTGCATTAGAATAGTGTTGTTTATATTGTCTGTCTTCGAAACTCCCATGTTTTGAAGACTTCCATAAAAATCGCCTATTCACCCCCCCTCTAGTCGATAACTAGCCCTTCAATTGGTATCAGAGCAAGGTACTCCCTTGTTCAGTGTGATTCGGTTTAACCACCTGGAGTTTAGCTATGTCGACTGCAGGGATAATCAAAGCCTCCGTTGCGTGCCCCATCTTCGATGGCACTGAATATCCCTACTAGAAGAATAGGATGCACATGCATCTTGAAGCCATTGATGTCGATCTATGGTATGTCGTCAAGAACGGCGTTCCCAAGACTGGTGAAGGTGTCACCCCTGCTGATGTTAAGAAGTTCATTCAACTGGACTCTACTGCCAAGAACATCATCTGTGGTCACCTTACCAAAGAACGATCTGACCGTGTGAGTGCTCTGGAAACGTCGAAGCTAGTCTGGGACTGGCTATCCAAGGTCAATGAAGGCGTCTCAACTTAGCGAGATCAACGTATCAGTACTCTCCGCAACCTCTTCAACTGCTTCAAGCGACACGACAACGAGAATGTCCAGCTCACATTTGATCGCCTCACTGATATCACAAATGAGCTCCAAGCACTCGGCACCACTGAGATCACGAAGCATGAGCTAGTGAAGACACTACTGAGATCTCTTGACAGCTCATTTGACACCTTAGCCCTGATGATACAAGAACGCCCTGATTTCAAGACTCTCGATCCATCTGACATACTTGAGAGGCTCAACACACATGAGTACCAGCTATCTGAGAAACGAGATATCTATGGCCCCAACTATGGCCGAACTCGAGCTTTGAAGGCAAAGGTTGTTGCTTCCTCATCTGAAGAAGAATCTGACTGCAGTTCCGGTGATCCTGAAGACATTGGAAAGGAGCTTGCTATGCTTGTGAAGAAGTTCCAGAAATTCACTAAGAAGAAAGGCTTCAGAAAGTTTTCACGATCCAGCTCAAGAAATGATGAAGCTTCTGCCTATGATCACAAGAAGAGAACCTGTCACAAGTGCAAGAAACCTGGTCACTATATCTCTGAGTGTCCACAGTGGGACAATGAGAAGAAGAAGAAGAAGAAGAGCAAAGAATATGATTCTGATGACAAGAAGAAGAAGAAATCCTCAAAGTCTTCTTCCAAGTCTTCTTCCAGATCTTCATCACACAAGAAGGGCTCATCTGGCAAGGCCCGTGCTTTTGTTGGCAAGGAAATGGATTCTGAGGAGGAGTCAGCTTCAGAGGAGGCGGAGGTGGAGTCTGAGGGGGAGTCTGACTCGGGTGTTGTGAGTCTGGCCCTAGCTACTGCCTACGTCGCCAAGTCCATCTTCAACACCGAAGACAATGGCTCCGTCACCAACACTGATGATAATCACGAGGATGACTCGCCTCCCACCTACTGCTTCATGGCACGTGGTGCCAAGGTAAAATCATGCGATGCTTGCTTTCAAACATCCAGTGAAGATGACTCTGATGGTGAATCTAAAACTAGCTACGAAACACTTGCTAAAATTGCAACTGAACAACAGAAAGCTATGGAACATACTCAAAAACTGTTAGACAAAAGCGAAGACCTGTTGGACGCAGAAATGGCCAAGTCTTAGTCCTTAATTGAAGACATAAAAAATCTTCATATTAAGTACCAGGAACTTGGAGGTCGACATTAATCGCTCACAACTTCTCATGAAAAGCTTTCCTATGATTATCTTCAAAGGAAGCAGGAACTTGAGAGATTGAGATCGGATCATGAAGATCTTCAAAAGGAAAATGAGTCACTTCACTCCCAACAGATCATTCCCGCTCAGGAAGGATTTGAACCACCATGCCTAAAATGCATTGAGCGTGATAACGCTATACATTCTTGAATGTTCTATCATTGCTCTTGTTGCAATATCTTCAATCACGACATGGTAACTAACCCCTCTGCCGAGGATACCACTACTATTCTTGATGAGAATGCGGGTTGAAGACACTTTGCTTGAGACGAGGGGATGTACAAAAGTCTAAAAGGGCATCGGACATTATGTGATGTCCTCAAAAGCATATTCTGAACCGAAACCCTAGGAAAGAGGGTGTTGGGTTCGAGAGGAAAATGAACGTTGATGGGTCATACTGGAAGCCTGAGCAGTACCCCAAAACCACATGGGTTGCTGCAAAGGAACCTCCAGTTGATCCATCCACCTTATCTGGTTTCACTTGTGCTAACCCCATTATCATTGATGAATCCTTTGATGCAAACTATAAACTGTTTAAGAAACAGAATGGTGAAGTGTTTGCTAGGTATATTGGTACTAACTGCAGGAATGGGCCACCTTTGAAGAAGATATGGGTTCCCAAAAGTTTTCTTGAGAATCTTCCAGTGAATGTCATCATGACACCACCCGTGAAGAAGACAAATCCCATACCAAAGGCTTCATATGGTCCAAAAGCATCATACAGACCGAGGACTCATCTCGAGTTACCCTAACATCAATGTTTTGCGGGAAATCATACTCAGACCCATGAATATGAGCGTGTTTCCTCAAACCGCTATGTTCATAGAACAAAGAATTTTTCTGCTTATTCCTATGAGTATTATTCACCTCCTGCAAGGCTATTTACTAGGGATCCAAAGCCGAAATTCTTAGATGCTGCACTTAGACTCATTGCTTCTAATGCACCCCTGAAAATGTGGGTGGTTAAGAAAACTTAACTCTCTTTTGCAGGGTAAGGTCTCCAGCCGAAAATCAAAGGCGTCCGAAAACTTATGCTGGGGACCTTAAACATCTTGTGGGCAAAGATAAAATGCCCAAATGGTCTTACTATGTACTTCGTTCGTGATTCCTTGAGACTCACCCTATCTATCCTAACCAAGATCTGAATTTTCATGTTCCACTTGTTCGTCAAATGATTATGCTTCACAACTCGCTTGGTGAAGCCTATCCCCCAAATTGCACTGTAGGCTATGACACCTTGTACTTCAGAATGGATTATGGACAGTGGATGCACTAACCACATGACGGGCAATCGAAGTCTTCTGATGGATTCAATGCTACATCCATCAGACAAAAGTCACATCACATTTGCTGACACTAGTAAAAGCAAGGTATTGGGTCTAGGCAGAGTTGCTATATCAAGGGATCAGCACATGGATAAAGTGATGCTTGTTGAATCCCTTGGTTTCAACTTAATGTTTGTCTCAATGCTTTGTGACTTAAACATGATTGTGCTATTTGGAAAATATCGATGCCTTGTACTAATGGAATCTGACAAGTCTCTAGTCTTTGAAGGGTATCGAAAAGATGATCTATATATGGTAGATTTCTCAGCAGGACCACAGAGCAAAGGCTTCAGAATGCTGGCTCTGGCATCGAAGGCTAGGGCATGCTGGCATGAAGAACTTGCACACTCTCGCAAAGAAGAAGCATGTCATGGGCATCGAAGGCGTCAAGTTCAAGAAGGACCATTTGTGTGGCGCCTGCGAAGCTGGAAAGATGACTAGGGCCAAGCATCCCTCGAAGACAATCATGACTACATCTCAACCCTTCGAGCTGCTTCACATGGATATATTCGGCCCTACTCACTACTCTACTCTCAATGCTACTGCTTGCCTCTACGGCTTCGTAATTGTTGATGATTACTCTAGATATACTTGGGTACATATAATCCTCTACAAGACTGAAGTGCAGGATGTCTTCAGACGCTTTGACAATCGTGCCATGACGAACTATGGCGTCAAGATCAAGCACATCAGAAGCGACAACGACACTGAGTTCAAGAACACTGGCCTCGACCTCTATCTGGATACACTTGGCATCACACATGAGTTCTCTGCTCCTTATACACCTCAGCAGAATGGCATCGCCGAGCGCAAGAACAGAACTCTCATTGAGATGGCCCGAATGATGCTTGATGAGTACAAGACTCCACAGAAGTTCTGCCCTGAAGCCATTGACACTGCTTGCCACATCATCAACCGCGTTTATCTTCACAAGCTTCTAAAGAAAACATCCTATGAGCTCCTAACTGATAAGAAGCCAAATGTAAGCTACTTCAGAGTATTTGGTGCTAGGTGCTGGATCAAGGATCCACATCACATTTCAAAATTTGCACCAAAAGCACATGAAGGTTTTATGCTTGGTTATGGAAAGGATTCACACTACTACAGAGTCTTCAACCTCTTTCACTATAAAGTGGTTGAAACTGTGGATGTGCGGTTCGATGAAACTAATGGCTCGCAAAGAGAGCACCTGCCAAATGTGCTAGATGAAGTACCTCCAAGTGAATCTATCAAGTAGATGGGAATTGGAGATATCATACCCTCTGAGAATCAATCTGAAGAGGAACTTGTCATTTCTGCACCTAATCAACCTGAAGACAATGCTCAGCCTGAAGTCAATCCCCCAAATGATGACATTGATCAGCAAGAGCAAAATCTTTTTCCTGCTCATCCTCGTGTTGCCAATGAAGTTCAAATTGAGAAGATAATTGACAACTTGAATGCACCTGGTCCACTCACTCGTTCAAGAACAACACAGCTAACCAACTTCTGTGGGCATTTTGCATTTGTCTCAATCTCTGAACCCAAGAAAGTTGATGAAGCCTTCATGGAACATGAATGGATTCAAGCTATGCAAGAAGAGCTTCAACAGTTCGAGCTGAATATTGTGTGGGAATTGGTCAAGCGTCCTGATCCTCGGAAGCACAATATCATTGGCACCAAATGGATATATCGCAACAAGCAAGATGAGCATGGTCAAGTTGTCAGAAACAAGGCTCGTCTTGTTGTGCAAGGTTACACTCAAGTGGAAGGAATTGACTTCGATGAAACATTTGCTCCGGTGGCAAGACTTGAAGCCATTCGCATACTGCTAGCCTATGCAAATCATCACAACATTCTTCTCAGATCAAATGGATGTGAAAAGTGCTTTTCTCAATGGAAAGATAGAAGAAGAAGTACATGTCGCACAACCTCCATGCTTTGAAGATCCAAAACATCCTGATATGGTATACAAGCTCAACAAGGCACTGTATGGCCTCAAACAAGCCCCTCGTGCTTGGTATGACAAACTCAAAGACTTCCTGAAGAGCAAAGGCTTCAAACCTGGTTCACTAGATCCTACACTCTTCACGAAGACATATGATGGTGAACTATTTGTGTGCCAAATCTATGTGGATGACATTATCTTCGGCTGCACCAACAGGAAATACAGTGATGAATTTGGTCACCTGATGCAAGAGCAATATCAAATGTCCATGATGGGCGAGCTGAAGTTCTTTCTGGGTCTGCAAATCCGTCAACAACGCAACGACATCTTCATATCTCAAGAAAAATACCTCAAAGATTTCCTGAAGAAGTTTGGAATGCAAGACTGCAAATGATACACGACACCAATGCCAACCAAAAGTCATCTGGGTCCCGACGACAATGGTAAAGAGTTCGATCAAAAGGTATATCGTTCCATGATTGGTTCTTTGCTTTACTTATGTGCATCTAGGCGGATATAATGCTTAGTGTTTGCATGTGTGCCCGATTCCAAGCGGCACCAAAGGAATCGCATCACTTAGCTATGAAGCGAATTCTTCGATATTTGGCTTACACCCCAACACTAGGATTATGGTATCCAAAGGGCTCAGAGTTTGATCTAGTTGGATTCTCGGATGCTGATTATGCTGGTGACAAGGTGGATCGCAAGTCCACATCAGGCACATGTCACTTTCTGGGACGATCTCTTGTCTGTTGGTCTTCAAAGAAGCAGAACTGTGTATCTCTCTCTACTGCTGAATCTGAATACATTGCTGTTGGATCTTGCTATGCTCAGCTTCTCAGGATGAAACAAACTCTCAAAGACTATGGTATCCATCTGAAAAATGCGCCTCTCTATTGCGACAACGAGAGTGCCATCAAGATTGCCAACAACCCAGTTCAGCACTCGAAGACAAAGCACATTGAAATTCGTCATCACTTTCTCAGAGATCATGTTATGAAGGAAGATTGATATCATTCACGTCAAGACAGAAGAACAGTTGGCTGATATCTTCACAAAGCCGTTGGATGAGAAAAGGTTTTGCAAGTTGCGGTGTGAGCTAAATATCTTGGAATCCTCAAATGTCCTGTGAATGGGCACACATCCTAACGCTTATGCATTTCAATGGCTTAGATGGGAACCACACGAAGTAATCTATATCTTCAATCAATGAGGACATACACTCTAAGTGTGAATACATTAATGCGGAATTTGACTTCGGAGCACCACGATAATTGTGCGGCGTGTCTGGGTCTAATACTTCCTATACGGTGGGTAACGCCACCACCAAACTTTTGTTTGAAGTGTTTCTATTGGCGTTATGTTTGCATAGTTCATCGTTGGCTTATATTCAAGTTTATCTTAAATTGGTTGAATTGGACTAGTACTATATATCTTTATCTGTGTTCTGTCCTCTACAGCATTCACTTATAGCTATGACTTCGTGTTGAATATTTTGAACTAAGTGAATGTGATCGGACCCTAACCTATATATGCTTCTACCTCAACTCTACCTGTCCAAGTCATATGCATTCTATTGAAAACTGTCGATTGTCTTCACTGAGACCTTGTCAGCTGAAGTCAATCTGACAAACATTTATATCTGTTTTTAATGCTTTATCCTATTTGCCTGAAACCCGGAGAATTCGGAACGACCACCCCGACAATCCAGGCGTGCGTGGGAACATGGAACAACTCCCAAGGTGTTGCATGCTTGCCACGTGTCCGTCAGATGTGAACCACCACGGGCACCTGCGTAATTGCGTTGTGCCGTCTCTGTCCTTATAAATACCCGTCACGTCTCGGTCAAAAATTCTTCTTCCTCCTCGCCACCTCTCGCAAACCCTAGCGCCTCCGCTAGCTCTCGTTGACGCCACCGACGAAGCGCTTAGCTGCCGCGACTTCTTCGACGCTGTCCTCACGCCGGCCGCGGACCTCGTCCTCTCCGCCGTCGTCGTAGATGTCTTCCGTCGCCAAGTTAGGGCACGGGAGATCGAACTGCTCGGCCTCTACCTTCGCTCCGTCTAGCAGTTCTTCGTGTGGTAATTAAATTTTACTTTTTACCGTCTTTTCGATCTGATAGATTCATCCGTCTTTACCAAAAGTGGTTTCTAGATCTCCAAACTTGAATCTATCTCATTCTACATCTCATATTCTGCCTAGTCTATTCACTTATGCTTCTTTACAAGTTAGATTCCTCACTTGTACTTATTCTTGGATTTGTACAACTCTAGAACCAACTCTCATCAAATAAGTGAATGTCTTCGCATTATGAGGTCAATGTCAATCTTCTAAGAATGCATATGACCTCTCCCCTTTCCCTCACACCTCTAATGCTGTCACAGGTACATGTCCATGGGATAATCCCTTGGTTCTCATAGTCTGCATTCGTTTGCAGAATTATTGCTGAGTCACATCAATTCACCAGAAGCCAGTTCTTGTCTGACCAGCCGTCTGAAGCCATTGCGCGTCTTGATCAAGCCCTTCGCTTTAAACTTCATGGCAACTGAGAAGTCAGCACGAAAGGGAGGTAGACAACGCCGTGGTAACACTTCCAAGGATTTGCCTCCAGATTTGCACGAGCTGTACAAAACAGACCCTGAGGAAACCTATACCGGCCGCAAGAATCGAATCCAGTGGATTCGAAGATATTGGGCAGAAGAATGGTTCAAATACCGCTTCGTCACTAAAGAATATGTAGAGAAGAATTCCATCAAGGGACCCTGGGGAGATATTGTGTACAAAAATCTTCAACCCCAGTCCCTTCCTGAAGCCATCCAACGAGAATTCTATCCGTGCATGATTCACGGACCGCAGCCAGAGAACGCTGATCCTTCTTCTCTGCTGTGGTGCCGTGAAGACCATCTGTTCAAGCGCAACTACCATTTTGCCAAAGACTCACTAGGTTCATGTTCACTACCAGATTGTGTTTCAGCATCAGACATAGAGATATCATTTGGATTCTCAGGTGGTTCAGCAATAGGTTCGCTAGAAGTTTGCAAAGTCCTATCATTTTTCTTTTTCTTCCTTTTAGAAGAACTAGGTACATCAATATTATTTCTCTGAGAATCTTGCTCAATTCTCTTAGGGTGGCCTTTAGGATACAAAGGTTCTGAGTCATTCTACCAGTTCTAGTAGCCATTCTAACAAAGCATAATCATTTTTCTTACTATTCATTTCATCAAGCACTTCTTTACGAGCTTTAAGTACTTGTTCTACTTGAGTGGTAACCATAGAGGCATGTTTGCTAACAAGTTTAAGTTCACCTCTAATATTAGCCATATAATCACCCAAGCGTTTAATCATATAAGCATCTTGTTTTAACTGTCTACCAAAATAAGCATTAAAATTTTCTTGTTTGACAATAAAATTATCAAACTCATCCAAGCATTGTCTAGCAGACTTATAGTGAGGAATATCACCTTCATCAAATCTATAGGGAGAATTTACCTTCACTACCTGTGTCGGATTATCGGGATCAGGGGGTTCTTCAATAAGTAATGGATCAATATCATAAGTTTCTTCAACAGGCGGTAGATTAAGACCATGTATTTCTTCAATAGGAGGTAAATTCTTAACATCTTCAGCTTTAATACCTTTTTCTTTCATAGATTTCTTTGCCTCTTGCATATCTTCAGGACTGAGAAATAGAACACCTCTCTTCTTCGGAGTTGGTTTAGGAATAGGCTCAGTAATTGGCTCAGGAGTTGCCCAATTATTTTCATTTATCAACATATTATTCAATAGAATTTCAGCTTCATCCGGTGTTCTTTCCCTGAAAAGAGAACCAGCACAACTATCCAGGTAATCTCTGGAAGCATCGGTTTGTCCATTATAGAAGATATCAAGTATTTCAGGTTTCTTACGAGGATGATCAGGAAAAGCATTAAGTAACTTGAGAAGCCTCCCCCAAGCTTGTGGGAGACTCTCTTCTTTAATTTGCACGAAGTTGTATATTTCCCTCAAAGCAGCTTGTTTCTTATGAGCAGGGAAATATTTAGCAGAGAAGTAATAAATCATATCCTCGGGACTACGCACACAACCAGGATCAAGAGAATTAAACCATATCTTAGCATCACCCTTTAATGAGAACGGAAATATTTTGAGTATATAAAAGTAGCGCGATCTCTCATCATTAGTAAACAGGGTAACTATATCATTTAACTTAGTAAGATGTGCCACAACAGTTTCAGATTCATAACCATGAAAAGGATCAGATTCAACCAAAGTAATTATATCAGGATCAACAGAGAATTCATAATCCTTATCGGGAACACAAATAGGTGAAGTAGCAAAAGCAGGGTCAGGATTCATTCTATCTCTAAGAGATTCTTTACTCCATTTAACTAGCAGCCTCTTAAGTTCGTATCTATCCTGGCAGGCAAAAATAGCTGCAGAAGATTCCATATCAAAAAGATAACCCTCATGAATAGCAGGCATATCTTCATCATCACTTTCATCAACATACTCAGTTTCAATAGTTTCTCTCTCTACAGACCTAGAAATTTGTTCATCAAGAAATTCACCAAGGGGCACGGTAGTATCGAGCATAGAAGTAGTTTCATCATAAGTATCATGCATAGCAAAAGTGGCATCATCAATAACATGTGACATATCGGAACGAATAGCAGAAGCAGGCTTAGGTGTCGCAAGCTTACTCATAACAGAAGGTGAATCAAGTGCAGAGCTAGATGGCAGTTCCTTACCTCCCCTCGTAGTTGAGGGATAAATTTTTGTCTTAGCGTCTTTCAAATTCTTCATAGTGTCCAGCAGATATAAATCCCAAGTAACTCAAAGAATAGAGCTATGCTCCCCGGCAACGGTGCCAGAAAAAGAGTCTTGATAACCCACAAGTATAGGGGATCGCAACAGTTTTCGAGGGTAAAGTATTCAACCCAAATTTGTTGATTCGACACAAGGGGAGCCAAAGAATGTTCTCAAGTATTAGCAGCTGAGTTGTCAATTCAACCACACCTGGAAACTTAGTATCTACAACAAAGTGTTTAGTAGCAAAGTAATATGATAGTGGTGGTAATGGTAACAAAAGTAAAGACAACAAAAGTAATGTTTTTGGTATTTTTGTAGTGATTGTAACAAAGAATAACGAGAAAAGTAAATAAGCGTAAACCAGTATATGGAAAGCTCAGAGGCACCGGATCGGTGATGGATAATTATGCCAGATGCGGTTCGTCATGTAACAATCATAACATAGGGTGACATGTAACTAGCTCCAATTCATCAATGTAACGTAGGCATGTATTCCGAATATAGTCATACGTGCTTATGGAAAAGAACTTGCATGACATCTTTTGTCCTACCCTCCCGTGGCAACGGGGTCCTATTGGAAACTAAGGGAGATTAAGGCCTCCTTTTAATAGAGAACCGGAACAAAGCATTAGCACATAGTGAATACATGAACTCCTCAAACTATGGTCATCACCGAGAAGTATCCCGATTATTGTCACTTGGGGTTGTCGGATCATAACACATAATAGGTGACTATAGACTTGCAAGATAGGATCAAGAACACACATATATTCATGAAAACATAATAGGTTCAGATCTGAATTCATGGCACTCGGGCCCTAGTGACAAGCATTAAGCATAGCAAAGTCATAGCAACATCAATCTCAGAACATAGTGGATACTAGGGGATCAAACCCTAACAAAACTAACTCGATTACATGATAAATCTCATCCAACCCATCACCGTCCAGCAATCCTACGATGGAATTACTCACGCACGGCGGTGAGCATCATGAAATTGGTGATGGAGGATGGTTGATGATGACGACGGCGACGAATCCCCCTCTCCGGAGCCCCGAACGGACTCCAGATCAGCCCTCCCGAGAGAGATTAGGGCTTGGCGGCGGCTCCGTATCGTAAAACGCGATGATTTCTTCTCTCTGATTTTTTCTCCCCGAAAGCCAATAAATAGAGTTGGAGTTGGCGTCGGAGGGTGTCCAGGGGGCCCACGAGGTAGGGGGCGCGCCCAGGAGGGGGGGCTCACCCTCGTGGACAGGGTGTGGGCCCCCTGGTCTTCATCTTTGGCGAGGATTTTTTTTATTATTTATTCTAAGATATTCTGTGGAGTTTCAGGTCATTCTGAGAACTTTTGTTTTCTGCACATAAAACAACATCATGGCAATTCTGCTGAAAACAGCGTCAGTCCGGGTTAGTTCCATTCAAATCATACAAGTTAGAGTCCAAAACAAGGGCAAAAGTGTTTGGAAAAGTAGATACGACGGATATGTATCAATGGGCATCTCCCTAGCTCGTTGATTAGCCGCGTCAATGTGAGTCTTTCTCCCTTTTTGTCTTCTCCACATAACCCCCATCATCATATTCCATTCCACCCATAGTGCTATATCCATGGCTCACGCTCATATATTGCGTGAAAGTTGATTTTTTTTAGATTACTAAAGTATGAAGCAATTGCTTGGCTTGCCATCGGGGTTGTGCATGATGAGAGCATCCTTGTGTGATGAAAATGTAGCATGACCAAACTATATGATTTTGTAGGGATGAACTTTCTTTGGTCATGTTATTTTGAGAAGACATAATTGCTTAGTTAGTATGCTTGAAGTATTATTACTTTTATGTCAATATTAAACTTTTATCTTGAATCTTTCGGATCTGAATATTCATGCCACAAATAAGAGAATTACATTGAAAATTATGCCAAGTAGCATTCCACATCAAAAATTCTGTTTTTATCATTTACCTACTCGAGGACGAAAGGTGAATTAAGCTTGGGGATGCTTGATACGTCTCCAACGTATCTATAATTTTTTATTGTTCCATGCTATTATATATTCCGTTTTGGATGTTTAATGGGCTTTATTATACACTTATATATTATTTTTGGGACTAACCTATTAACCGGAGGCCCAGCCCAAATTGCTGTATTTTGCCTATTTCAGTGTTTCGAAGGAAAAGGATATCAAACGGAGTCCAAATGGAATGAAACCTTCGGGAATGTGATTTTCGGAACATACGTGATCCAGAGGACTTGGAGTGGACGTCAAGCAATCAATGAGGAGGCCACGAGGTAGGGAGGCACAGCTGCCCCCCTGGGCGCGCCCCCACCCTTGTGGGCCCCTCGTAGCTCTCCTGACCGACCTCTTTCACCTATATATACTCATATACCATGGAAACATCATATACGGAGCCAAAACCCTATTTCCACCGCTGCAACCTTCTTTACGCATGAGATCCCATCTTGGGGCTTTTTCCGACGCTCCGCCGGAGGGGGCATTGATCACGGAGGGCTTCTACATCAACACCATAGCCTCTCCGATGATGTGTGAGTAGTTTACCTCAGACCTTCGGGTCCATAGTTATTAGCTAGATGTCTTCTTCTCTCTCTTTGGATCTCAATACAAAGTTCTCCTTGATTCTCTTGGAGATCTATTTGATGTAACTCTTTTTGCGGTGTGTTTGCCGAGATCCGATGAATTGTGGGTTTATGTTCAAGATTATCTTTGAGAACTATTTGAATCTCCTATGAATTCTTTTATGTATGATTGGTTATCTTTGCAAGTCTCTTCGAATTATCAGTTTGGTTTACCTACTAGGTTGATCTTTCTTGCAATGGGAGAAGTGCTTAGCTTTGGGTTCAATCTTGCGGTGCTCGATCCCAGTGATAGTAGGGGAAACGACACATATTGTATTGTCGCCATCGAGGATAAAAAGATAGGGTTTATATCATATTGCATGAGTTTATTCCTCTACATCATGTCATCTTGCTTAAAGCGTTACTCCGTTCTTATGAACTTAATACTCTAGATGCATGCTGGATAGCGGTCGGTGTGTGGAGTAATAGTAGTAGATGCAGGCAGGAGTCGGTCTATTTGTCACGGATGTGATTGATAACCCACAATTATAGGGGATCAATTGTAGCCTCTTTCGATAAGTAAGAGTGTTGAACCCAACAAGGAGCTAAAGGTAGAACAAATATTCCCTCAAGTTCTATCGACCACCGATACAACTCTACGCACGCTTGACGTTCGCTTTACCTAGAACAAGTATGAAACTGGAAGTACTTTGTAGGTGTTTTTGGATAGGTTTGCAAGAAGATAAAGAGCAAGTAAATAAAATCTAGGGGCTGTTGTAAGTAAAGAAGCAATAAAGTAAATATAGCGAGTCTGGAAAAGTGGTGGTAGGAGTTGCTAAATTGTCCCTTAAGCAATTGACTACTTTACTAGAACGATAGCAAGTATTATGTGGGAGAGGCCACTGCTAGCATGCCATCCCTGACTTGGAATTCTATGCACTCATGATTGGAACTATTAGCAAGCATCCGCAACTACTAACGTTCATTAAGGTAAAACCCAACCATAGCATTAAGATATATTGGTCCCCTTCAATCCCGTATGCATCAATTTCTATGATAGGCTGAAGCTTCATCACCCTTGCCCTCCAATACATAGTCCTATCAACATACAACTAACCCTATGGTGTGATCCACGCGCGCGCTCATATGATAGGCACCAAAGGACAGCAACATAACCACAAGCAAATTAAATCAATCATAGCAATTCATCAACCGCCGATAGGACAACGAAAATCTACTCAGACATCATAGGATGGCAACACATCGTTGGATAATAATATGAAGCATAAAGTACCATGTTCAAGTAGAGGGTACAGTGGGTTGCGGGAGAGTGGACCGCTATGGATAGAGGGGGGAAGGTGATGGAGATGTTGGTGAAGATGGCAGAGGTGTTGGTGTAGATCGCGGTGATGATGATGATGGCCACGACAGCGTTTCGGCGCCACCGGAGGAGAGCGGGCCCCTTCGTCTTCTTCTTCCTTGACCTCCTCCCTAGATGGGAGAAGGGTTTCCCCTCTGGTCCTTGGCCTCCATGGCGTGGGAGGGGCGAGAGCACCTCCGAGATTGGATCTGTCTCTCTGTCTTTCTCTATCTATGTGTTCTCGTCTGCTGCCCTTTCACCGTTTCGTATATATATGGAGATCCATAACTCTGATTGGCCTGAAACCTTCGCCGTGATTTTTTTACCAAAAATTAGCTTTCTTGCGGCCGAAGAAGGGCATCAACCGCCTTACGGGTGGCCCACGAGGGTCAGGGGCGCGCCCCCCTGCCTCGTGGCCACCTCGGGCACCGTTTCACGTTGATCTTTCTCCCGGATTTTCCAAATATTCCAAAAATAAGCTCCGTCCGTTTTTATCCCGTTTGGACTCCGTTTGATATGGGTTTTTTGCGAAACATAAAACATGCAATGCATGTGAACTGCACCGGCAATCGGATCAATATGTTAGTCCCAAAAAATAATATAAAAAGTTGCCAAAAGTATATGAAAGTTGAGTAATATTGGCATGGAACAATAAAAAATTATAGATACGATGGAGACGTATCAGCATCCCCAAGCTTAATTCCTGCTCGTCCTCGAGTAGGTAAATGATAAAAAGATAATTTTGATGTGGAATGCTACCTAGCATAATCTTGATCATATGTCTAATCATGGCATGAATATTAAGACACGAGTGATTCAAAGCAATAGTCTATCATTTGACATAAAAACAATAATACTTCAAGCCTACTAATAAAGCAATCATGTCTTTTCAAAATAACATGCCAAAGAAAGTTATCCCTACAAAATCATATAGTCTGGCTATGCTCCATCTTCACCACACAAAATATTCACATCATGCACTACCCCGATGACAAGCCAAGAAATTGTTTCATACTTTTGACGTTCTCAAACCTTTTCAACTTTCACGCAATACATGAGCATGAGCCATGGACATAGAACTATAGGTGGAATAGAATATGATGGTGGGGGTTATGTGGAGAAGACAAAAAAAGGAGAAAGTCTCACATCAACTAGGCGTATCAACGGGCTATGGAGATGCCCATTAATAGATATCAATGTGAGTGAGTAGGGATTGCCATGCAACGGATGCACTAAGAGCTATAAGTGTATGAAAACTCAAACTGGAAACTAAGTGGGTGTGCATCCAACTTGCTTGCTCATGAAGACCTAGGGCATTTGAGGAAGCCCATCGTTGGAATATACAAGCCAAGTTCTATAGTGAAAATTCCCACTAGTATATGAAAGTGATAACTCAAGAGACTCTCTATATGAAGAACATGGTGCTACTTTGAAGCACAAGTGTGGTAAAAGGATAGTAACATTGCCCCTTCTCTCTTTTTCTCTCATATTTTCTCTTTTATTTTCTTTTTTTGGGCCTTCTCTTTTTTTGGCCTTTCTCTTTTTTTATTTTTTTTCGTCCAGAGTCTCATCCCAACTTGTGGGGGAATCATAGTCTCCATCATCCTTTCCTCACTGAGGCAATGCTCTAATAATGATGATCATCACACTTCTATTAACTTACAACTCAATATTACAACTCGATATCTAGAACAAAGATATGAAATGCCTCCGGCGGTGTACCGGGATGTGCAATGATCTAGCGTAGCAATGACATCAAAAAACGGACAAGCCATGAAAACATCATGCTAGCTATCTTACGATCATGCAAAGCAATATGACAATAAATGCTCAAGTCATGTATATGATGATGATGGAAGTTGCATGGCAATAAATCTCGAATGGCTATGGAAATGCCATGATAGGTAGGTATGGTGGCTGTTTTGAGGAAGATATAAGGAGGTTTATGTGTGATAGAGCGTATCGTATCACGGGGTTTGGATGCACCGACGAAGTTTGCACCAACTCTCGAGGTGAGAAAGGGAAATGCACGGTACTGAAGAGGCTAGCAATGATGGAAGGGTGGGAGTGCGTACAATCCATGGACTCAACATTAGTCATAAAGAACTCACATACTTATTGTAAAAATCTATTAGTCATCGAAACAAAGTACGACACGCATGCCCCTGGGGGATAGATTGGTAGGAAAAGACTATCGCTCGTCCCCGACCGCCACTCATAAGGAAGACAATCAATAAATACCTCATGCTCCAACTTTGTTACATAACGGTTCACCATACGTGCATGCTACGGGAATCACAAACCTCAACACAAGTATTTCTACAATCCACAACCACCCACTAGCAATTGACTACTTTACTAGACCGATAGCAAGTATTATGTGGGAGAGGCCACTGCTAGCATGTCATCCCTGACTTGGAATTCTATGCACTCATGATTGGAACTATTAGCAAGCATCCGCAACTACTAACGTTCATTAAGGTAAAACCCAACCATAGCATTAAGATATATTGGTCCCCTTCAATCCTGTATGCATCAATTTCTATGCTAGGCTGAAGCTTCTGTTACCCTTGCCCTCCAATACATAGTCCTATCAACATACAACTAACCCTATGGTGTGATCCACACGCGCGCTCATATGATAGGCACCAAAGGACAGCAACATAACCACAAGGAAATTAAATCAATCATAGCAATTCATCAACCACCGATAGGACAACAAAAATCTACTCTGACATCATAGGATGGCAACACATCATTGGATAATAATATGAAGCATAAAGCACCATGTTCAAGTAGAGGGTACATCGGGTTGCGGGAGAGTGGACCGCTGTGGATAGAGGGGGGAAGGTGATGGAGATGTTGGTGAAGATGGCGGAGGTATTGGTGTAGATCGCGGTGATGATGATGATGGCCACGGCAGCGTTCCGGAGCCATCGGAGGAGAGGGGGAGAGGGGGCCCCTTCGTCTTCTTCTTCCTTGACCTCCTCCCTAGATGGGAGAAGGGTTTCCCCTCTGGTCCTTGGCCTCCATGGCGTGGGAGGGGCGAGAGCCCCACCGAGGTGGGATCTGTCTCTGCCTCTCTGCCTCTGCGTTCTGCTCGTCACGCCTTTCACTATTTTGTATATATATGGAGATCCGTAACCCGATTGGCCTGAAACCTTCGCTGTGATTTTTTACCAAAATTAGCTTTCTTGCGGCGAAGAAGGGCATCAACCGCTTTTGGTGGTGGCCCACGAGGTCAGGGCGCGCCTGCCTTGTGGCCACCTCGGGCACCGTTTCACGTTGGTCTTTCTCCCAGATTTTCCAAATATTCCAAAAATAAGCTCCGTCTCTTTTTATCCCGTTTGGACTCCGTTTGATATGGGGTTTCTGTGAAACATAAAACATGCAACAGACAGGAACTGGCACTGGGCACTGGATCAATATGTTAGTCCCCAAAAATAATATAAAAAGATGCCAAAAGTATATGAAAGTTGAATAATATTGGCATGGAACAATCAAAAATTATAGATACGAAGGAGACGTATCAGTGATGCCTATATACTTGATCATACCTAGATATTCTCATAACTATGCTCAATTCTATCAATTGCTCGATAATAATTTGTTTACCCACCGTAATACTTATGCTATCTTGAGAGAAGCCACTAGTGAAACCTATGGCCCCCGGGTCTATTCTCCATCATATAAGTTTACGTATTTTTTACTTTGCGTTCTTTACTTTTACTCTTTATCATAAAAATACCAAAAATATTATCTTATCATCTCTATCAGATCTCACTTTTGCAAGTGGCCGTGAAGGGATTGACAACCCCTTTATCATGTTGGTTGCAAGGTTCTTATTTGTTTGTGTAGGTGCGTGGGACTTGAGCGTGGTCTCCTACTGGATTGATACCTTGGTTCTCAAAAACTAATGGAAATACTTATGCTACTTTACTGCCCTTTCCTCTTCAAGGAAAAACCAACGCAGTGCCCAAGAGGTGGCACTCCTCGCGAGCCAGCCTAGTGAGGCTGCCCCTGAGGAGGTCCTGTGTCGTCCGCCTTGCGAGGCTTGGCCCCTTGCGAGGGTCTTGGGTGTTTGCTAGTGAAGATGGGCCATACCATGCCGCTAGTGGAGCCACGCCATGGACCGTAGGCAGGCAAGTCTGGGGACCCCCGTTCCCAGAATGCCGACACTAGCAATGGTGGAAGGGTGAGAGTGCGTATAATCCATGGACTCAACATTAGTCATAAAGAACTCATATACTTATTGCAAAAATCTATAAATCATAAAAACCAAGCACTACGCGCCCATCGCTCGTCCCCGACCGCCACTCATAAGGAAGACAATCAAAGAAACACCTCATGCTTCAAATTTGTTACACAATGGTTACCATACGTGCATGCTACGGGACTTGCAAACCTCAACACAAGTATTTCTCAAATTCACAATTAATTCCCTAGCATGACTCTCATATCACCATCCTCATGTCTCAAAACAATCATCAAGCATCAAACTTCTCATAGCATTCAACGCACTTTATATGAAAGTTTTTATTATACCCATCTTGGATGCCCATCATATTAGGATGAGTTTTATAACCAAAGCAAATTACCATGCTTTTCTAAAAAGGCTCTCAAAATAATATAAGTGAAGCATGAGAGATCAATAATTTCTATAACATAGAACCACCACCGTGCTCTAAAAAGATATAAGTGAAGCACTAGAGTAAAATTATCTGGCTCAAAAGATATAAGTGAAGCCCATAGAGTATTCTAATAAATTCCGATTCATGTGTGTATCTCCCAAAAGGTGTGTACAACAAGGATGATTGTGGTAAACTAAAAAGCAAAGACTCAAATCATACAAGACGCTCAAAGCAAAACACATATCATGTGGTGAATAAAATATAGCCTCAAGTAAAGTTACCGATAGATGAAGACGAAAGAGGGGATGCCTTCCGGGGCATCCCCAAGCTTACACTTTTGGTTGTCCTTGAATTTTACCTTGGGGTGCCTTGGGCATCCCCAAGATTAGGCTCTTGCCACTCCTTACTCCGTAATCCATCAAATCTTTACCCAAAAACTTGAAAACTTCACAACACAAAACTCAACAGAAAATCTCATGAGCTCCGTTAGTATAAAAAAATAAACCACCACTTTAAGGTAATGTAATTAACTCATTATTTATTTATATTGGTGTTAAACCTACTGTACTCCAACTCCTCTATGGTTCATACCCACCGATACTACTCATAGTTTCATCAAAATAAGCAAACAACACACGAAAAACAGAATCTGTCAAAACAGAACAGTCTATCGCAATCTGATTTGTTTGAATACTTCTGGAACTCTAACAATTCTGTAAAACAAGGACAACCTGGATAATTTGTATATTAATCTACAGCAAAAATAATTGGCATTTTATCACGTTGTGGTGAATTTTAACAATTATTTTCGTGAGCGCAAAGTTTCTGTCTTTTTCAGCAAGATCAAACAACTATCATCCAAGAAGATCCTATTGGTTCTACTTGGAACAAACACTAATTAAAACATAAAACCACATCTAAACAGAGGCTAGAATAATTATTTATTACTAAACAGGAACAAAAAGCAAAGAACAAAAAATAAAATTGGGTTGCCTCCCAACAAGCGCTATCGTTTAACGCCCCTAGCTACGCATAAAAGCAAGAATAGATCTAGGTATTGCCATCTTCTCCCTTTTGGTGATAAAGAGAGAATTTCTTATCTAAAGCACTTATCTTTCTATTTTGTGAGAGTACGTGGCCATTAATAGTAGAAGAAAGATTAAGCACACTGTCGGTGTCAAACCCGGCGGATCTCGGGTAGGGGGTCCCGAACTGTGCGTCTAGGCGGATGGTAACAGGAGACAAGGGACACGATGTTTTACCCAGGTTCGGGCCCTCTTGATGGAGGTAAAACCCTACGTCCTGCTAGATTAATATTGATGATGTGTGTTACAAGAGTGGATCTACCACGAGATCAAAGAGGCTAAACCCTAGAAGCTAGCCTATGGTATGATTGTTGTTCGTCCCCACGGACTAAAACCCTCTGGTTTATATAGACATCGGATAGGGTTAGGGTTACACAGAGTCGGTTACAATGGTAGGAGATCTACATATCCCTATCGCCAAGCTTGCCTTCCATGCCAAGGAAAGTCCCATCCGGACATGGGACGAGGTCTTCAATCTTGTATATTAATAGTCTTGGAGTCCGCCGATGATGATAGTTCGGCTATCCGGACACCCCCTAGTCCGGAACTCCCTCAGTAGCCCCTGAACCAGGCTTCAATGACGACGAGTCCGGCGCGCATATTGTCTTCGCATTGCAAGGCGGGTTCTTCCTCCGAATAATTTATAGAAGATTGTGAACACCAGGATAGTGTCCGGCTCTGCAAAACAAGTTCCACATAACACCGTAGAGAGAATAACTTTTGCACAGATCTGCTGACGTATTCCGCGGCGTGACATCACACCACGGCCAGGCTTTTATATGAATCGTTTTTTTATTGTTCCACCTCAGCGTGTTTAGCGAGGCGGTTTCCTTGGCACGTCTTATCAAAGCGTAGATCGTGCCCCCTTATTCCGGGATTCTCATCAATATGGATGTGGGTAACCCAACCGTGCCCGTTGGCCTGCCTTCACTATCAAAGGCGAGTCCTAGTCGACCACGGGGTGGGCTCTTGGTATTCAACCTCTTTATAACGAGACCAAGGCCCTCTCCTTTTTACACCCTCTATCGAGTTCGCCTCGTGCTTCGAGTTCCAACACCCAAAGCTTGAGATTCAGGCGCTTCGGACTTTCGACGATGTCCGGCTCCGACCAGCATGGCCGATGGATGTCTTCCTCCGTCACAGAAGAAGACGTGCTAAAGCTGCGAGATGCCATGTATCTAACCGACGAGATCTCGCATAGGCTGCCTGCTCCAGGGCAGGTCATTCCCACTCCTGAGCCCGGTGAGAACGTGGTGTTCGTGTCTCACTTCCGTCGGGGTTTAGGCTTCCCGATGGACCCCTTTGTGCGGGGGCTCATGTTTTATTATGGGCTTGATTTCCATGACTTTAATCCAGAGTCCATCCTCCATATCTCGTCATTCATTGTTGTATGTGAGGCCTTCCTCCATATTACCCCTCACTTTGGATTGTGGCTCAAGACCTTCAAGGTGGAGCCAAAGGCGATCAAGGGGCAGCAAACAGAGTGCGGAGGGCGGTCATAAGCAAATGCGCTGGTGCTCCATGGCCCGAGGGCTCTTTTCAAGAGGAGCTTGGTTTGTGGCAACGGGAGTGGTTTTATATCACCGCTCCCAGGGGCACCAAATGGGCGGCGCTCCATGCCTTCCGCTCCGGTCCACCACAGTGGCTGGCGTCATGGGTCAACAAGGGGCTCGACTGGGGGTCGTCCAAGGACGTTCCCCTGCCGCAGGGCCGTATTCGAGACCTCCAGGAAAGAGGGATCAATTTGGTTGCAGTGGCGCAGGTTATGGTGATCCGACGCCTTCAACCCTGCAAACGTCGCCCCCTCCGCTTGTGGGAATTCAATCCGGAGGGACCACGAGCTCTCCAAAAATTTATGGGCACGACGCCCGCGGAGATGTATAAACTGTTCCTCGGATCACAAGAAAAGTGTCCGGACTTGACCGAGGACGCAGGACTAAGCCGCAATCGCCCAGATACTCAAGTAAGTAGTCCTGTAACCGGACAAGCTGTTCATTCATTTATTATTATATATATATGCCCTTTAAATGAACCGTTTCTTGAACAGGAGTGGATAGCCAAGGCAAAGTTGATAAGGTGTCCGGCTCCCCTCCCAGAGACCACGCCGGATCCCATGTTGACCAAGATGTTGAAGGTCGCGCGTTTGGAAGAAGGTGTAGGGAGGAGCGGGGAGCAACCGCCTCTGCAAAGGAGGCTATCAAGGAAGGGAGATTAAGAGTCCCTCCTTCCGAGGAGAGAAGAGGACCGCTTCAGAAGATCCGGAGGTCAAGGCCTCAAAGAAAGGAAGGGAATCTTTGTCGGAGAGTCCGGCGCTGGGAAGTAACCCAGCCGCACTGTTTCCCCAAGGGGATCAGCCCTCCAAATGAGTCGTAAGTAAAACGAAGGGGTCTTGTAAATAAGGAACATACATATTTATTTATGAAGATAACCGAAATTGTACCTTGTAGTTCGGACCTCAGCCCTTCTCGTGAGCTCGTCTTCGGGGATCTTCTTCCGGAGATGATGGAGAGCGAACGCCTCCACCTGTCGCACCCTCATGTGAAGCGGACGACCGGAGGTGTCGCCGCAGAGGGTTCCCAAGTCCGGCGGGGCGGAAGGTCCGGCGCCAAGTGGTGTGCTTGGTCGAGGAGCCGAGGATTTGCTCGGGCGAGCGGCTATCTCAGAAGATCACCGTGCTCTAATGGGTATGGTGATTGAAAGAATTGCATCCACAGAGAGCGGATTGTACGAAGCCGTCAGAAGCTTACTGACGGGGTTTGAGGTACGCAAAAAATGATGTACCGTCTAACAGTTATGCATATAAAATGCACCCTGTATAGATAGTAGCCCCTGGGACTCGGTATGTTGTCAAAAATTGACGACGTGCCGAGGATCAAATTCTCAGTTTTAACATATCGCCGCTCCTAAACAGGTGGCGGGGTGTCCGGAGGCCAGCCAGACTGATGAATATGCCGAACTGAAGCGACAACTTGACGAGGCAGATGCGGACATCGCGCTGGTCAATAAACGGTTTGACGAGTCACAAGGTATGCGACTTCTATGCGGACACCCGTTAAGGGAGCTTGACGCCCATGTCTTACTATTTGTATGCTTTAATGCAGATGGTGCCGCTGCCGTTGAGGAGCTGCGGGCAGAACTTGCCCGAGAGAAAGAGCAAGCCAGGAGTAGTAATGCGGCTGCTTTAAAGGCGGCCGAAGAGCTAGAAGCTGAACGGGCTGCTCACTGCAAGCAAAGAGGAGATGGCCGAGATGGCAAAAGGTTAAGGAATGCTACCGATCGCTGCGAGGTTCTTGAAAAAGAGCATCAAGCGAACAGGAGGGCCTAAAGAAGGCCGCCGCGAAACCAAGAATGCCCATTCGGCTTTGAAAGCTGCCAAGGAGGAGCTGAGTCAGGCCAGGGCAATTGCGGCTGGAAAACTGTTTCTGCTGCGGAGGAAATATACAGATCCAAAGTATGCTCCGTGGGATAAATTATGGAGTTCAGAGGATGCTTATATGGACTTGGCGGCGAGCGTTGTGGACGTGGTTGAGCACTTCCGGGGCCAGAAGGGGCACAAAAGGGAAGAGCTATACTGGTCGCAATTCCATAGTCCAGAGCGTCCTCTGCCGCTGATCGATCGGTTGGCCGAGTGGGCCGAGCTGAATCGATTGTCCGGATTGTCCATGAAGCATGTCTTGACTCACTTGTGGCCGGACGTACCCCAGCCGAAGAGCTATTTTGGTGTAGTGCAGCAGTTTCTTGGAGCGGTGCCGCGTGTCGACGCGATGAAGAGATCGTCATGTATTGAGGGAGCGCGGATGGCTCTTGCCCGTGTCAAGACATACTGGGCAGAGATGAAGGCCACCGACGTTGCATCCCAAGACTCAGACAGAAGCCGAGCACCTGCCGAGCACTACTTTGAAGAAATCCTGCCGGGCGCTCGTTTAATAGAGACGATGCTTTCGAAGGATATTATGTTTGAATGACATGTATGATTCGTGAAACGATGTTTCAATGTAATATAAGTGCTTTTTATACTTGTGCGTTCAAGTAGTAAACTACTCCCTGTGCGGCCGTTTATGTATATGTGTATATAACCTGAAAGATGGCAGTCCTTGGCTTCAGCCCCCACGCACATAGTGCGGGGGTGTTTGCAAAAAAAAGTGCTTTTTCACACTTAATCCAACGTCTTGGTCCTATTAAGGAGGTGGTAGCGTGGCAAACCAGGCAACCGGACTATAATGCTTTATCACTTTCACTTAGCCATAGGAGTTCGAGAGTGGGGCTACTATATAGCCCCTGGGGGCACCGCACTCTCCCGAATTCGGGGTGCGTATGTGCCTGACCAAAAACCGGTCCTTCGTTAATGCGGAGGCATTCTAAACATTCATGTGAGTCATCGAGTGGTTGACCAGTCTCTCGCTATATCATGATAGTCAGTTTTCGGCTTTCTCTACTGAGGTGCTCGCCCGGCCGAACCGGGGCACAATCGCAGTAGTTCTCCTAGTGCCGCGTTAGCCGTGAAAACGGAACGTAAGGCAGCAAAACACAGGAGCCGGGCAACCCAACATTTGACCAAAGACAATGATTCAGAGCTGATGCATATAAGGCCTAACTCGAGACGCTGAATACTCCCTAAGGTATTCGATCTTTATGAAAATGGGCAAAATAAGGCCCTAAGCCCTTTGTGTCCAGGTACGCGCAAAACTTCTGCTGCGGCCAATGCTAAAGCACCAGCCTCGTCCTCAGTTATATTTAAGGAACTGGGGGAATGTATATCAACAAGAGAAGTGAAAAAAGGTTTACGCAGGGTCTTAATCTGAAAAGAATCCTTGCTACGGGTCCCTGCTGCACGTCTGCGCCCGTGTCTCCGTTGTGCTGTATCCTGGACGGGTGTAGCACGTTGTTCATCTGTAAAAGAGAGGAACTTAGTTTGAAAGAAAAAAAGGAGCGTGCGAAAGATGTACTTAATATTAAATGAACAGAGTACGGTTCAAACAAGTGAACAAAATTGAGCTTTATTGTCTCTTGTTATACATGCATGCAGCCCCTTGTATGCCGCTAGTGGGCGCCAGACTCGTCTAGCCATATCCGGGGTTTGAATGACCTATTGCAGGTTCTTTTCCTAGTGGAGCCGGATAGCTGTGGAGCTATCGATGCAGTCTCCCCTTCTTCCGCGCTCGAGTAACACATAATACTTCCTTTCAACGAGATGATGCCGCGTGGACCGGGCATTTTAAGTGTTAGAGATGCATAATGCGGTATTGCGTTAAAGCGGGCGAAAGCTTCGCGTCCCAATAGTGCTTGATGGCTACTTTTAAACGGGGCGACATGGAAGAGTAACCTTCGCGACGGAAGTTGTCGGATGAACCAAACACAACTTCTAGCAGTATGGAGCCCGTGCAAAGGGCGTATGGGCTGGCAGTACTCCTTTAAAGGAGGTGTTGCTATGGCGAATTTTGGTTGGGTTTATCCCCATCCTCATGGATTGTGTCCTGATATATCAGGTTTATGTCGCTGCCGCCGTCCATGAGGACATGTGTAAATTGGAATCCGTCGATTATAGGATTCAATATCAAGGCAGTCCATCCTGCGTTCCAGATATTATCGGAATAGTCCTGATGGTCGAAGGTGATTGGTTTTGACAACCAATGTGCGGCGCGCCTTTTAGGGGGCGCCGCTTTGTTTTTCCTTTGATCACGTGAAGTGAGTTTACTGTTTTAACCTCCTGTGGGAAAGTTTTTCGTTTTCCGGAGTGCTGCTTTTGGGTTTAAATCACCGCATTTGGTGTGTCGAGCCCCTTGTGTTCGGCATTAAGTCGGCGGACTGCTTGAAGACCCAACAATCTCTGTGGGTATGGTTTGCGAGCTTCCGGAGGTACCATGTATTTGACATGATCTGTCCAAAATCTTGTTTAGGTTGGATAGCTCGTCCACCGTTATCCTTTAAGGAGAGTGTTTTGTTGTTCGCCGAGAGCTTTTGAATCCGGCGTTGACCGCCGTACTATTTGGGCCATTTTCTTTATTCCGCGCTGATCTTTTCTCGCATCGTGATTTCCCATTTCCATCCTGGTTTCAGATGTACTCGGTCATTGGTATTGCATCTAGCCAGCTTGTCCTCTCCCGCGCAAAAAGCGGGTCATGAGGCTTGTTAATGCGGCCATTGTTCTTGGCTTTTCTTGGCGAGGTGTCGGGCGAGCCATTCGTCTCGGACGTTGTGTTTGAAAGCTGCTAAGGCTTGGCGTCCGGACAATCGATTATTCGGTTCTTTTAGTAAGGAACCTGTTCGAATTTCGGGCTGACTCTCCGGGCTGTTGAGTTATGTGACTTAGATCGTCTGCATCCGGAGGGCGGACATAAGTCCCCGAAAATTTGCCCGAATGCGCCCTCGAGCTCTTCCCAGCTTCCAATGGTATTTTCGGGAGGCTTTTAAGCCAATGCCGAGCTGGCCCTTTGATTTTAAGGGTAAGTATTTTATGGCGTGGAGATCGTCTCCTCTAGCCATGTGTATGTGGAGGATGTAATCATCGATCCGACTCTGTGGTCTGTTGTTCCGTCGTATGCCTCTATGTTCACGGGTTTGAATCCCGCTGGAAATTCATGATCCAGCACCTCATCGGTGAAACATAGGGGGTGTGCGGCACCCCTATATTTGGGTGTGCCGTCATCTTCGGGATTTTGACATATTGCATTGTTTTGACGAGCCTGCTTTCTTGGCCCGTAGATGGACCTAACTGGGCCATCCTCTTGGTGTGAATCCTTATGCGGATCGCATATTGGCTTGTGTCTTGGCGCCATTCGCCGCTCTCTTTTGCCATGAGGTCGTCCATCCGACCGGGTGGCCTTCTTGCTTTTAATTGTGGGGCTCTAAGGCCTCCTCGTCGAATTCGGGCAGTAGCTTTCTTTTCGGGTAGCTCTTTGTTCGGTGACTGTCGCCGTACTTACCTGCGGTGCTGAATACTTTGCTCCATCTAATCCTGAGTGCATCTTCCGCTATTTTGAGCTTCCGCTTTTGCTTTTTCAGGCTACGCGCAGTGGCGACGAGCATTTTCTGGAGGTCATTTTTCTCCAATGGTTTGTCCGGCGTGAGGTCGTCCGGACTGTTGTCTTCGCCGGGGACAGATTGTTTATCCAAGTTGTCTTGTTCGGACGATTGCTCGATAGCTTGTTTGTTGTCCACTGGTTCGCCCTGCTCTATGGCTGGGTCTTTGTTGAGGCGGGACTTTGTTCGGCGTTTACGTTGCCGTTTTGACTGCTTTTCGAGGGATTTATCCTTCATAGTGTCCCGTTGCTCCTCGTCTTTATTTGCTTTAGGTGTATCCACCATGTATACATCACGGGGTGAGTTTGTCCAGCATCCTATAGGTGCTGGTTCATTGTTGTCTCCTACATCGTCGTCCATACCGTCGATGTCTTCGGAGTCGAAATCGAGCACGCCGTGTAGGCTATCGACAATGACTACGAAGTGGGTGGTGGGTGGGCGTTGAATTTTTTCGTCGTCCGTATCCCAACCTTCCTGACCGTAGTCCGGCCAGGGCTCTCTGGATAAAGAGAGAGACTTTAGTGAATTCAGGATGTCGCCAAAAGGCGAGTGCTGAAAGATGTCCGCGGCCGTGAACTCCATAACGGGCGCCCAATCGGATTCGATCGGCAAGGGCGCTGAGGGTTCGGAATCCGGAAAGGAGTCCGGCTTCTGGAGTCAAGGTCTTTGCGGCGACAGGGATGGAGTTCGGCTCGATCGCCGTAGAGATTGAAGCCCCGAGGCGGTGTCCAACCACTCGTCCTCGATCGGGAAATCCGGCCCGGATTAAGGGTCGAGCGGATTCTCGTGCGGCCAGTGGCAATCGCTCGCTGCAGAGCTAGATCATGCCCATCGAGACGGTCTGGTAGCGCTTGGCTGCGGCTCGAATCCGTCGAAGATCCGATCTCCGCGGATATCGGCTGTATAGTTTAAACTTCCAAATCTGACTCGACGGCGGGCGTAGCTTTCGATCTGCTCCGGATGGCCAAACGAATTGGCCCATGATGCAAAGCCACCGAACACGAAGATCTTTCGGGAGAAAAGTCTCACCTGGACCGCATCGTTGTTGATGATCGAAGGAGCCATCGGGCCTATCGGTGGCGACATACGGAGGAACTCTCAATGAAAGCACCAATCTCGGTGTCAAAACCGGCGGATCTCGGGTAGGGGGTCCCGAACTATGCGTCTAGGCGGATGGTAACAGGAGACAAGGGACACGATGTTTTACCTAGGTTCGGGCCCTCTTGATGGAGGTAAAACCCTACGTCCTGCTAGATTAATATTGATGATGTGTGTTACAAGAGTGAATCTACCACGAGATCAAAGAGGCTACACCCTAGAAGCTAGCCTATGGTATGATTGTTGTTCGTCCTACGGACTAAAACCCTCCGGTTTATATAGACACCGGATAGGGTTAGGGTTACACAGAGTCGGTTACAATTGTAGGAGATCTACATATCCGTATCGCCAAGCTTGCCTTCCACGCCAAGGAAAGTTCCATCCGGACACGGGACGAAGTCTTCAATCGTGTATCTTCATAGTCTTGGAGTCCGGCCGATGATGATAGTTCGGCTATCCGGACACCCCCTAGTCCGGAACTCCCTCACACACTACAAAAATTTGCATCTAAGATAGCCTTCATCTCTTTGATAATTTCATTCTGATAGAAACACAAAAGAGAGGTGGATTCAACCTTTTCACTCATGGGGTGCCCAGATATAGCTTTCATCTTTCCGTAGGTATCAATGGCATCCCCCTCAAGAAAACCTTCTTCAAAAATAGAATCCAAAACTTGCTTGAAATAAGAAGGTAAGCCAACATAAAAACTTCCTAAGTAAATCTCAATTTGATATTGGGGCACATAGCTGGCTCGGATCCTCAATAGCTTATCCCAAGCATCTTTCAAAGATTCATCAAGCAAATAACGAAAAATTCTAGGATCATCTTCATCAAAATTATTCAAACTCTCATAGATAATCCATGTAGGTCTTTCCATAGCATCATTATTTGTGAGCTTAGAAAGGACAGAGGGATTATCTAAAGTATTAAAACCCGGGAGAAAACCCTTAGCCCCTTTTGGTTTGGCCATGGCGATAGAAAGGCAAAGGTTTTCAAAAATCGCTTTAGAGGTGGGGGAGAGGAAAACGAGGGGCGAACGGCAAATAATGTAATGCGAGGGAGAAGAGTTTATGATGGGTACTTGGTATGTCTTGACTGGGCGTAGATCTCCCCGGCAACGGCACCAGAAATCCTTCTTGCTAACTCTTGAGCATGCGTTGGTTTTCCCTTGAGGAAAGGGTGATGCAACAAAGTAGCGTAAGTATTTCCCTCAGTTTTTGAGAACCAAGGTATCAATCCAGTAGGAGACAACGCACAAGTCACCTAGTACCTGCACAAACAATCAAGAACCTTGCAACCAATGCGGTAAAGGGGTTGTCAATCCCTTCACGGTCACTCGCAAAAGTGAGATCTAATAAAGATAGTAAAGTAAATATTTTTGGTATTTTTGTTGTATAGACTGGAAAGTAAAGATTGCAAAATAGTAAACGAGATGCGATGTAAATAAAAGAGATGCACGAAAGAGACCCGGGGGCCATAGGTTTCACTAGTGGCTTCTCTCAAGATAACATGTATTACGGTGGGTGAACAATTACTGCCGATCAATTGATAGAAAAGCACATAGTTATGAAGATATCTAAGGCAATTATCATGAACATAGGCATCACGTCCGCGTCAAGTAGACCGAAACGATTCTGCATCTACTACTATTACTCCACACATCGACCGCTTTCCAGCATGCATCTAGAGTATTAAGTTCATAAGAACAGAGTAACGCATTAGGCAAGATGTCATGATGTAGAGGGATAAACTCAAGCAATATGATATAAACCCCATCTTTTTATCATCGATAGCAACAATACAATATGTGCCTTGCTGCCCCTACTGTCTCTGGGAAAGGACACCGCAAGATTGAACCCAAAGCCAAGCAGTTCTCCCATTGCAAAAAAGATCAATCTAGTAGGCCAAACTAAACCGATAATTCGAAGAGACTTGCAAAGATATCAAATCATGCATATAAGAATTCAGAGAAGAACCAAATAATATTCATAGATAATCAAGTTCATAAATCCACAATTCATCGGATCTCGGCAAACACACAACAAAAGAGTATTACATCAGATAGATCTCCAAGAACATCGAGGAGAACTTTGCATTGAGGATCAAAGAGAGAGAAGAAGCCATCTAGCTAATAACTATGGACCCGAAGGTCTGTGGTAAACTACTCACGCTTCGTCGGAGAGGCTATGGTGTTGATGTAGAAGCCCTTCGTGATTGATTCCCCCTCCGGCAGATCGCCGGAAAAGGCCCCAAGATGGGATCTCACGGGTACAGAAGGTTGCGGCAGTGGAAAAGTGGTTTCATGGCCCCCCTAATCGATCTAGGGTATAAGAGTATAGATAGGCGAAAGAAGTACGTCGGTGGAGCTATGAGGGGCCCATGAGGGCGGGGGCGCACCTACCCCCCTGGGCGCGCCCTTCTGCCTCGTGGCCGCCTCGTGGCGTTCCAGACTTCAACTCCAAGTTTTCTGGATTGCTTTCGGTCCAATAATGATCATCGCGAAGGTTTCATTCCGTTTGGATTCTGTTTGATATTACTTTTCTGCGAAACTCTTAAATGGGCAAAAAAACATAAACTGGCACTGGGCCTCCGGTTAATAGGCTAGTCCCAAAAATAATATAAAAGAGCATATTAAAGCCCATTAAACATCCAAATCAGATAATATAATAGCATGGAACAATAAAAAATTATAGATACGTTGGAGACGTATCACTAGGCCGTGGGATCGTTTAGCGAGCAAGCTAGGGAGAGAGTGTTCTTCGTGCGCACCCCAGAGTTCAAACCTCTCAAGGGTCCGCGGAACCGTAATCTGCACGAAGTTGATGGAAAAGGTAAGCACAACTTATAAATTGACAGATGGAGTACTAGTTACAGTGATGCATATAATTAAGCAAAGGGATCGCACATGTCGGTATTGACTGGAACGAGAATGTAATAGCACAATAAGAATTAAGGCCACGATGATGCACTCGCAGTGGTGGTTACAAGAGGCAAGAATAAAGATGCACCCATCAACGTACGACCTCCTCCTCCTCCTCCTCAACTTAGTGCGTCAGGCCACCATCCGGCGACTAAGGAGCGGCGACTTATGTGGCAAGGTCAAGGTGCTTCTTAGCAAAGGCATCCAAGGCTTCCAGCCGGTTGAGGAAGGCCAACATCGTAGTGTCCTCACTGGCCTTGTAGATACCTATGTACACGATTTGCTCGTACATGTGTGATAAGCACATTTCATATATTTAATTTTGGCACACAAACACACCATTTATTGTGATCCAACGATCAACTCTTGCTGTGAACTATGATATATTTGAATGAAAATCATATAAAAGATCATTTACTCGTCATTTGATTATTTTGCAGAAAAGTGCGCAAAGGCACTATAATCTTCAAGATTCGGACGAATTGGCCATTGAGAAGAGAGAAGGGCAGGAAAGAAGTGAAGAAAGGGACCTAAGCATGAAGGAAAGAAGAAACCGGGGGCCAAAACTAAAGATAGAGGGGATCGACTTGGGAAGAAAGAAGGAAAGGAGAAGGGCCAAATCAGAAAAGTGGCAGACTAGAGGAGGGATCAAAATCCCTAGCAGCAGCCCCGATCCCCTTTTGGGCATGGCATATCTCTCTATCCCTCATACCACCTTCTCCACCACCGGCCGCCGCCGCGGCCAGGCCGGCGTGGCGGCACGCCACCGCGCCAACAACAACCCCCACCACTAGCTGCTGCTCCACCACTTCACCATCCATCCGTCCATCACCCAGCGCCACCACTGCACCATCCACCATCAGCGCCGCCACCTGAACCCCGAACTACCAGCAACCCACGCCGGCGCCATCCACCACTTCAACTCTTCCCTCTTGCTTCGCCCCTGCTGCTTCTCTTCTTCCCCACGCCTCTACTGCAGCATCTCCCTTGCCAAGTCCCTGGTCCTTCTTCTCTTCCTGCTGCTGCTTCTCCCTTCTCCAACCTCCTGCTGCTGCCTCCTTCTTCTCTTGCCCTGTTCCTCTTCCTCCTCCTCCTTCCGCTGCTTGATGCTTCTTCTTCCTCCCTTCTCAATCTGCTGCTACTACTCTTCTCCTTACCTCGCTGCTGCCCTTCTCCTTCTCCTAACCTTGCTGCTGTTCACCTCTGAATGCTCACCACGCTGCTGCTCTCTCCCTCTCCATTGCTCTTCTCTGAATCCCGTACTGCTGCTGCTCCTCTCTCCATGCCCCAGTTGCTGCTTCTTCTTTCTCTAATCTCCTGCCGCCATCTCTCTTTCTCCTTCTCTTCTCTGAATTTTCTGTAGCTTGAGACGTGTAGTGTCACGCCCAATATGCAACCCTATCCGAGAGGAACTCGAAGGTCCCACCAAGGATAGACCCGCACATTGAAACGCTTTTGCAAGGTGGATATCATTACATCATACCATTACATAATAGATGGGGATACATACATGGCATACAAATGCCGGAAGAATGCATCAATATACATGAGAACAACATCTGACTACGGATGAATCATAAACAGAAAATCAAACAATATCCACCCTGCTAGCCCAGGCTGCCGACCTGGAACCTATCCCCTGATCAAAGAAGAAGCAGAAGGAGAACTCCAAAACAAGCAAACATCGCTCTCGCGTCATGATCATCGCATAACCTGCACCTGCAACTGATGTTGTAGTAATCTGTGAGCCACGAGGACTCAGCAATACCATTACCATGGGTATCAAGACTAGCAAAGCTTAATGGGTAAGGAAGGGGTAAAGTGGTGAGGTTGCAGCAGCGACTAAGCATGTATGGTGGCTAACTTACGCAAATAAGAGCGAGGAGAGAAGCAAAGCAAGCGGTCGTCAACTAGTAATGATCAAGAAGTGATCCTGAACTCCTACTTACGTCGAACATAACCCAAAAACCGTGTTCTCCTCTCGATCAACCCGAAAAGAGACACTCACGATTACATGCCTTGATTGGTGTATTTTAGAAGAGTTTACTTCAAGTTTACTACAACCGGATATTAACAAATTCCCATCTGCCACATAACCGCGGACACGGCTTTCGAAAGATCAAACCCTGCAGGGGTGTCCCGGCTTAGCCCATGATAAGTTCTCGCGATCAACGAAGGATATTCCTTCTCCCAGGAAGACCCGATCAGTCTCGGAATCCCGGTTTACAAGACATTTCGACAATGGTAAAACAAGACCAGCAAGACCGCCCGATGCGCCGACAATCCCGATAGGAGCTGCACATATCTCGTTCTCAGGGCAACACCGGATGAGACATCCTACGAGTAAAACCAACCCTCAAGTTTCCCCAAGGTGGCCGTGATCTGCTTCGGGCCAACACTTAGAGAAGCATTGGCCCAGGGGGGGGCTAAAATAAAGATGACCCTCGGGTTGGCCGACCCAAGGGAGAGGTATAGGTGGTGTTGAGGCAAATGGTAAAACCAAGGTTGAGCCTTGCTGGAGGAGTTTTATTCAAAGCGAACTGTCAAGGGGGTCCCATAAATCACCCAACCGTGTTTGGGACGCAAAATCCGGGAACATAATACCGATATAATGGAAACTAGGGCGGTAAGAGTGGAACAAAACACCAGGCATAAGGCCGAGCCTTCCACCCTTTACCAAATATATAGATGCATTAATAATATAAGAGATATTGTGATATCCCAACATAAACATAATCCAACATGGGGCAATCTTCATCTTCACCGCAACTAGCAACGCTTATAAGAGGGGCTGAGCAAAAGCGGTAACATAGCCAAACAACGGTTTGCTAGGAAGGGTGACAAAGGTTAGAGGTTCATGGCAATTTGGGAGGCTTGATAAGCAAGTGGTAGGTAACGCAGCATAGCGATAGAACGAAGCAACTAGCATAGCAATGATAGTAATGAGATCCAAGGTGACGGTCATCTTGCACGAAATCCCGCTAGGAAGAAGAACGAGTCCATGAAGAAGATGAGCAGGAGTAGTCAAACGAATCCTCACAATCGCAACATTACCGGGCGAGAAGCAACACCGGAAGGAAACAAACAACATGATAAATGCACAAGCATAAACATGGCACGATGCACAATCAAGTATGATGCATGTCCGGTCTAATGAGGCATGGCATGGCAAAGTGCAACAAACAATACTACAAATTAAGTGGAGCTCAATATGCAACGAGTTGCATATTGACAAAACACCACATGCAATTATTTAGTTTGCTCTCGTTATAAGCTACTCAACAATATTAAATGTTGTTAAACATAGCAAGAGGTGAAGCATAATTAAACTACCTATCTAGGCAAGCTTAAATGAGGCCGGAACAACAAACAACAATTCCGGAAAATCCTCATGTGCATATTTTAGATTTGGTACTGTTCTGTCCTAAGCACAACTTTAATGTTTTTAAACAGCAAAATAAAGTGCACCATGTTAAACTAGGCATTTTTCTACCCTAGTTACATATAAATTTTATTTAAAACCGAGCTACGGTTATTTAGTTATGAAATAAGTCATTTTAACATGGCATTTGAGCAAATTTAATCAAACAGCACTTTAAACATTTTAAACATGAACGAAAGTGGCATATTATTAATCTACGCAAAATTCTAAGCATTTTACATGTTTAAAAATTTTTAATCCGATGCACGGTTTGTGAGATATTAAATGAATGAACATGAGGTGCAATCTGAAACATGCAGTTTTACGGATAAATGGACAAATTCATGAGCAGGAAAAACCATGATGTGGGCCAAAACTGGCTGGCCAACAGGAGCAGGGGCGCTGGAGGCTCACCATGGGCCTAGGCCCGACTGGAAGCAGAGGAGGCCTGGCGCTGGCTGTGGTTGTCGATCTGGAGGCGGTCAGCCAGGCTCGAGGCGCTGACCCGGGTGAGCCGCCGCTGCTCTCGTTCTGAAGAAACAGAAGCAGCAGGAGCATGGCAATGGAGGAGAAGACGGCAGGGGGCCCTGGCGACGGGTTCGGCGGGAACTGGCCGGAACGGGCGGAACGGAGCGCGGGGAGGCGCCGGGGTCCAAATCCGGCAAGGGGCAGCGCAGATCGGGGCTCGGTGCAGCGGCTCCGGCGAGGCAGGGGACTTGGCGACGCGGAAAGCAGAGGAAGGTCGAGGAACTTGGCGGGGCGACGGCTCCCTGGTGGTGACGAGCAGCTCCAGTACTTGGCGCGGCGAAGGAGGAGCGGATCCGGGCGCGTTGCGTCCTTCTCCGGCGAGGAGGAGGTCGAGGCTGGAGCGCGGGGCTCAGGGACGAGCGAGCGGAGGAGGTCCGGCAACGGCGGGGATGGCCGGGACCCAACGGATCCAAGGCCAGGGTGGCGGCTTCGGATGGAGACGAGATGGGCAGCGCTTGAAGCAGAGGAAGCCAGCTGGTGCGGGACTTGTGGTCGAGACGAACAGGAGGGGCGGCGAGGACGACCTGCTGGTGCTGTTCACCGGCGGGACGATGGCGAGGGTGGAGCAAGGCAGCGGCGTGGGCGACGAGATGGAGGTCGGGGATGGCTCGGTGCAGGGGCATGCTCCTGTTAACAAACGCAGAGAGTGACAGAGTTTAGAGAGGAGAGACAGCGAGAAGAAACAGAAGGAAAAAGCAAGGGCCAGGGGACGGCCTGATGGTTCGGTCGCCGGCGACGGCGGGCGCAGGTCTGCTCCGGCAACGGCGGATGTAAGAGGTGGCTCGGGAGGAGAGGGACTGGATCAGAAGGGATCCCGAGGTGGAAGGAGGTGGATGTGGTCTCGGTGGTTGGCTGGGAGGTGGATGGCATCGGTTGGGCAGGAATGAAATCGAGGAGGGACAAACTGGCGGCGGCGGCGGAAGGATTTGGAGGATGGGACAGCTCTCCTAGAAATTAGGGTATGGACTTGTATATAGGTAGGGGATTAAGGCAGGGTTAACGCGATCCGTCTGATCGTAATCGGGCAGTCAAGAATAAATAGGTAGGGAGTCTAAATAAGAAAACGAAGATGTTTTATAGATGTTTGGGGATGATCCGGATACATCGGTGATGACTGAGCGGGTCGGGTTTGGGGCAAGTTTCGGACAAGCTCGCTAGGGGGTCTGAGAGAGGTCAACGAGGACAAGGGGTCTGACAAAATGACAACAGAGGCAAAGAGAGAAGGGGCAACTGCGAACGTCTACAAGTTTTAAGAGAACATGCAGATGCAATGCGCATGATGCTATGAGATGAGATGCATGACATGAACAAAATGCAAAACAAAAGACAAAAACCCAACCACGGAGGAAATAATATATCGCATCTCCGGAAAAGGCAAGAGTTGGAGTTACAAATATGGAAAGTTGTATCCGGGGTGTTACAACACTCCACCACTACGAGAGGATCTCGTCCCGAGATCTAGGATGGCACCGGAGGGAAAACGGAAGAGGAAGAGAGGAGGTAAAACTAAGTTGCTTCTTTGACCAATGAGTGAAACCAAAGAACCTTGAGAGGTTGGAAAGTTGAAAGAAAGAACGCAACAGAGTTGAACGAAGTTGAGAACACTCGGTAGAAAAGAGGAACAAGGAACATTGCAAGAACCCTATAGGTTGCAAAGCTATGAGTGACGAGTACAATGGACAAGAAGGAATTGGAACTACTCTGGTTGAAACGAGATAAACAAGGAACAAGGACGACCAAATAGCTACATTCCTTAGGGAAGGCTGAAGGTGAAATATAACCCAATATAACTCCAACAAAAGATTGATTGGTTGAAAAGATCTCTTGAACGAAGAGAAAATGATGGATTTAAAATACCTCATTCTTGACAACATATGAATCATGAAACATGAAGGGAATTTTCAAGAGTGACATAACACCACCTCCAATGATAAGGTAGAAAGAATTACACTTTGGAATGCAAGATGAAGAATACTTGAGCTCCTCAAAGCAAAACATGTGTTGAAGACCATGTTTATTTTAGAGTATAGCTTGGCGGATCATAACTTCGAGAGAAATCTTGAAGAACAATTGAAGAATGAAATGAGTCGTTGATGAACCACCATGTAGAGCCTCCAGTAAGAAAAAGGATGAAAAGAATAGGATCCAAGCCTAGAAATGATTTAGAAGGAGCTTCGCGATGAGATAATGCCAAACACTTGGAACTCCAGAAAAGAAAGGTGAATCAACTCGAACCGAGAATTACTTCATCATGAACAATCTCCGGAAGAAAAGAATTGAATCACCTCAAGGAAATAAGAATACGATTTATTGTATGCTTATCCTTCATCAAATTAAATTGATGACAAGCAATGGATTTGGCATACTACTTATTCTTCTTGAGGGATTGAAAAGAGATATAGTGCAAACTTGAGAAGGTATTGATGGAACCACCGGTGGAATTTGGAAACAAAGAATGAATGAATGAATTGATACGATAACGAAGGAAGAGAAATCTTGAACGAACCACCGTAAGAATTGAAAATGAAAGTAGCAAAGGCACAAATCACCGGGAAGAATGGGAAAACGAATGAAGATACTTATGGGATTTAGATCCCTGAGAACGAAGAGATCATGAACTGATTAGAGGATATTTGAACGATTCACCAATAAAATTTGGAGAACGGTAGCTACACGCTGAGAATGAAGAATTATGACATGATGGCCTTCGGAGGAAAGAAATGGAAACAACTCATGAAATGCTCCGGATGGGTGAAAAGAATTCCCACAATCGAAAGCAATCATGAGAGGATGGCATCAAACTTGAACTACGCATCTTTGGAAGAATGGGTAAGGATTTAAGAGGAACTCTTCTTCGGTCTTCAAATGTTGAGAATGACGATGAGAAACATCACCATGAATTGTTGAGAAACTCTGAAAGGATTAAAAGAGGAAACGTTGAGCCAGAGATGAAAAGAATTTGAAAGCGACCTAGGAGAAGGCATGTGACTGATGAAAATTCATTCTTACGTCAAACTTTGAAATGAATTAGGAATGGCTCCGGAATAATTAGAAGAGTCAGGTAAGATCCCGGGAAAAGACCTGTGGGGTAGGGCCCACTCGAAAGAAACATCGTTTAAGGATTTTAAAGAGAGGTTGCACCGGTTGAATTAGATGACTTGAATGAGATAATAATCTCCAAATAGCTTGAACAGATCTTGGAAGAAAAGACGAGCCTTCTGAGATATCTTCAGCACTCCAGGACAAATGAATAGCGAGAAGTGAATGATTAAGAGGTGCATCGGCATGAGAAATCATTAGAAACGAGGAAAGGAACATGATCAACACTGAAAGCTTGAGTTAAATCCACCGGAAAAGAATACGAGAATGAAGAATGATGAACTTGAAACTGTTGAGCATCTTCATGAGAATCACCAGGTAAGAACATGGAGGAAAAGAATGAAGAGACTTCACATCAATAAAAAGGATACTTGATTAATAAATCTGAGTCCTTGAGAAAAGGGTGGGAGGGCGGGAAAACAAAGGCAACTTGGGGACGGATGAAACGGATACCGTTGAGAAAAAATTAGAATTTATCTTGAGGATGTTGAAATAATCAGATCCACTTAAAGAGAAGCACGCCGGTTGGAAAAGATTAACATGACGACCTCGATCAAGAAGGATTAGTGTTCACATAGCAATATGAGAACACCGTTTAGGGAAGGTATGGATCAACACTTGACATCGAAGCAACTCGAATACCACAAATAAAAAAACAAAGATTTGGCTTGCAGAATAAGCCGAAACAAATACATATGATAGAGATTTACCCAATCCCATATCATGCATCTGTCGGAAAGATATTCTAGGAGCTACTTGAATACCCACCTATAAACTTCCGAAACTTTCTGGTTATGCAATCTGGTGTTGGGGATACAGGGGACACAAAATATATCACCCAAACTAACAATACCTAGATACAGTTGTATCCATCCGTCAACACATAACCAAGAAAACTCCAGAAATCGTGTACCTCAACCTTCGAAAAGTATCCGTTATACAAGCTATGGCAATACTCCCGAACTCCCCAAGATCTTGGGTGGCGTCGAAGTTATCTCACCAACAACTGCATAAAAGAGATTTTCGATGTCGGCAAAACTCGTATTCCAGAACTGCAACGATAAAATTGTGACGACAACACCTCGGGAGCTCAACTCCCCGGACACCGCCACAACCCCTAAATGTCGAGGCACCAAGAACAATGTTCTCGCCACAAGACTATCGAACGATCCCAAGATACCCGTGATCCTAAAAAATATCGTGAAATTTGAGGAGAGGAAAGACAAAACATCTACGCCGGGAGGCCTCACCAGAACATTTAAGGGACTGAGGAGTAAAAATAAATCCTACTCTCCGATATATATAATCCTAAGACTCAAAATAGTTTTCTTCTAAACTCAACAACGGCCAACAAACAAGGGGGTTCCTATGGTCGGTCGAGGCTCTGATACCAACTTGTCACGCCCAATATGCGACCCTATCCGAGAGGAACTCGAAGGTCCCACCAAGGATAGACCCACATATTGAAACGCTTTTGCAAGGTGGATATCATTACATCATACCATTACATAATAGATGGGGATACATACAAGGCATACAAATGCCGCAAGAATGCATCAATATACATGAGAACAACATCCGACTACGGATGAATCATAAACAGAAACTCAAACAATATCCACCCTGCTAGCCCAGGCTGCCGACCTGGAACCTATCCCCTGATCAAAGAAGAAGCAGAAGGAGAACTCCAAAAGAAGCAAACATCACTCGGCGTCATGATCATCGCATAACCTGTACCAAGAATCGATGTTGTAGTAATCTGTGAGCCACGAGGACTCAGCAATACCATTACCATGGGTATCAAGACTAGTAAAGCTTAATGGGTAAGGAAGGGGTAAAGTGGTGAGGTTGCAGCAGCGACTAAGCATGTATGGTGGCTAACTTACGCAAATAAGAGCGAGGAGAGAAGCAAAGCAAGCGGTCGTCAACTAGTAATGATCAAGAAGTGATCCCGAACTCCTACTTACGTCGAACATAACCCAAAAACCGTGTTCTCCTCTCGATCAACCCGAAAAAGGGACACTCATGATTCACGCACGGTCGGTGTATTTTAGAAGAGTTTACTTCAAGTTTACTACAACCGGATATTAACAAATTCCCATCTGCCACATAACCGCGGGCATGGCTTTCGAAAGATCAAACCCTGCACGGTGTCCCAACTTAGCCCATGATAAGCTCTCACGATCAACGAAGGATATTCCTTCTCCCAGGAAGACCCGATCAGTCTCGGAATCCCGGTTTACAAGACATTTCGACAATGGTAAACAAGACCAAAGAAGACCGCCTGATGCGCCGACAATCCCGATAGGAGCTGCACATATCTCGTTCTCGTGGCAACACCGGATGAGACATCCTACGAGTAAAACCAACCTCAAGTTTCCCCAAGGTGGCCCCACAGTTCGCTTTCGGGCCAGCACTTAGAGAAGCACTGGCCCAGGGGGCTAAAATAAAGATGACCCTCGGGTTGGCCGACCCAAGGGAAAGGTATAGGTGGTGGTGAGGCAAATGGTAAAACCAAGGTTGGGCCTTGCTGGAGGAGTTTTATTCAAAGCAAACTGTCAAGGGGGTCCCATAAATCACCCAACCGCGTTAGGGACGCAAAATCCGAGAACATAATACCTATATGACGGAAACTAGGGCGGTAAGAGTGGAACAAAACACCAGGCATAAGGCCGAGCCTTCCACCCTTTACCAAATATATAGATGCATTAATAATATAAGAGATATTGTGATATCCCAACATAAACATAATCCAACATGGAGAAATCTTCATCTTCACCTGCAACTAGCAACGCTATAAGAGAGGCTGAGCAAAAGCAGTAACATAGCCAAACAACGGTTTGCTAGGAAGGGTGACAAAGGTTAGAGGTTCATGGCAATTTGGGAGGCTTGATAAGCAAGTGGTAGGTAACACGGCATAGCGATAGAACGAAGCAACTAGCATAGCAATGATAGTAATGAGATCCAAGGTGACGGTCATCTTGCCTGAAATCCCGCTAGGAAGAAGAACGAGTCCATGAAGAAGATGAACGGAGTAGTCGAACGAATCCTCACAATCGCAACATTACCGGAACCGAGAAGCAACACCGAAAAGAAACCAACAACATGATAAATGCACAAGCATAAACATGGCACGATGCATAATCAAGTATGATGCATGTCCGGTCTAATGAGGCATGGCATGGCAAAGTGCAACAAACAATACTACAAATTAAGTGGAGCTCAATATGCAACGAGTTGCATATTGACAAAACACCACATGCAATTATTTAGTTTGATCTCGTTATAAGCTACTCAACAATATTAAATGTTGTTAAACATGGCAAGAGGTGAAGCATAATTAAACTACCTATCTAGGCAAGTTTAAATGAGGCCGAACAACAAACAACAATTCCGGAAAATCCTCATGTGCATATTTTAGATTTGGTACTGTTCTGTCCTAAGCACAACTTTAATGTTTTTAAACAGCAAAATAAAGTGCACCATGTTAAACTAGGCATTTTCTACCCCAATTACATATAAAGTTTATTTAAAACCGAGCTACGGTTATTTAGTTATGAAATAAATCATTTTAACGTGGCATTTGAGCAAATTTAATCAAACAGCACTTTAAACATTTTAAACATGAACGAAAGTGGCATATTATTAATCTACGCAAAATTCTAAGCATTTTACATGTTTAAAAATTTTTAATCCGATGCACGGTTTGTGAGATATTAAATGCATGAACATGAGGGTGCAATCTGGAAACATGCAGTTTTCTGGATAAATGGACAAATTCGCAGAACGGGAAAAACCATGATGTGGGCCAAAACTGGCTGGCCAACAGGAGCAGGGGCGCTGGAGGCTCACCATGGGCCTAGGCCCGACTGGAAGCAGAGGAGGCCTGGCGCTGGCTGTGGTTGTCGATCTGGAGGCGGTCAACGGGCTCGGGAACACTGACCCGGGTGAGCCGCTGCTGCTCTCGTTTTGAAGAAACAGAAGCAGCAGGAGCATGGCAATGGAGGAGAAGACGACAGGGGGCCCTGGCGACGGGGTCGGCGGGAACCGGCCGGAGCGGGCGGAACGGAGCGCCGGGAGGCGCCGAGGTCCAAATCCGGCAAGGGGCGGCGCGGATCGGGGCTCGGAGCAGCGGCTCTGGCGAGGCAGGGGACTTGGCGACACGGAAAGCAGAGGAAGGTCGAGGAACTTGGCGGGGCGACGGCTCCCTGGTGGCGACGATCAGCTCCAGTACTTGGCGCGGCGAAGGAGGAGCGGATCCGGGCGCGTGGCGTCGTTCTCCGGCGAGGAGGAGGTCGAGGCTGGAGCGCGGGGCTCAGGGACGTGCGAGCTGAGGAGGTCCGGCAACAGCGAGGATAGCCGGTACCCAACGGATCCGAGGCCAGGGCGGCGGCTTCGGATGGAGACGAGATGGGCAACGCTTGAAGCAGAGGAAGCCAGCAGGTGCGGGACTTGCGGTCGAGACGGGAGGGCGGCGAGGACGACCACCGGTGCTGTTCCTTTGGCGGACGACGGCGAGGGCGGAGCAAGGCAGCGGCGTGGGCGGCTGAGATGGAGGTCGGGGATGGCTCGGTGCAGGGGCATGCTCCTGTTAACAAACGCAGAGAGTGACATAGTTTAGAGAGGAGAGACAGCGAGAAGAAACAGAAGGAAAAAAAGCAAGGGCCGGGGGACGGCCTGATGGTTCGGTCGCCGGCGACGGCGGGCGCAGGTCTGCTCCGGCAACGATGGACGGAAGAGGTGGCTCGGGAGGAGAGGGACTGGATCAGAAGGGATCCCGAGGTGGAAGGAGGTGGATGTGGTCTCGGTGGTTGGCTGAGAGGTGGATGGCATCGGTTGGGCAGGGAAGAAATCGAGGAGGGACAAACTGGCGGCGGAGGCAGAAGGATTTGGAGGATGGGACAACTCTCCTAGAAATTAGGGTTTGGACTGGTATATAGGTAGGGGATTAAGGCAGGGTTAACGCGATCCGTCCGATCGTAATCGGGCAGTCAAGAATAAATAGGTAGGGAGTCTAAATAAGAAAATGAAGATGTTTTATAGATGTTTGGGGATGATCCGGATACATCGGTGATGGCTGAGCGGGTCGGCTTTGGGGCAAGTTTTGGACAAGCTCGCTAGGGGGTCTGAGAGAGGTCAACGAGGATAAGGGGTCTGACAAAATGACAACAGAGGCAAAGAGAGAAGGGGCAACTGCGAACGGCTAAAGTTTTAAGAGAACATGCAGATGCAATGCGCATGATGCTATGAGATGAGATGCATGACATGAACAAAATGCAAAATAAAAGACAAAAACCCAACCACGGAGGAAATAATACATCGCATCTCCGGAAAAGGCAAGAGTTGGAGTTACATATATGGAAAGTTGTATCCGGGGTGTTACATGTAGTCTGTAACATTCGGATTCTAACAGTACTTGTTTCCTGTACTAGTTACTTCTACTATCTATTTTTAGTTGTTCAATACTACTCTGTTGATCTGTGATACTAGTAAGTGGCTTGTATAATTTGTTTACTTGTGTAACCTGTATTATGGTGTGCTTATGTGTGTTATGTAGTCCCTGTGTTAATTACGTTCATGTGAAAATATATATGTTTGTGTTGTGATATATTTCCGTCTCTGTCATAGCATTCTTTCTCCCCCTTCGTTACTTGTATGATAGTAATATGTGTGTTCATGTCCCGTTGCTTCCCTTTATGTTAGTGTTTTAGCGTCTTTAGTAAAACAAAAATACCAAAGGTACAGTGAGTTTCAATCTTAATCTCTCCATGTTGTTTGTCATTTTATTTGTCATCATCCTTGGTTATTTTAGGTTTATATTTTCTGCTATCATCATTTAAATTCTGTCACCTAGCTTTTGCCGAGCATTGTTGTCGTCGCCTAGTCCCTGTGGAGAACATGACACTCGCAGAATTGGGTGAAATACCTCACTGCACTCAATTGATCATTTTGGCGCCATTGCCGGGGACTAGCGTTGAACGATTGTGTGAAGCTATAGACTAGGCTTAGTATAGTTTTTGTATAAATTTCCATTCAAATTTATTTCTGTGCTTCTTTTACCTTTTTACTTTTTGTTGATTCGGCTTATTAGGATACTAACTTTCTGACTAGTGTTTACTGTTTATGAGGTTTTGTAGGAAATCTGAACTAATTGCAGGTTGTTCTATAGTTACACTCGGTTAAGTTGGCATTGCTTCGTGATCTTTGGATGCCCAAAAGCAAGTGCTATATCACAGGACCGATTTGACCAACTATTGAGGCAGAGAACTTCGAGCTAAAACCTAGTCTTATTGCTTTGGGTCAACAACAACAGCTTGGAGGACTGCCTACTGAGGATCCCTATGAGCACTTACACCGAGTCATGGAGTATTCAGATACAGTCAAGTACCATGGAGTTCCTCAAGATGCAGTCATGTGCAGGTTGTTCACATTCTCTCTCCATGATGATGCCCGTGCTTGGTATCGATCCTTTCCATCAAGGTCATACAGTTGGAATGAGATATCACGAGCTTTCTTGGATATATATTTCCCACTACACAAGCAGTCTGCGATTCGAGATGAGATCTTCAATTTCGTTCAGCGTGAATACGAGAGCTTGTATGATGGTTGGGAGAGATACAAGGCTTTATTCTGGAGATGTCCTAACCAAGGGCTTGAGAGATGGTTAGAGTTGCAGATATTCTATAGAGGATTGACTTCGGACACTCGAGCTTACGTCGATATGGCAGCGGGTGGAGCTATTACAAACAAGACACTTGATGTTGCTTTTCTGCTGATTGAGAGTATAGCCTTCCACCAACTTCAGTGGTACAATGAGAAGCCCATCTCTAATTCAGTTGTTTGTTTGCAACAAATCACTTCATCTCAGCAAGAATCTCTTACACAAAAGTCAGAACCAGTTTCTCCGTGTAACAAGATTGAGCTTTCATGGATTATCTTTGATGATGATGACACCATCCTAGTTGACACACACACTTCAGATCATATGGATACTAGTGTTGGAGATTTAGTTTTGCATTGTGATGATTCTTCCATGGATGAGCCAGAGCTGCAGTTAGTTGTTTTTTATATTGAGGAGTCACCTTTAGTTGATATTGATCATGTGGTGCTAGAGCCAGATATGGAGAAGTTCAGCTTCAATGATGTTAGCTGCATTGATTCCTCAACACTTGAGCCTGAGATGGAGAGCTTTATGGTTAATTATGATGAGGTGGATTCAGATGTCAAGGAGCCAAGCTCTACTATTTCACTTGTTGACATGAGTCCGGTGGAAATTTCTACAACCACACCTCACTTGGTATCTTCAATTGAGGCAGTCTTGAAGCTTCTTCCTAACTATCTGAGGTATTATCTCAGCTTTCTGGATAAGTTATGTCATATCGCTGATAATGCCTATGCACCATGTAACTTGTTGTTGATACATGTTCCTGATTTGCTCAATAGATATACTTATATGATAGGGTACTCTGTCGATGACTTAGAGGGCATTCTCTCTGTCACTTGTATTGGCTTGGTTGTTGAGTGTTCTTTCAGTTTGATGCTTGTGCACCATTTACTGCGAGTTGACCGAGTTCGAGATGACATTCCCTGGGATCCTGGTGGATTCACGGCATGGTGATGAGGAGAAGCAATGGGCACACGCGAAGAAGAGTGAAGCTGGAGCAGGCATGAGGATAGAGAAGCAAAAAAAGAAGAGCATCAACTTAGAGAGTGATCAAGCGAGTGCTACTTCATAGTGCCCGGTGAGCTGTTTCATGACCCATTCCTAGTATATCATCCATTGATACATGCTGAAATCAAATGTTATTTGGGTTGCTTAACCCATTTCTTAAATGTTGCCCCACTGAATTTTATTTGACAAATGGTGCTTGATGAGAATATGCGAACTGGTTGTTGAATGCCATGTAAACTAGTGATCTACCTATTGCTTGGTTTGCTGAAATTAGTGAAAGCTATTAGTTTTGAGTGCTCAAATCCCTAGTACACTAGAAAACTAAATTATTTTCTGCTCTTACCTTGATACACCTAGGTCATTAAGTGTCAGATGCTGAGCTTGTGCCTAATGTGTTCCCATTCAGAGCAATCACTCACCACTACGAACTAGCATGCTGTAGGACCTTGAAGTATGTCTAGAGGGGGGGTGATTAGACTACTTGACCAATAAAAACTTAACCTTTTCCCAATTTTAGAGTTTGGAAGATTTTAGCTATTTTAGGAAAAGTCAAGCAATCATCACACAATTCAAGCTAGCAAGAAAGAGTGTATAGGCAGCGGAAATTAAAGCATGCAACTTGCAAGAACGCAATTGGAGACACGGATGTTTTTGGCGTGGTTCTGATAGGTGGTGTTATCGTACATCCACGTTGATGGAGACTTCAACCCACGAAGGGTAACGGCTGCGCGAGTCCACGGAGGGCTCCACCCACGAAGGGTCCATGAAGAAGCAACCTTGTCTATCCCACCATGGCCGTCGCCCACGAAGGACTTGCCTCACTAGCGGTAGATCTTCACGAAGTAGGTGATATCCTTTCCCTTACAAACTCCTTGGTTCAACTCCACAATCTTGTCGGAGGCTCCCAAGTGACACCTAGCCAATCTAGGAGACACCACTCTCCAAGAAGTAACAAATGGTGCGTTGATGATGAACTCCTTGCTCTTGTGCTTCAAATGATAGTCTCCCCAACACTCAACTCTCTCTCATAGGATATGGATCTGGTGGAAAGAGGGTTTGAGTGGAAAGCAACTCGGGGAAGGCTAGAGATCAAGATTCATATGGTAGGAATGGAATATCTTGGCCTCAACACATGAGTAGGTGGTTCTCTCTCTCAGAAATGGTAAGTTGGAAGTGTAGGTTCGTTCAGATGGCTCTCTCCACGAATGAAGAGGAGGTGGAGGGGTATATATAGCCTCCACACAAAATCTAACCGTTACACACAATTTACCAAACTCGGTGGGACCGAATCGTTAAACTCGGTCGGACCGATTTAGTAAACCTAGTGACCGTTAGTGATTTTCGGTGGACTGACATGCATCTCGGTGAGGCCGATTCCGGTTAGGGTTAGGGCATAACGTAATCTCGGTGAGACCGACATACAAACTTCGGTGAGACCGATTTGGTAATAAGCTTTCGAGAGAGTTGGTCGGTAAACTCGGTGGGACCGATTTGCTCTTTTCGGTGAGACTGAAATGTTACAAAAAGGAAACAGAGAGTTTACATTGCAATCTCGGTGGGACCGATTGCTCACTTCAGTTAGACCGAAACGTTACAAAGGGAAATGGAGAGATTGCAACCCCATCTCGGTGAGACCAAGATCCCTATCGGTAAGACCGATTTGCTTAGGGTTTGTGGCAGTGGCTATGACTTTTGGAATCGGTGGTGCCGGATAGAAAGAATCGGTGTGACCGATTTTGGCTTTAGGTTTAGGTCATTTGTGGATGTGGGAAAGTAGTTGAGGGTTTTGGAGCATATCACTAAGCACATGAAGCAAGAGGCTCATTAAGCAACACCTCATCCCTTCTTGATAGTATTGGCTTTTCCTATAGACTCAATGTGATCTTGGATCACTAAAATGTAAAATGAAGAGTCTTGAGCTTTTGAGCTTGAGCCAATCCTTTGTCCTTAGTATTTTGAGGGATCCACTTTCATCATCCATGCCATGCCATTCACTGAGCTTTCCTGAAATAATAGTCTTGGAATAGCATTAGCTCAATGAGCTATATGTTGTTATGAATTACCAAAACCACCTAGGGATAGTTGCACTTTCAGTCTACCCCTTTGGTAATTGATGATAACATATAGATCAAAGCTTCGACAAATGATAATAAAATTTAAATAACATCGTCTCTTTGAGAAGTATGTGATAAGCAAGAGCTCCCCTAAATTTGTGCATAGTTTTAGATTTGCTTTGGACTGCAAATGCACAATGAATTAGGCTCATGGGTTACTCTTCCATGTCACATACATCTTGGTGGAGCGCTCAAAATAATAAACAATGAATACATGCACTCATCACCAAGCATAGTGAGTGATCACATAAGATAGATAGGATAATATCAAGCATGCATAAGTGTAGCTTATGATCAAACACATGATCATCAATGTCTACGCAAGCATAGTATCTCAACCAAAAGCAAACAAAGATTGAAAAACCATCAAATAAAGCAAGAGAGAACAAAAGCAACACTCTCTCTCTCTCTCGAAGTTTATGATCTATACATTTTCTCCCCTTGGCAACAAGTTACCAAAAAGTTCATAGAAAATGCATAGTGCTAGATCGACTCTCGTGCTTGATCTTCTGGTGGTGGAGTCCGAATAACGCCGAGGACGAAAGCTTGATTGAAGTAGATGGAGCTGGAGCCGATGTAGATGCCGGAGCTGGTGGCACCGAGGTCAGAGGCGGTGGGTGGTCTTTGAAGTTGTTGCTCTAGTGTCTGCCACTGCACCGCATCGACCTCTGGGCTCTGGGCACTCTGGCAAACACATTGGTGGTAGTCTTGTCCTTCCTCTCATGCATGTCATCCTGCAATTGCTCCACAACTAATCGAATCTCGGTTACCTTGACATCTAGATCATAGAATTTTTGTTCCATGATCCTTTCCTGTGCTCTCTGGTTTTGAGTTAGGGTGGCCAACCCCTTCTAAATCCTCAGAGATGATGCTATCAAGTAACCAAGCTGCTCATGTTTGATTTTTCAAGAAATATTCATATGCCTCCTCTGGAGTTGGCATCTTGGCAGCCTTCTCCCTCTTTGCCTTCTCCTTCTTCTCCTGAGCTTGAACTGATTGTGGATCATCTTCATTCATGACAACCTCATTGTCCTCAAAGTCTGGATAAAGTGGAAAGTGTTCCTTATCCAACTGATATTTTCCTCCGCCCATCTTTGAGTTTATCAATTCTTGAATCTGAGGTGCATATCCACAGCTCCTCTTCGATCTGCTGCAGTCCTCTTGATTGTTTCAATGATCGGGCTCATGACCTTGAACCATGGCACATCAAACACATGCAACATGTTGATGGCATGCCCTCTGATCATGTTATGGTCACCAGACTTGGGCAACAAAGTGTGCCTCGAATCCAATTTATGGTTGGCAACCCCGACAAAGAGAAAGTGAACTGATCCAAACTTGTGAGTCTCTAATGCCTTGTCTGGAATTTCCTTGTACATGTGATCCATTGAATTGTGACCCATCTTCTTCTTTGCATAAATGTCTAGGTCATCCTCATTCTCCTTGGGGGCATTGATCAGACTTGCCCATTCTTCAATAGTGGACTGGTACCTTGTACCTTCAGACATCCAAACTATTCTTCCATCTGGGTAAAAGTGTCTTTGTGGAGTAGAACTGCATGATAAGATCATCATTCCAGTTGGTGAACTTCTGTCCAACAAAATCTGCAACTCCACAAGCAATAAAGCTGTCTTGCACTCCAGGATAGTGCTGTTCATTTTCCTTGATGAATTTCCAGTCAACCCACCTCATGTCACATACTATGGGCTTCTTGTCCAACAGAATTGTTTCATAGAAGTCCTGTTGTTCCTTTGTGTGGAACCTGTAGTCAACAACAGTTCTTCTTCTTGAAGCATATGGATCTTCCATTCTCCACAGTCTCAGCCCTGAATCCTTCCTGATTCTCATGTCCTCAGCCACAGGATGGGCATCATTGTGGTCTAGTATCTTTGGCTTGAGCTTCCTCAGAACTTGTCCTTTTTCATCTTCCTCGTCAGCATCCTCAGGCACTGGGGCCTTGTTCTTCTCAGCATCTGGAATACTCCTGGTATTCCTCTTTGGTGCAGACTTGGCCTTGGGGGCAGCTTTGGGTGCTTCCTTGGGCTTAGATGTGGCAGCCCACGATCTAATAGCATCACCCATAAGCTTTGGTGCCTTTGGAGCTGGTGCAGCAAGCTCTTCCTCTTCCATCATGGAAGGTTGACCAACAACTCTGGCCATGGTCTTCTTGACCCTTTCCTTTCTTTTCTTCCCTTCTGCAGCAGCTGGTTCTTTGGGTTGGGTTTCCAAAGAAGCTTGTGTAGACACTCTGGCTTTGGACATTGGTTGTCTTCCTGTAGGCCTTTTGGTCTTCATGCCTGGCTTTGTATTCTTTGCTGAGCCATATTCCTTCTTGAGCACCTTTTTCTTAGAAGTAGCCTCATCTTCCTCAGCTTTGTAATCTTCATCCTCTGAATCTGAAGTTCTTTTCCTCCTTTGCCTAGTTTCAGCCTTAGGCAAATTGCTAGGAGTACTTCTGCTTCCTTCAACTAAAGTTGAGGGACTAGTGCCCTCACTCAAGTCCATCTGCTCTTCCTCGACTGCTCGGCTGTCACTTTGATCAGACATACTGCAAAAGCTGACTACTGACCCTGTGAAGAGTTATAGTTGAGATAGAAAAGATGAGCATCACAAAATGCAGAGGTTTTTGCAAAAGAATGACTCAAAAGTTCAGTCTTAGTTTTCCATAGAAAGCATTTCGGATCCACCGATTTTCAAACTCGGTGATACCGAAGCAGTTTTCGAACCTAAACTGATGATCTCGGATGGACCGAGTTTCAGTTCGGTGGTACCGAGACTGCTAGGGTTTCACAGAATCCTCAAATCGGTTGCACCAATTAGTAATTCTTTGTCAGACCGAGAGTCACTAGTGCAATGGCATAAGCCAAATCGGTGAGACCGAGTTTTTCAACTCGGTGGGTCCGAGATGGTTTCATGAAACCTAACCCTAAAAATTTGAATCACACCTAATCTATGAACTACTTTGGCTGGATAGAAGAGTTTCAATCGTGGCAAGAATCAACATGAGAACAATGTGCCAGGAATCAGACGTGGATAGCACAAAGATTAAGTCCATACCCTAACTTGGCGGTGGACTTGCTACGGCGGCAACGGCGGGGACGAAATCCGTTGACGGCGGCGGAGACCAGCGACAGGAGCCTGCTGGCAACGAGGAGACGATCCGGGGACCACGATGGCAGAGCGAGCTGTTGCGCGGGCGAAGGGTTTCGGAGAAATTTCCAAAATTTTGCCCATGGCTATATATAGCTCGACCCTGTCGGTGTGACCGAGTGGAACAACTCGGTGGCACCGAGATGCATAACTGTGTTCGATTCTGACAAATCGGTGAGACTGAAAAGTTCAAATCGGTTGCACCGAGATTGAAAACTCAGATCAACTTGATGATCTCGGTAGGACCGAAATGGAAGGATCGGTCAGACCGAGAATCACTAAGAGGTTTTGGAAGTTTAAGTCTATGACAAATCGGGGACTCCGAGTGCTCCTCACATAGAGTGGTTCGAAACTGACTTGATCAAATTTTGTGATGTAGCATGAATAGAGTTTGAGACGAGAAAAGCATAGATAGCTAAATAAGGTTCTTAGGCACTCTTGTCCATCCACTTGGCACAAAGAAAAGAATCCAAACAAACAAACCAACAAGTGGATGTCCTTGAATGAGTAAAATATGCACCAACATGCTCACACAATAAGATGGCAAATGAAATATGTGGCAAAGCATGCACAACCAATTTTAGCAACTATCAAGCAATTGGCGATGACTAGGTCATCTATATATGAGTATATTGACTTAGGAGTCAAATGAGAACATTTGATCATAGGTCATACTCATCGCTTAAGCTCAAGTGGGGTTACCACTTTTACATAATGCATTAATGTGTTCACACCATTAGAGTTGCTTTGACTCAATTCTTAGAGTTAAGCTCCCCTAGATGTGAGATCCCCTTAGAGGGATGAACTAACCTTGGGTTTTGTCGATGATGACTTCATGTAGGTGTTGAAGATGTAGATGCTCAATGTTGATGTAGATCATTTGGAGCAATCCTTTGGAGTGAGTTGCACTTTCAACTTTCCTACATGGGTTTGTCCCACAAGTAACAAACAAGAATATCCATAGACATAGAGTGATGCACACACAAGATGATGTCCATGAAAACATTAGGTTGCCTTGTCCCTTGCCTTACCAACATGAGGGTTTGTGACTCCTTGAACTACTGCAAGATGTCAAAGTTGATTACACTTGTTCTTGCCAAAATGATATGAGTGAAGAATGTTGGCGGAGTCACCCTCAAGAACTCTCTAGTTCTTCTTCTTCGGGATCCACATCATCTTGATGGGAATCCTTGGAGTTGTAGTTGTACTTGATGAAGTAGAACTTGACATAGTCTTGGGGACCCACTTGAACGAGGCTTTAGGTGCTTCTTCAAATGCATCAATCTCTTCTTGAAGCTTGTCCTTGCCTTTGTTCTTGTGGTCTTGTGGTGGAAGATCATCTTGAGCTTGTATCCCTTGAAGGAAGTAGGATCATACTTCTCTTGTTGAGGAACAAACTTTGTCTTGGGGTATTGATCTTCTTCCCACTCAACTCCATTGGCGTTGAACTTTTGTTCAAAACCAACACCTTGATTCTTCCGGTGCCTTCCTTGCTTGCGTACAATTTCCTCGAATTGCTTACTCCCGGCAAGGCTCTTGTAAACACCTTTCTCTATAATTTCCTTCAATAAACTATTTTCTTGCTCAAGTGTAACTTGGCTAAGAGAATCATTAGTGGAATCAAGAGAACTACTAGAAGCAACAACATTGGATTTGACATTATTATTATTACTACTAGCGGAAGTATCTTTCTTGTACTTGTTACTAGACTTGACTTGAGGCATGTAAGTAGATAAGAGTAAACGCTTGGCAATGTAAGAAGAACTTTTCTTGCGGAGATCATCATTGATTGCCTTTAAGAACTCATGCTCTTGCTCAAGATTGAGCTTTTCAAAGCGTAACTTCTCATGAGCCCTTAAAAGTTCTCGATGATCTTGAAGATAGTTTCATGAGCCAACTTAAGAGTGTTTAGTTCTTTAGTTAGAAGCTCAATTTTCTCCTTATCATTGTCATTCGTTTGATTAGCATGATTAATTGACGTTTCATCATAGTATTCATCACTAGAGTTGTCAACAAGTAAATCATCATCCACAAGCAAGTCATCTTCATCACTATTAAAATCAACATACTCGGGATGTGTTACCTTTGGACCTTTGGCCATGAAGCATCTTCCAACACCTTCATTTGGTGAGTCAAATATGTCGTAGGAGTTGGTTGACACAAGTGCTAGACCGGCAACACCTTCATCTTGAGTATATTCGAGTCGAGTGATAGCTTCTCTCGGAGTGATTGTCGAGTCGGAGCCGGAAACCCATTCACCAACATGAGCTTGATGTCTTCGTTTTGTGTAGCTCCTTGATGACTTGTCCTTTCTTTCCGAATCCTTACTTCTCCGTGAGGGTCTTCGTTCATAACGATCATCTCTACTCCTCCTCTCTCTTGGTGGTGATTCTTCTATTTTGCTCCTTCTTCTTGGAGAATCTTCTCTTCTTTTGTAGGGTGCCGTACACTCATTGGAGTAGTGTCCGGGTCTCCCACAATTGTAGCAATTGCGCTCTCGACTAGAAGATCTCTTGTCATTGTAAGACCTTGACTTGGAGCTTCTTTCTTTGCTTCTACTTTTGTAGAATTTGTTGAAGTTCTTCACCATTAAGCTCAATTCTTCATTGAAGGTTGGTTTCTCACTTGATGATGTGGGGGCTTCACTTGAGGCTTTGTAAGCACCACTTGACTTGTTGTGAAGTTCCTCCTTATCCTTGAGTGACATCTCATGAGCAACAATCCTTCCAATGACTTCCGTTGGCTTGAGATCTTTGTAGTTTGGCATCATTTGGATCAATGTGCACACGGTATCATACTTTCCATCCAATGCTCTTAGGATTTTCTTGATGATGAATTTGTCAGTCATCTCTTCACTCCCTAAGCCGGCAATCTCATTTGTGATAAGAGCAAGCCTAGAGTACATTTCAGCGACACCTTCACCATCCTTCATTTTGAACTTGTCAAGCTGACTTTGGAGCACATCCAACTTGGGTTCCTTGACGGACTCGGTACCTTCATGCATATCAATCAAAGTATCCCAAATTTCCTTTGCATTTTCAAGACGGCTGATTTTGTTGAATTCTTCGGGGCACAATCCGTTGAAGATGATGTCACATGCTTGAGCGTTGTATTGCAGCATCTTCAATTCTTCCGCATTAGCTTCACGGTTCGATTCTCTCCCATCGAAGAATTCACCATGCAAGCCAATACAAATAATTGCCCAAACGGCGGGGTTATGTCCAAGAATATGCATTTTCATCTTATGCTTCCAACTAGCAAAATTAGTGCCATCAAAGTAAGGACCTCTACAGTGATAATTTCCCTCGCTAGACGCCATACTCTCCTAGGTTGTGAAACCAAGGCTATGACCACCAAAAGCTATGGAAATCAAAGCAAATGGAGACCAACGCTCTGATACCACTCGTAGGACCTTGAAGTATGTCTAGAGGGGGGGGTGATTAGACTACTTGACCAATAAAAACTTAACCTTTTCCCAATTTTAGAGATTGTCAGATTTTAGCTATTTTAGGACAAGTCAAGCAATCATCACACAATTCAAGCAAGCATGCAAAGAGTGTATAGGAAGCGGAAATTAAAGCATGCAACTTGCAAGAAAGTAAAGGGAAGGGTTTGGAGGATTCAAACGCAATTGGAGACACGGATGTTTTTGGCGTGGTTCCGATAGGTGGTGCTATCGTACATCCACGTTGATGGAGACTTCAACCCACGAAGGGTAATGGCTGCGCGAGTCCACGGATGGCTCCACCCACGAAGGGTCCACGAAGAAGCAATCTTGTCTATCCCACCATGGCCGTCGCCCGCGAAGGACTTGCCTCACTAGCGGTAGATCTTCACAAAGTAGGTGATCTCCTTGCCCTTACAAACTCCTTGGTTCAACTCCACAATCTTGTCGGAGGCTCCCAAGTGACACCTAGCCAATCTAGGAGACACCACTCTCCAAGAAGTAACAAATGGTGCGTTGATGATGAACTCTTTGCTCTTGTGCTTCAAATGATAGTCTCCCCAACACTCAAGTCTCTCTCATAGGATATGGATCTGGTGGAAAGAGGGTTTGAGTGGAAAGCAACTTGGGGAAGGCTAGAGATCAAGATTCATATGGTAGGAATGGAATATCTTGGCCTCAACACATGAGTAGGTGGTTCTCTCTCAGAAATGGTAAGTTGAAAGTGTAGGTTCGTTCTGATGGCTCTCTCCACGAATGAAGAGGAGGTGGAGGGGTATATATAGCCTCCACACAAAATCTAACCGTTACACACAATTTACAAAACTCGGTGGGACCGAATCATTAAACTCGGTCGGACCGATTTAGTAAACCTAGTGACCATTAGTGATTTTCGGTGGGACTGACATGCATCTCGGTGAGGCCGATTCGGTTAGGGTTAGGGCATAACATAATCTCGGTGAGACCGATTACACAAACTCGGTGAGACCGATTTGGTAATAAGCTTTCCAGAGAGTTGGTCAGGTAAACTCGGTGGGACCAATTTGCTCTTTTCGGTGAGACCGAAATGTTACAAAAAGGAAACAAAGAGTTTACATTGCAATCTCGGTGGGACCGATCACTCACTTCGGTTAGACCGAAGCGTTACGAAGGGAAACAGAGAGATTGCAACCCCATCTCGGTGAGACCAAGATCCCTATCGGTAAGACCGATTTGCTTAGGGTTTGTGGCAGTGGCTATGACTTTTGGAATCGGTGGCGCCGGATAGAAAGAATCGGTGTGACCGATTTTGGCTTTAGGTTTAGGTCATTTGTGGATTTGGGAAAGTAGTTGAGGGTTTTGGAGCATATCACTATGCACATGAAGCAAGAGGCTCATTAAGCAACACCTCATCCCTTCTTGATAGTATTGTCTTTTCCTATAGACTCAATGTGATCTTGGATCACTAAAATGTAAAATGAAGAGTCTTGAGCTTTTGAGCTTGAGCCAATCCTTTGTCCTTAGTATTTTGAGGGATCCACTTTCATCATCCATGCCATGCCATTCATTGAGCTGTCCTGAAATAATAGTCTTGGAATAGCATTAGCTCAATGAGCTATATGTTGTTATGAATTACCAAAACCACCTAGGGATAGTTGCACTTTCACATGCTATGTTCCATGGATCAGTAGTATGTGAACCAGACCTGGATGAGCGATGATTCTTGTTTCCTTTTTGTATTCATTTGTTAAATAGGTAATAATGAATAAATAATTATCTGATCTACCTAACAGTAGCATGTCATGTTCCCTGGATCGGTGGCTTGTGAAATCTGGTTGGATCGGATAGGAATTAATTATATTAAAAAATGTAATTGTCGAACCAGGTGTATACCATGTTCTCTGGATCGATGGTATGTTCCTTTGGGGAGACAAACTAAAAAAACTAATAATTGGTCGAGCCAGGTGTATACCATGTTTTCGGGATCGGTGGTATGTTCCTTTGGTGAGACTTGTCGGATGTGGGGTTCCGGCAAACCCTTAAGGTTCGAACACTGGGGTGCGCGCGAAGTCTTTCCCTCCTACCGATCTATGCTCTAGCTCGCTATGATCTTGCGGACGAACTCGACAAACTCACAACACAGAGAGACACAGGGTTTATACTGGTTCAGGCCACCGATGTGGTGTAATACCCTACTCCAGTGTGGTGGTGGTGGATTGCCTCTCGGGCTGATGATGAACAGTACAAGGGAAGAACAGCCTCCTGAGGTTGAGGTGTTCTTGTGCGTATGAACTTGTGGTGTGAGAGTTTGATCTCTCCGTTTGTTCAGGATCTCCCCCTCCTACTGTGGTGGCTAGTCCTATTTATAGAGGCCCTGGTCCTCTTTCCAAATATCGAGCGGGAAGGGAGCCAACAACGGCGGGCAAATTTGAAGGGGGACAACTAGTACAAGCTATCCTGACAAAAGCGGTCTTCGCTTGCGAAAAGCTCTGGGGTGACGCCGTCTTGGGCTCCACGATGACCTCCGCCTCGCCGTCCTCCTGGTCTTGGTATCGTTGCACCAATATGGCAACCTTTGCCTGATGCCTCGGTACTCTTCGCCTGCGCTGGCTTCTTTAGCACCAAAGAGGAAATGAGGACGCTGCATGCACTGGCGCCCGCTTGGCACCCGCCTGACACCGTTCGTCATGGCTCACGTCACGAGAGCCTCGTGAGGTTCGCCCCGCATTGATATTTCCGGTCCTCGTGAGCCTGCCTAGCTGGGCCACTCTATAGGAGGTCTTGCGTCGTCCGCCTCGCGAGGCTTGGACCCTCGCGAGGGTCTTGGATGCCTTGTTGATGAAGACGGGCCAGACGGCTCGCCGCCACGAAGCCGTAGGTAAACAAGTCCGGGGACCCCGTTCCCGAACACCGACAGGAGCCCCCGGGCCCAAGGTGCGCTCGGGCTTGGCTTCGCGGCGAAGCCAAGGGTCAAGTTCGGAGCACCGCGGGCCCCAAAAGCCTGCGGCCTCGGTGACACGTGGCGTTTGATTGGACGTGGGCGTCTCCGCTTCTCCACGCTGCCTTGGCAACTGCACGACTTGACAAGTCCCTGCAACATGCAAGGAAAATCGCCATTACCTACGATCGTGGGAGATGCCGGTTGGTCTTTGTAATACCCCGGATGTAACTTTCCATATTTGTAACTCCAACTCTTGCCATTTTCAGCATTGTGATATGATATTCCCTCCGTGGTTGGGTTTTTCTTCATTTTTGCTTTTTGTCCATGTCGTGCATCTTATATCATGTCATCATGTGCATCGCATTTGCATACGTGTTCGTCTCATGATTCCGAGCATTTTCCCCGTTGTCCGTTTTGCAATCCGGCACTCCTATGTCCCCCGGCGTCCCCTTTTACGTTATTCCGTGAGCGGGTACTAAACTTTCTCGGAATGGACCGAGGTTTGTCAAGTGGCCTTGGTATACCACGGTAGACCACTGTCAAGTTTCGGGTCATTTGGAGCTCGTTTGGTACTCCAACGGTTAACCGCACTCTCGCAAAAGCCTCTTTAAGTTACAGCCCAACACCCCTTCAAAACAGCCCAATAACCCATCTAAGTCACTTCCATGCTCTCCGTCGTTTGATCACGATCGTGTGGGCGAAAACTACACTCCATTTGGAGTCTCCTAGCTCCCTCTACCTATAAATATGCATCTCCCCCTCCAAATCCCGGATCAATTCCCCCGAAACCCTAGACGAAATCCCCTCCGCGCCGCCGGACACGCCCGGATCGGACCGGACACGTCACGCCGCGCGCAATAACCAGGGGCTGCCACGTAGCCAGTCCCCGACTTCGCCGCCGACCCCGCGCCGAACCCGCGGGGCCAGCGCCAGCCCTCCCGGCAGCGCCCGCCCGCTCGGCCGCTGCCCCGCCGTGCCAGCGCCACCTGGGCCTCCGCCGCCTCGGCCCGGCCTGTCGCCTGGCGGCCGCCCATGAGCCGCCGCCCGCCGCCCGCCGCCCGGCCGCCCGCCCGCGCCGCCCGGCCGTCGGCCTCTCCTCCTCCCGAGTCCCCACGCCACCGGCGCCTCAATCCCGCCTCGGATCCGATCGGATCTAGATCGGGGTTGACTTTCTCCTTCCCCCCGAATTCATCAATCTTTAATTCTATGATAATTTGTTGCATTTTCGTCATGCCATAACTCTCTGCATATTTCTCCGTTTCGTGCGTGTAATATGTCAAAATGTTCGACTTGAAGTGTTGATCATTTCGTCTCATTGCATCATTTTTAGTTGAGCTCATCTTGATGCCCAAAATGCTGTTAGAAGAGGCCTATATGATGTTAGTTTCTGTTTCTTAACAGAACATGCACTTTTGTCATTTTTTCCATGATTGATGTGTGCATCCCATGAATTTGAGTCCTACATGTGTTTTGTAATATGCCATGCCATCTTTCAGGGGTGTATGCCATGTATTTTTGTGATCTCTGTGGTGACTAGCACAAGCATGCAAACTAGGCTTCATGATGTTGCTGATTTCGGCCCCTGTTTTGCTGATATTTTTATGCCATGTTAACTTGATGCTACCGAGAGATCCATGAATATTTTGAGATACTTCAGTAAGGATGTTTTTAACATATGGTTATGCTCTATCCATCCGTGCCCTTGTTTGCATTTATGGAGTGCTGTAGCTTGAGTCAATCGAGCTCTACTTTTGCTATAAAATGTTTCCTGCCAGATTGTTTACATGTTATTCAATTTTGCCAAGGTTGTTGTAGTTGAGCCGTGTATGCTATGATGTTGTTCTTGCCATGTATGTCTTCTATGCCATGTCTTCTTGATGTATGTATGCTTAGTTTGTCATGAGATTCTCTTTAGTGAGTGCATCGAGCTCTTAAACATGCCTACTTGTTATCTGTTTTTGTCATGCCCTGTTGCTGAATCTGTTAACGAAACTTGCTATGTTTACATGGGTGCTATTGTATTTTCTGATCCCTTTTGGCTTATGGTCACTAAGGGACTTTTGTTCTATGCTTTTAGCAGATTCATGCCATGGCTTGTTTTGCTATTATAAGTTCCTGTAGCATGCTGTTTCATTGCTCTGAACATTGCTTCCTGATGCTGATTTTGCCATGTTCAGTAATTTCCCTAAGTCTGTGAAGCTGATATATTTTGCACTTTTGCCATGGTTGTTTGGACCTGTTATGATGTGAATTAGCCATAGCTCAGTGTTCATCTTTTGTCAAGAATCTTGAGTAGATCACTGTCATATGCTTTTTTGATACGTTTGGGTGCAGTAGCTTAATTTATTGTTGCTTGCTAAGTGGCATCATGCTGTTAATGGCAGATCTGCGCCATTCTTGTTTTGCTTGTCATTTGCAAACCGTGCATCCGATTCCGGTGATCCTTATATCGATTTCAACCGAAATCATCTCATATTTCCAGCGGCATACTTGGTTTGCCAAGTTTATGCCTGGTTCATCATTTTCCTTCCGGAGCATGCATACGCATTGCATATCACATCTCGCATATCATGTCATGTTTTGCATCATGTTGCTTGTGCATTGCACCGTGATTTATTGTGGTTCCTTTGCTTGTGTTCTTTCTTTGAGTAGAGCCGGGAGATGAGTAAAGAATCCTTGGCTATGCTGATTCGGGGACGTCTTGTTTGTCATTCGTGACGTCCGCTGTACGTCGTGCCCGTGTGTGCCCCACCACGAACACTTTGGGCGAAATCTCTATCATGTGTTTGTTCCGGCTATTCTAGAAGCCAATCTTTTGTTTTGTTTTCAGTTGTGTTATTCGAGTTGTTTCAAAGGCAGATGATGATTCCATACCTTTATCTAAGTGGCTTCTCACCTTAATTGACGTGTGATGTTAGCTTTTGGAATTCATTCGTTCATCCTTGTTGACTAAACCAATTGTCCTTGGTGACTCGGATATTGATCTAATTCTCGGGATGGACTGGCTTTCTCAGTACAAAGCTCAGCTTGATTGTGCTGCCAGGGAAATTCAATTGACACACTCTTACGATGATGTGATCATCTATGCCGCTTCGTGATGAAACCATTCGGTTGTTTTCTCTCAATGAGAAGGGCGAATTGGATGCTATCTCTCAGATTCCAGTCGTTTGTGAGTACCAAGATGTCTTTCCAGAGGAGCTTCCAGGAATGCCTCCTCGCCGCCAGTTGAGTTCGTTATCGATCTTGAGCCTGGCACTGAACCCGTTTGCAAGCGTCCATACAAGCTTGGACCTAATGAGCTGAAGGAATTGAAGAAGCAGCTCGATGAACAAGAGCGTATGGGTTTGATCAGACCGAGTTCATCTCCTTGGGGTTGTGGTGTTCTTTTTGTCCAGAAGAAGGATGGCACGGACCGACTGTGCGTCGATTACCGTCCATTGAATAAGAAGACTATCAAGAACAAGTATCCACTTCCCAACATCAATGAGCTTTTCGAGCAACTCAAAGGTGCTAAAGTGTTCTCCAAGCTTGACCTTCCATTATGGGTTATCATCAGATTCGTATTCGTGAACAAGATATTCCCAAGATGCATTCAGAACAAGCTTTGGTTCTTATGAATATCTTGGCATGTCTTTCGGCCTTGTCGATTGCTCCTCCAACATTCTCTCGAATGATGAACTTCATCTTCAACCCCTACACCAATGAATTCGTCTTGGTCTATCTTGATGATATTTTGGTCTTCTCCAAGAATAAGAAGGATCATGCCAAACATTTGCGATTGGTGCTAGACAAGCTCAGAGAGCATCAATTCTATGCGAAGTTTTCCAAATGTGAATTTTGGCTTGATGAAGTGCTTTATCTTGGTCACATCATCTCCGCCAAGGGCATCGCTGTTAACCCCGAGAAGGTGTCTGCAGTTGTGAATTGGGAACCTCCTCAGAATGTCAAGCAGCTTCGCAGTTTTCTTGGACTTGCAAGCTATTGCCGAAGATTCGTTGACAGCTTCTCTAAGATTGCAAAGCCTCTTTCCAACCTCCTCCAGAAGCATGTGAAGTATGTCTGGTCTCCTGAGTGTGACGTTGCTTTCAATACTCTCAAAGAGAAACTCGTCACAGCTCCTGTCTTGACTCCTCTGATGAATCCAAGCCATTCGAAGTTTTACGTGATGCTTCTCTTCAAGGTCTCGGTCTTGTGTTAATGCAAGAGAAGAGAGTTGTGGCCTATACCTCTCGCCGGTTGAAGCTCAACGAAAAGAACTACCCCACTCACGATCTTGAGTTGGCGGCGCTTGTCCATGCATTGATAACATGGAGACATCTCTTGTTGGGAAGGAAAGTGGACATTTTCACCGATCACAAGAGCCTCAAGTATATCTTCACTCAACCAAACCTCAACCTCAGGCAAACTCGATGGGTCGAAATGATTCAAGAGTACAACCCAAGTATTGAATATACTCGGCAAGGCCAATGTCATTGCAGATGCTTTGAGCAGGAAGGCTTATCGCAACAGTTTAATCCTCAAGCCTTTCCAACCGGATCTTTGTGAAGCTTTCCATAAGCTGAATCTTCAAGTTGTTCCTCAAGGCTTTCTTGCCAACCTCATAGTCTCTCCTACTTTGGAAGATCAGATTTGTGAGGCTCAACTCCTGGATACCATGGTGAAAAAGGTGAAACGTGGTATCGACAAGGGCATTTCCAAGTACAAGTGCTTCCACATTGATGACAAAGATACTCTTTTCTTCGAGGACCGGATTGTGGTTCCAAAGGGTGATCTACGTAAAGTCATTATGAACGAGGCGCACAATTCCCTTCTATCCATTCATCCTAGAAGTACGAAGATGTACCATGACCTCAAGCAGTCATATTGGTGGACTCGAATGAAGCGAGCAATTGCTCAATTCGTGAATGAGTGTGATGTCTGCAGAAGAGTGAAAGCAGAACACCAACGACCATTGGTCTCCTTCAACCTCTTGCTATTCCAGAATGGAAGTTTGATCATATTGAAATGGACTTCGTGACTGGTTTTCCTAAGTCCAAGCGTGGAAATGATGCTATCTTCGTTGTCATTGACAAGCTTACTAAAGTGGCTCATTTTCTTCCTACCAAAGAATCCATCACAGCAGCTCAGTTGGCAGAGTTATACACCTCCAGGATTGTCTCCTTGCACGGTATTCCACAATTGATATCTTCAGACCGTGGTAGCATCTTTACCTCCAAGTTTTGGGATTCTTTTCAGAAGGCCATGGGCACCAACATTCGTTTCAAAGACAGCTTTCCATCCTCAAACAAGTGGCCAAGTCGAGCGAGTCAATCAAATCCTTGAAGATATGCTCGGGGCTTGTGTCATTTCCTTCGGTATGAAGTGGGAAGATTGTCTTCCATATGCCGATTTCTCCTACAACAACAGCTTCCAAGCGAGTTCGGGCAAGGCCCCATTCGAAATTCTCTATGGCGAAAGTGCCGTACTCCTCTCAATTGGTCCGAGATGGTGAACGCCAACTTCTTGGCAACGACTTGATCACGAAGTCAAGAAATGTGCAAAGTCATTCGTGAGAATCTCAAAGCCGCATAATCGCGCCAGAAGAGCTATTATGATGACAAGCACCGTGATGTGGCTTTTGAAATCGGAGACCATGTCTACCTCCGCGTCTCTCCAATGAAAGGCACTCGTCGCGTCGGTATCAAAGGGAAGCTTGCCCCTAGATACGTGGGACCTTTCAAGATCATTGGCAAAAGAGGCGATCTCGCCTATCAACTTGAGCTTCCATCCAACTTTGCAAACGTGCACGATGTGTTTCACGTGTCACAGCTTCGCAAGTGCTTCAAGACGCCTGAGCGCACTACCAACTTCGAAGAAATTGACCTCCAAGAAGATCTCTCTTATCATGAGCACCCCGTTGCTATTCTTGAAGAAACCGAGCGCAAGACTCGCAACAAGTCAATCAAATTCCTGAAAGTGAAGTGGTCACACCATTCGGACCGAGAAGCCACCTGGGAGCGCGAGGATCACCTCCGTTCCGAATATCCGGAGTTCTTTCAGTCCTAGATCTCGGGACGAGATCCTCTTGTAATGGTGGAGTGTTGTAACACCCCGGATATAACTTTCCATATTTGTAACTCCAACTCTTGCCATTTTCGGCATTGTGATATGATATTCCCTCCGTGGTTGGGTTTTTCTTCATTTTTGCTTTTTGTCCATGTCGTGCATCTTATATCATGTCATCATGTGCATCGCATTTGCATACGTGTTCGTCTCATGATTCCGAGCATTTTCTCCGTTGTCCGTTTTGCAATCCGGCACTCCTGTGTCCCCTGGCGTCCCCTTTTACGTCCATGAGCGGGTACTAAACTTTCTCGGAATGGACCGAGGTTTGTCAAGTGGCCTTGGTATACCACCGGTAGACCACCTGTCAAGTTTCGGGTCATTTGGAGCTCGTTTGGTACTCCAACGGTTAACCGCACTCTCGCAAAAGCCTCTTTTAAGTTGCAGCCCAACACCCCTTCAAAACAGCCCAATAACCCATCTAAGTCACTTCCATGCTCTCCGTCGTTCGATCACGATCGTGTGGGCGAAAACTACACTCCATTTGGAGTCTCCTAACTCCCTCTACCTATAAATATGCATCTCCTCTAAATCCGGATCAATTCCCCGAAACCCTAGGCGAAATCCCCTCGCGCGCGGACACGTCCGGTCGGACGGACGCGTCGCCGGCGCCATGACCAACGAGGCTGCCACGTGGCCCATCTGATCGCCGGGCCGCGCCCGAGCCCGCGGGGCCCAGCCCGGCCCTCCCGGCCGCGCTGCCGCCCGGCCGCTGCCCGCCAGCGCCCAGCGCCGCCTCGGGCCTCCGCCCGCCTCGGCCCGGCCCGCCGTCGCCTCGCCCGGCAGCCGCCTCCGCCCGCCGCTTCTTGGCGCCTCTGGCCTCCGCCGCCTCCGCCCATGATCGCCCGGCGCCGCCCGGCCCGGCCTCTCCTCCTCCGGCCCGAGTCCCCACGCGCCCGGCCGCCTCGATCCCGCCTCGGATCCGATCGGATCTAGATCGGGGTTGACTTTCTCCTTCCCCCCGAATTCATCAGTCTTTAATTCTGTGATAATTTGTTGCAGTTTCGTCATGCCATAACTCTGTGCATATTGCTCCGTTTCGTGTGTGTAATATGTCAAAATGTTCGCCTCGAAGAGTAGATCATTTCATCTCATTGCATCATTTTTAGTTGAGCTCATCTTGATGCCCTAAATGCTGTTAGAAGATGGCTATGTGATGTTAGTTTCTGTTTCTTAACAGAACATGCACTTTTGTCATTTTTTCCATGATTGATGTGTGCATCCTATGAATTTGAGTCCTACATGTGTTTTGTAATATGCCATGCCATCTTTCCAGGGGTGTATGCCATGTATTTTTGTGATCTCTGTGATGACTAGCACAAGCATGCAAACTAGGCTTCATGATGTTGCTGATTTCAGCCCCTGTTTTGCTGATATTTTTATGCCATGTTAACTTGATGCTACCGAGAGATCCATGAATATTTTGAGATACTTCAGTAATGATGTTTTTAACATATGGTTATGCTCTATCCATCCATGCCCTTGTTTGCATTTATGGAGTGCCATAGCTTGAGTCAATCGAGCTCTACTTTTGCTATAAAATGTTTCCTGGCAGATTGTTTACATGTTATTCAATTTTGCCAAGGTTGTTGTAGTTGATCCGTGTATGCTATGATGTTGTTCTTGCCATGTATGTCTTGTATGCCATGTCTTCCTGATGTATGTATGCTTAGTTTGTCATGAGATGCTCTGTAGTGAGTGCATAGAGCTCTTAAACATGCCTACTTGTTATCTGTTTTTGTCATGCCCTGTTGCTGAATCTGTTAACGAAACTTGCTATGTTTACATGGGTGCTATTGTATTTTCTCATGCCTTTTGGCTTATGGTCAGTAAGGGACTTTTCTTCTATGCTTTGAGAGGATTCATGCCATGCCTTGTTTTGCTATTATAAGTTCCTGTAGCATGTTGTTTCATTGCTCTGAACATTGCTTCCTGATGCTGATTTTGCCATGTTCAGTAATTTCCCTAAGTCTGTGAAGCTGATATATTTTGCACTTTTGCCATGCTTTTTTGGACCTGTTATGATGTGAATTAGCCGTAGCTCAGTGTTCATATTTTGTCAAGAATCTTGAGTATATCACTTCCATATGCTTTGTTGATACGTTTGGGTGCAGAAGCTTAATTTATTGTTGCTTGCTAAGTGGCATCATGCTGTTAATGGCAGATTTGCGCCATTCTTGTTTTGCTTGTCATTTGCAAACCGTGCATCCGATTCCGGTGATCCTTATATCGATTTCAACCGAAATCATCTCATCTTTCCAGCGGCATACTTGGTTTGCCAAGTTGATGCCTGGTTCATCATTTTCCTTCCGGAGCATGCATACGCATTGCATATCACATCTCGCATATCATGTCATGTTTTGCATCATGTTGCTTGTGCATTGCACCGTGATTTATTGTGGTTACTTTGCTTGTGTTCTTGCTTTGAGTAGAGCCGGGAGACGAGTACGTGAACGAGGAACCTATTGAGAACGCTTACGAGGATCAAGCTTTCGACAACTCTGAGAACTTTGCAGGCAAGATGACCATACCCTCGAAATCACTTCTATCTTTGCTTGCTAGATGCTCGCTATTTTGCTATGCCTATGCTACGATGCCTATCACTTGCTATATCATGCCACCCATATTGCCATGTCAAACCTCTAACCATCCTTTCCTAGCAAACTGTTGTTTGGCTATATTATCGCTTTGCTCAGCCCCTCTTATAGCGTTGCTAGTTGCAGGTGAAGATGAAGTTTGTTCCTTGTTGGAACAAGGAGATGTTGTTCCTTGTTGGAACATGTTTACTTGTTGGGGATATCACAATATATCTGCTATATTTAATGCATCTATATATTTGGTAAAGGGTGGAAGGCTCGGCCTTATGCCCGGTGTTTTGTTCCACTCTTGCCACCCTAGTTTCCGTCATACCGGTGTTATGTTCCTTGATTTTATGCGTTCCTTACACGGTTGGGTGATTTATGGGACCCACTTAATAGTTCGATTTGAATAAGACTCCTCCAAAGAAGGCCCAACATTGGTTTTACCATTTGCCACCTAAGCCTTTTTCCCCGGTTTTCGCGAGCCCGAGGGTCATCTTTATTTACCCCGGCCAGTGCTCCTTCGAGTGTTGGTCCAAACTAGAGCACCGTCTTGGGACCATTCCTTGGCAACTCGGATTACGTCGGTTCCTGTACGCTTAGCTTATCCAGTGTGCCCTGAGAACGAGATATGTGCAGCTCCTATCAGGATTTGTCGGCACAATCGGGCGGCTTCGCTGGTCTTGTTTTATTGCTGTCGAAATGTCTTGTAGTTCGGGATTCCGAGACTGATCGGGTCTTCCCGGTAGAAGGAGTATCCTTCGTTGACCGTGAGAGCTTATGATGGGCTAAGTTGGGACACCCCTGCAGGGTATTATCTTTTGAAAGCCGTGCCATGATTTATGAGGCAGATGGGAATTTGTTAATGTCCGGTTGTAGAAAACCCGAAGTTGACTTTAATTAAAATACACATCAATCAAGGTGTAACTGATGGTCTCTTCTCGGAGGAGTCCGGGAAGTGAACACGGTGTTGGAGTTATGTTTGACGTAAGTAGTTCAGGATCACTTCTTGATCGCTACTAGCTTCAATGACCGTGCCTTTGCTTCTCTTCTCGCCTCTTTTTGTAATGTAGCCACCATATATGCTAGTCGTCGCTGCAGCTCCACCTCACAACTCTGTCCTTCCTATAAGCTTAAATAGTCTTGATCTCACGGGTGTGAGATTGCTGAGTCCCGTGACTCACAGATTCTACCAAAACAGTTGCAGTGCCGACGATGCGGTCACGGTGACGCAACCGAGCTCAAGTGGGAGTTCAACGAGGAACGTGGTCGTTACTATGTGTCTTTTCCTGATGATCAGTAGTGGAGCCCAGTTGGGACGATCGGGGATCTATGTAGCATTTGGGGTATCTTCGTTTATTTTGGTGCCGTAGTCGGACCTTGAGTGTAATCTGAATGATGGATGTTTATTTATGTATTGTGTGAAGTGGCGACTGTAAGCCAACTATGTATCTCTTTCCCTTATGTATTACATGGGTTGTGTGAAGATTACCTCACTTGCGACATTGCTTTCAATGCGGTTATGCCTCTAAGTCGTGCTTCGACACGTGGGAGATATAGCCGCATCGAGGGCGTTACAAGTCTCTTGCTATAAATGGGGAGGGGTGCGGAGCCCCCATTGCCCATCTTTTCCTCGCTTGCTCGCTTCCTCCTCCTTGATCCATTGCTGAAATCAATGGGGCCCATCAGAAGGTTTTCCACCGAAGAGAAAGGGAAAGCTCCCCGTGACGATCCAGGGCCACTTCCGCCGAAGAAGAGGTCGATCCATCGCTATGACGAAGCGGTGATGCAAGTGGTGACGAGGCCCTGGTGCGAGCAGCCTCCACCGGGGTACCCGCTACCCTTGTACGCCCGAGCTGAGGGCTCAGGAGGTAGGAGCGACGAGCAACGCCGCCTACGCCGCGACCAGGGTTGTCGTGCCACGGTGCCGTGTGCCATTGCCCCTGGGGTCCACGCCGCTGACTCCTCGTGTGAGTTGGTGCTGTGGGCGCCGATGCCACCAAGCTCCTGGATCCACTTCCCGCGGTTCTTCTCCGACGTGATACCGCCGAGGGGGCCGCTCGAGCTCTGGCTGCAGCATGCTGACTGTAGTACTCCAGCGACCGGAGCGGAGATCGAAGCGGTCCCCTCCGGCAAGATCTTCATGACTCGCGACTGGGGCGAGATTGCGCGGGTTTGCCGTGCGAGGGGAGCCCTCGCGATCCACTTCGAGTACGACGACGCCTCCACACTCTCCTTCAAGGTCTTCGACGCTGAGGGCCGCCGCCTGGAGTGCTGCCCTGGAGAGGAGCGCCAAGCCGACGCGCGCCCCGCCCGCAGCTACTCCAACAGCAGCAGCAGTTCTTGGGAGTCCGGCAGCTCTCCCGAGCTTTACGAGACTCCGGAGACGAGCGACGACAGCTACGTCCCCCCGAGCTCTCGCCGCGCTCGGAGCAGGGCTGCGGCGTCCGGCCGCCGCCGCCGCTGATCTGGATGGGGTTGGCGCCGGCCTCCCGTGGCCCACTGTTGATGATGGCGTCCGCCATGGGAGGGTGTAGATAGGATTCTCCTTAGTATCAGCTTTTGTTTCCTGCGAAGGATCATGAACCACCCCGTGGGGCATGTAAGGGTCTGTAATGCCTTTGGTGCTTATCTTCCTTATTATGAAAACTTGGTGAGTGCATGTCCCGTTAAGGCTTGGCCCCTCCTTTCTTTCCTCGCTGATGGCTTTGTTGTTTCACGCCGACAGGTCCCGATCCGGTGCAGGCTACAGCCTGCCGCTGGTATGCTGTGTCGCATGCCGTGGTCAAGGCTAGGAGGTGTGCGGCCCGAGGTCCAGTAAGAGCCCCCGAGGCGCGATGCTCAGGAGGTCCCCCTTAGCGCTCAAGCAGCCATGGTAAGACAAGAAAGGAAAAAGACTTGGCCGCAACGGAGCTGCGGCACGGAGTAAGTGACCACTAGGCTCAGATATTTAGCCGATCTTAGGGTGAAACTTATCTTGCTGACTTCGTGGCGATTCCTGATGTCGCGCTAGGGCTGCACGCCAATTCGTGCGGCATAGCCAGGTCGGCCCATTCGAGTCCCCCCCCCCTTCATGCTCTCCTTAGTGCTCTACGTCCTCAGGTCCCGACCCTCGAGCGAGCTCAGCTGCCGCTGGTATGCCAGGTCGCGATGTCGTGGTCAAGGCCAGGGGGTGAGGGCTGGAGAGCCAGTAAGAGCTCTTGAGTCACGATGCTCAGGAGCCCCCCTTTGAACGCACAAGCGAATTGCACGAGGGAAAGGAGACTCGCGGTGCCATCTACTATCCTTTCCTCAGGACCCCTGTGAACAGGCACAAGAAGAAACATGGTTGACCGTTACAGCTGTTAGCCTGCCGCTGGTTGCTCTGGGCTAGGTGAAGGCACCGAGGGCCTGGTGAGGTGACGTGCACGGCGCGTGCCACGAGCCAGAGCTCGACCACTCAGATTTGTCGGTCGTGGCAGGGACGGACCCATGCACCAGCGTCGTGCCTGTGTGAAGGCCCCGGGGGAGGCGATGATTGGGCAGGCGATAGCCGTTGGCAGGTTAGGCATAAAGAGCAGATCGACTTGGATATATGCACGAAGATACATGCCACTGGGTCTGGCCCAAGCGGCTTGGGGATGATGCAGCCCGAGGGGCGCCCCCAGCAAGGTAAGCTAAAGACTTAAGCAAAAGGGATACATGCCACAGGGATGGACCCGTGTGGCCTGGGAATAAATGCAGCCCGAGGGGCACTCCGGCTTAAACGAACTTGGAAGATGTCACCCGGTTCTCAGACGGCGTAGAGTTGGTGCAGCGAAGCCCGCAGCGTTGAAGGAATGGCTCCTCATGAGCCACCGGACCCCGAGACTCGGGAGGCCTGGGGGCTCAGGAGGTTCCCTCAAGGCCGCCTCCATCTCCTCCAACGGGCGTGGATCCTGGCCTCTTGAGCCGCCAGGACCTGCCGCCTGTTGCGCCGATGGGCCGACGCCACGCTCGGCAAGCCGAAGGGCATGCGAACGTAGCTGTGTGGTGGGCCCTCACAGCGGCCCACACGTGATGGCTAAAAGTGCTCCTGAGATGCGGCCCTATTGAGCCCTGGGATGTCGATGCAGACGCGTAGCCCGGCATCCTCGCCTGGATGGGGAGCTGCGCCCAGAGCGGTTGTGGCTGCCAAGATGGCTCTTGCTTCTTGCAGTTCCTGAGTGGTCTTGGTGATGAACTCCTGGGTGTTGGGCACTCCTTCCCTGTGCTCTCCTGAGGAAGGTGTGCCATGAAGCACGCCTCGAAGTGGTGCCCAAGAGCCTCCCTCGTGAGGTCGGCAAGGTCTGAGGCTCTACAGGAGAGAGCCCCCGAGCCCTGCCTGAGGAGGGCGTCGGGCGCGCTTTCCTATGCAGTGGAGGGAGGCGCCCCTAGAGCGGGCGCTGATCCTCATGAGGCTCCTGATGCGACACCATCTTCTTGGGGTCCTGCGCGGTGCGGCAGCTTCTTCTTGGGGATGGTCTCCGGAGGGCCTTCACTTCTGTTGTCAGGGTCGTCGATTGATGCGGCTTGGAAGGCGCGCTCAAGGGAGCACACCGCATCCCTCTCTTCACATGGGACCGTGATGATTCCCCCGCTTCCTGGCATCTTGAGAACGTGGTAGCCGTGGTGAGTGACTGCCATGAACTTGGCCAGGACTGGATACCCAAGGATGGCATTATACGGCAGATGGATGTGCGCGACGTCAAAGTCGATGAGCTTGGTGCGGTAGTTCTTGTGCTCCCCGAAGGTGACAGGCAGGCGGACTTGCCCTATCGGTGTGGTGGAACCATCGGTCACTCCTGAGAAAGGCTTGGTTGGCTGGAGCTGCTCATAGGGCACTTGAAGGTTGTCGAACGTGTCGACGGATAGGACGTTGAGCCCTGCGCCGCCGTTGATGAGAGTCTTGGTGACTTGCACATTGTTGATGACTGGGGAGCACAGCATAGGGAGTGCACCAGCGGTGGCTGTGCACTTGAGCTGGTCTGCCGAGTTGAAGGTGATTGCGCATTGGGACCACCTGAGCGGGCGCGTGGCCTCGAACTTGGGGAGCACCGCGTTCACCTCGCGAGTGAACTGTTTGAAGATGCGTTGAGAGGCTACGGCCTGTGCGCCGCCCAAGATGCAAGCGATCACACGTGGCTCCTGGAAGCCCCCAGCCCCCTCGTCCTGGTGGTGATTGTCGGATTTCGGGTTCCGGCAGACCCTTGAGGTTCGAACACTGGGGTGCGCGCGGAGATCAAACCCTCCACCGTCTCGTACCTCGCCGAATCGCAGGGACCTAAACTACCAACGGAACAGCACAAGAGACACAAGATTTATACTAGTTCGGGCCACCGCTAGGTGTAATACCCTACTCTAGTTTGTGGTGTGGTGGATTGCCTCTTGGGCTGATGAAGAATAAGATAAGGAAGAACAGCCTCGCGAGGGTCTGTTCTTGGTGGGTGTGATGAACTGCTAGGTGGTGTTCCGTCGCTCTAGCTTGAGGATCAGGTCTCTGTCTTTCTCTGGATTCCAGATGCCAGCTCCCTCTAGATGGTGGCTAGCTCTACTTATATAGGCTAAGGCCCTGGGCCTCTTCCCAAATATTGAGCGGGAAGGGCGCCAACAATTGGCCATTTTGAAGGGGAACATCGGGTACACTTATCCTGACTAAACTTGGTCCTCGCCTGCCAAAGGCTCTGGTGATGACGCCTGCTTGGGCTCCACGATGACTCCCTTCCAGCCGTCGGGCTGGTCTTGGTCTTGTTGCACCAAAACGGATGCCTTTTCTTGATGCTCTCGCCTGCGCTTGCTCCCTTTGCACCAGAGAGGAAAGGAGGACGGCTGGCTGGGCGCCTCGATCGGGCGCCCTTGGTCGCCATGGTTATGCGTCATGGGCACCTCGCGAGGTACCCTGCCTTGAACTCTCCGCCTCCTCATGAGCCAGCCCGACGAGGCCGTGCTCGAGGAAGCTCCTCGTCGTCACAGCATGAGGGTCTTGAGCTTGCGTTGATGAAGATGGGCTGTCCTGGGCCTCCTTTGAGCCACGCCGTAGGCCGCAGGAAGGCAAGTCTGGGGACCCCCGTTCCCGGAATGCCGACAGTAGCCCCCGGGCCCACGGCGTGCCCGAACTTGGCCGAGTAGAGAGGCGAAAGGGCAAGTGCGAAGCGTCGCGGGCCCTAACAGCCTGCGGCCTTGGGCGATGCGTGGCGGTTGATTGGACGCGTGCGCACTGCTTCCCCATGATGCCTCGGTAACCACCCGGATTCGACAAGTCCCTGCATGTAGAGTTGGGCATGATTACCGGTGATTGTGGAGGCCGACGGTTGGCCTTCGCCGGCTATAAGTACAGAACGACGCGCGCCCTTCCAGTCTATCCTTCTGCTTCTCCTCCTCCTTGTTTCGTCTGGTTGACATGGCTCCGATCCGCCGGTTCTCCATGGAAGAGAAGGGAAAGGCTCCTCAAGAGGATCCTGACCTGCTCCCCCGAAAGAAGCGGCTTGCTCTCTGGTGTCAGGGCAGGAGCGCTCACCAGGAGGCGCCCATGCCCTGGTGCGTGCGGCCGCCACCAGGGTTTCCTCTTCCCTTGTACGCGCAAATTGGTGGCCCTGAAGGAGGCGACGCCGGGCGCCACGAGCGGCGCCGCCGACGACGCCGGCGGGTCACGAAGGTGTGCGTCTTCCCCCCTGGAGTCCACGCCGAGGGCTCCTGCCGGGAGTTCGTGCTTCGCGTCGCTGCGCCTCCTAAGTCTTGGATTCGTCTTCCTTCTTTCTTCGCCTCTGTCGTCCGGCAGGGGGAGCCCCTGGGACTCTGGCTGCAGCACGCCGGCTGTGGCACCCTCACGATCGGGGTAGAGGTTGCGGTAGTTGCCCCGGGTGAGGTCTTCATGACTCGAGGCTGGGGCGAGGTCGCCCGGGTCTGCAGGACGAGCGGCTCCCTCACGATCCACCTGGAGTACGATGGTGCTTCGGTGGTGTCCTTCAAGGTCTTCGACGCGGAGGGTCATCGGCTGGAGTGCTGCCCCGGGAGAGGTGGTCGGGGTCCTGCTGTGGTGAGACAGAGGCCGACCGACCACTCCCTTGGCAGCTCCTCAGCGGAAGGCGCCGGAGGATCCAGCGACTCCGCCGAGCTCTTCGCGACGCCGGAGACGAGCGACAACAGCTATGAGCCCCCGAGCCAGCGCCGCTCCCGGAGCAGGGCGGGCTCGTCAGGTCGTCGCCGCCCCTGATCTGGATGGGGTTGGCTCCGGACCGGGTGGCCCACTGTTGATGATGGCGTCTGCCATGGTGGTCCCTATAGATAGGACTCCTTAGGATTCGCGTATTTTGTTCCTGCGAGGAGCCAAGAATGTACCCCGCGGGGGCTTGTAAGATGTTTGTAGCTTCGTTTGTCAATATGATCCTTATTGTGAGGCAGTGCGAGATGCTCATTCCGTTCTAGCTCAGTTTCCTCCTTTCAGTCCTCACGAGGGCACGATGCTCAAGGCCGACAGGTCCCAGTCCCAAGGCGGCTTCAGCTGCCGTCAGATGCTGTGTCGCGATGCCGTGGTCAAGGCCAGGAGGTGAGCGGCCCGAGGTCGATAAGAGCCTCTGAGTCGCGATGCTCAGGGGGTCCCCCTTGGCGCTCAAGCAGCCATCATTCGGTGAGAAAGGAGAGCGACATTGCTAACACGGGGTTGCATTGAGTGTGGGGATGGAGTTGCAATAACTAGCGTGTCCGGAGGTGACTTATCTCGAGGGTCAGGACAATGCTTCCTGGTGCGGCGCTAGGTCCGTGCCTAGGCCGGCGAGAGATTGCGTGGCGAGGTCGTTCCGTGCTCCTTGGAGGGACCCTGCAGGTTCACCACAAAAGGAACAAGAGCTCGCCGTGGCGATCGTTAGTTCTGCTATTAGTTGCTTGAGAGAGGCACGAGAGGCCTCGCGAGGTGTGTTGGGGCACCCGTGAGCCAGTGCGGGACTCACGAGGCCCTACCTCAAGGCGGGTTGCGCCTGGCTCTGGGCCTTATCTTCGAGTGCGTTCCTGCAAATTTGGCCAGATGCCGGTGCTCTACGTCTTCGGGTCCCGGCTCTCGGGCTGGTCTCAGCCGTCGCTGGCAAGCCAGGTCGCGATGCCATGGACAAGACCAGAGGGTGAGGGCCGGAGAGCCGGTAGGAGCCCTGAGTCGCGATGCTCAGGCACCCCCCCTTTAACACGCAAGCTGGGTTAGATGATGCAACTCTACGTCCTCGGGTCCCGGTTCTCGGGCTGGTCTCAGCCGTCGCTGGCAAGCCAGGTCGCGATGCCATGGACAAGACCAGAGGGTGAGGGCCGGAGAGCCGGTAGGAGCCATGAGTCGCGATGCTCAGGAACCCCCCTTTAACGCTAAGTTGGGTTAGATGATTTAAACTCTATGTCCTCGGTCCTGGCTCGGGCTGGTCTCGGTCATTGGCAAGCTGTGTCGCGATGCCATGGACAAGACGAGAGGGCGAGGGCCGGAGGGCCGGTAGGGAGCCTCGAGTCGTGATGCTCGTGCACCCCCTTTAACATGCAAGATTCCGCCACCCGTGAAAAGGCACCAAATAACAAGCATGGTGGAGCGAGAGCATAATCCTAAGGAAAAAGTAGGAAGGATACATGTCAGCTGGACTGGCCCGAGCGGCTTGGGGATGATGCAGCCCGAGGGGCACCCCCAACAGGATAGGCTAATGACATGAAATAAAAGGGATACATGCCGTAGGGACGGACCCACGCGGCCTGGGAATAATGCGGCCATGAAGGCGCTCCCAGCCGGAAATAAAACTTAAAGATGTCACCTGGTGATGTTGGGGATGAAGGGGTGTTGGTGTAGCAGACTCGGTGGGCTGCGGGAGCCGATCCTCACGAGCCCCCAGGCCCAGGGGCCTCGGGAGGATCCGAAGGCGCTGGCGGCTCCTCGCGGGCCATCTCCATCTCCGCCAGGGCTGCGGCGTGCCTGACCTCTTGAGCCTCCTGGATGTCCCTCATGAGGCGCTGGTACGTGGCGGCTGCGTTCGGCAGGCCATAAGGCAAGCGTACGTAGCTGTGGGCGGACCCTCGCAACGTCCCACTCGCGAGGGCCAGAGGCGCTCTTGAGATGCGGCTCGGTTGAGCCCTGGTATGTCGATGCAGACGCGCAGCCCACCATCCTCGCGGGATGGGGGCCACAGTGAGTGGCGGCGGCTGCCCCTCATGACCCTCGACTCCTGTAGCTCTGAATGGCCTTGGCGATGAACTCCCGAGGGTTCGGCCCTCCTTGCCTTGCTCCGGCTATGCGGGAAGCGTGCTTCAAGCACGCCTCCACGTGGTGCCCAAGCGCCTCCCTCGAGACCTTGGCGAGGTCGGCGGCCCCTCCGGGGAGAGCCCCGAGCCCGGCCTGAGGAGGGCGCCGGCGCTTTCCTATGCGATGGAAGGAGGCTCCCCACGGCCGGTCACGGGCCCCGAGGGGCCTGTCTCTTGAAGAGCCGGGTCGTTCGATGTCTTCTTCTTCTTGGAGTGCGGCCTCGGGAGGCCTCCTGCTCTTGTGGTGCAGGTCTTCTAGCGATGCGGCCTGAAAGGCTCGCTCAGGAGCACCTTGTGTCTCTCTCTTCACGGGGCACCACGATGACCCCGCCGCTTCTCGGCATCTTGAGGATGTTGTAGCCATGGTGGGTTACGCCATGAATTTGGCCAACGTTGGGTACCCGAGGATGGCGTTATGCGGGCGAATGTGGGCGACATCGAAGTCGATGAGCTCGGTGCGGTAGTTGTCGCGAGCCCCAAAGGTGACAGGAAGGCGGACCTGCCCGATTGGGACCGTGGAGCCGTCGGTGACTCCGGAGAAAGGCTTGGTTGGCTGAAGCCGATCAGAAGGCACTCGAAGATTGTTGAATGTCTCCACGGACAGGACGTTGAGCCCTGCTCCGTCGTCGATGAGGGTCTTGGTGACCAGCACGTTGCTGATGATTGGGCAGCAAAGCATCGGGAGAACTCCGGCTGTGGCTGCGCACTTGAGCTGATCCGCTGAGCTGAACGTGATGGTGCACGCCGACCACCTGAGAGGGCGCGTGGCCTCGAGCTTGGGAGGACTGCATTCACTTGCGGGCGAATCGCTTGAAGATGCGTTGAGAGGTGGGGCTTGAGCTCCGCCCGGGATGCAGCGATCGCGCGCTTCACGGAAGCCCCCAGCCCCTGGCCCCGATGACGGTCTTCAATTCTCCTTGCGGGCGGCAGTGAGGGAGGCCTCACGCCTCTCAGGGCGGTCCTCACGAGGCTGATCCCTCCGGCCTCCCTCGCGAGGTGGGTCTTGCCAGCCGGTCCTCGCGAGGTTGGTCGCGCCACCCTTGGCGCTGGGCCATGTCTTCCCAAAGCATCCTGCATTCCTTCCTCCTCCTCGGTCGTAGCCCGGTCGCTGCGCTGGGCGTCTGCCGACCCTTCCTTCAAGACGGCCGGAGCTCTTGGCATTCATTGGCGTTGTGGGTGTGGAGGTCGTGGTACACGCAGCATCGATCGCCCTTGGAGTACTCAGGCTGATCTCTGCCTCGCTTGGAGTCTGGTTCGGCCGCGAGTACGGCAGCCCCCTTGCGCTTCACGTCCTTGGCCTTGGCCTTCTTTTCTTCGGGATCCGCGGCAGGCAGCTCGAGGAGGGAGAGGCACCCCACCTCAGCCCTGGCGCACTTGGTCGCCAAGTTGAACAGTTCCAAGGAGGTGCACAGATCTTCATGCATCGCCAGCTCCTCCTTCATCTTGACGTCGCGCACGCCGTCAGAGAAGGCAGAGATGATGGCTTCCTCCGTTACCCTGGGGATCTTGAGGCACGCGTTGTTGAAGCGCTGGATGTACTTTTGCGGGGTTTCCCTGGCTGCTTGATTCGGCGCATGTCGCCACGGCGGTGGCCGGGTCGCGAGTACCTGGAAGTTGGCGATGAAGCGGGTGCGCATCTCAGCCAGGAGGAGATCGTGCACGGGCCAGATTCAGGAGCCAGGTGCGAGCCCCGTCCTTGAGCGCCATGGGAAACCAGTTCGCCATGACCTTTTCATCCCCGTTGGCAGCCCCGATGCCCGGCTCGTAGAGCTGGAGGAACTCCGTAGGGTCAGCTGTACCGTCGTAGCGAGGAGGCAGGTCTGGCCTGAACTAGGCGGGCCACGCGACGCTGCGCAGCTCAGAGGTGAAGGCGCGACAGCCCGCCGTGGCCGCGGGGGTCCTCGGACGACAGAGAGCTTGGTCTTGCGGGCCTCCCTGCGCCGTGGCTGGGGGCAGCGCAGGGTCTTGTCGTGCCGGAGAGGGGAGCGCCCGGGCAGCTTCTTGTGGGCGAGGAACTTCTTGACAGCTCTGCTCTTGCCGCGCCGGCGCCGGGCGGAACGGGTTCCGCCCAGGGGCCGCGCACCTTGGGGCCAGGGCGCCTTCTTGAGGAGGAGGCGACTGAGGCGCCCCGGGAGCTTCATCGCCCGCGCGGGGCGGGGTGCGGTGCAGCGAGACGGACGGTGCGGGGGCGCCTCCTGCAGCGCGGACGAGCTCGGCGACTCGGTCGAGCCATTCTTCGTAGACGTCGTCGACGGGGCGGTAGCGCAGGAGCTCGTTTGCCGCGATGAGTGCAGCCCGGGCCTGGGAGCGAAGGCGTGGCGGTGCGGCCGTCCCGCCTCATGGACGGGTGCTGGGACGATGCTTGCTGCTCGTTCCCCGCCGGGCCGGTGGCGGCGTTGACGGCAGGTGACGGGGAACGACGAGGGCGCCCGCCGACGGGAGCTGTCTGGGCGACATGGGAGGCGAGGGCGGCTCGGCGCTCGGCGCGGGCTCGACGGGCGTCAGACATGGTTGCGGTGGTCGGGGAAGAACGAGGCGACGAAAGGCAGATTCCGGCGCACCTTTACCGGGCGCGCCAAATGTCGGATTTCGGGTTCCGCAGACCCTTGAGGTTCGAACACTTTGGGAGTGCGCGCGGAGATCAAACCCTCCACCGTCTCGTACCTCGCCGAATCGCAGGGACCTAAACTACCAACGGAACAGCACAAGAGACACAAGATTTATACTAGTTCGGGCCACCGTTGTGGTGTAATACCCTACTCTAGTTTGTGGTGTGGTGGATTGCCTCTTGGGCTGATGAAGAACAGTACAAGGAAGAACAGCCTCGCGAGGGTCTGTTCTTGGTGGGTGTGATGAACTACTAGGTGGTGTTCCATCGCTCTAGCTTGAGGATCAGGTCTCTGGATTCCAGATGCCAGCTCCCTCTAGATGGTGGCTAGCTCTACTTACATAGGCTAAGGCCCTGGGCCTCTTCCCAAATATTAAGAGGGAAGGGCGCCAACAATTGGCCATTTTGAAGGGGAACAGCGGGTACACTTATCCTGACTAAAGTTGGTCCTCGCCTGCCAAAGGCTCTGGTGATGACGCCTGCTTGGGCTCCACGATGACTCCCTTCCCGCCGTTGGGATGGTCTTGGTATTGTTGCACCGAAACGGATGCCTTTGCTTGATGCTCTCGCCTGCGCTTGCTCCCTTTGCACCAAAGAGGAAAGGAGGACGATGCACGGGCTGGCGCCTGACTGGCGCCCTTGGTCTTCATGGCTTGCGTCATGGGCACCTCGCGAGGTACCCTGCCTTGAACTCTCCGCCTCCTCATGAGCCAGCCTGACGAGGCTGTGCCTGAGGAACTCCTCGTCGCCGCCCCACGAGGCTTGGCCTCTCGTGAGGGTCTTGAGCTTGCGTTGATGAAGATGGGCTGTCCTGGGCCTCCTTTGAGCCACGCCGCAGGCCGCAGGCAGGCAAGTCTGGGGACCCAGGTTCCCAGAACGCCGACAGTGGTCATCGTTCCTTCTTGGTGGCGGCAGCGGGGGAAGACCGGCGTGAAAGTGCAATATTGCACTAAAGTGTTTTTGACATTGATGACAACTTCATTTGTGTTTCTAACCACATGCTCTAAGTGTTAGCAGCACCGATTAAGCTATAAGTGAAGCATGGATGGTTATTTCCTCTCTTATTGGAAAAAGGGAAAGCCGTGCGCTCAAGAAAAGAAGAGTACCTTAAAGTTTTCTTATTTCTTGAGTCCTTAGGTAATCCGCACTATTCAGAGGGGGTGCATCATGAAAACATCCGGGGAATCAACTTACCTTCTCACACTGATCTAAAAATCCTAGTGCCAAGTTTCTGTTCAGGCCGGAACTTCCGGGACGGCCGGAACTTCCGGGGACCGGATGTCCGAGAAGGGTTCGGGAAGCTTCCGGGGTACCTAGAGAAACTGCATGTCGGATTTCGGGTTCCGGCAGACCCTTGAGGTTCGAACACTGGGGTGCGCGCGGAGATCCAACCCTCCACCGTCTCGCACCTCGCCGAATCGCTGGGACCTAAACTACTAAACGGAACAAAGACAAGAGACACGAGATTTATCTTGGTTCAGGCCACCATTGTGGTGTAATACCCTACTCCGGTGTGTGGTGTGGTAGATCGCCTCTTGGGCTGATGAGGAACAATACAAGGAAGACCAGCCTCGCGAGGGTCTGTTCTTGGCGGGTGCGATGAACTGCTAGGTGGGGTTCAGTCGCTCTAGCTACTGGTTTCTTGATGAGGATTCGGATGTCTCCGCCCTGGGGGTGGGTACTCCTATTTATAGGCGAAGGCCCTGGGCCTCTTCCCAAATATTGAGCGGAAGGGCACCAACAATTGGCGATTTTGAAGGGGAACATCGGGTACACTTATCCTGACTAAAGTTGGTCCTCGCTTTGCCAAAGGCTCCGTGATGACGCCTTTGCTTGGGCTCCACGATGACTCCCTTCCCGCCGTTGGGATGGTCTTGGTATTGTTGCACCGAAACGGATGCCTTTGCTTGATGCTCTCGCCTGCGCTTGCTCCCTTTGCACCAAAGAGGAAAGGAGGACGATGCACGGGCTGGCGCCTGACTGGCGCCCTTGGTCTTCATGGCTTGCGTCATGGGCACCTCGCGAGGTACCCTGCCTTGAACTCTCCGCCTCCTCATGAGCCAGCCTGACGAGGCTGTGCCTGAGGAACTCCTCGTCGCTGCCCCACGAGGCTTGGCCTCTCGTGAGGGTCTTGAGCTTGCGTTGATGAAGATGGGCTGTCCTGGGCCTCCTTTGAGCCACGCCGCAGGCCGCAGCGAGCAAGTCTGGGGACCAGGTTCCCGAGCGCCCGACAGTGGTCATCGTTCCTTCTTGGTGGCGGCGTGAGGGAAGACCGGCGTGAAAGTGCAATATTGCACTAAAGTGTTTTTGACATTGATGACAACTTCATTTGTGTTTCTAACCACATGCTCTAAGTGTTAGCAGCACCGATTAAGCTATAAGTGAAGCATGGATGGTTATTTCCTCTCTTATTGGAAAAAGGGAAAGCCGTGCGCTCAAGAAAAGAAGAGTACCTTAAAGTTTTCTTATTTCTTGAGTCCTTAGGTAATCCGCACTATTCAGAGGGGGTGCATCATGAAAACATCCGGGGAATCAACTTACCTTCTCACACTGATCTAAAAATCCTAGTGCCAAGTTTCTGTTCAGGCCGGTACTTCCGGGACGGCCGGAACTTCCGTGGACCGGATGTCCGAGAAGGGTTCGGGAAGCTTCCGGGGTACCCAGAGAAACTGCATGTCGGATTTCGGGTTCCGGCAGACCCTTGAGGTTCGAACACTGGGGTGCGCGCGGAGATCCAACCCTCCACTGTCTCGCACCTCGCCGAATCGCTGGGACCTAAACTACTAAACGGAACAGCACAAGAGACACGAGATTTATACTGGTTCAGGCCACCATTGTGGTGTAATACCCTACTCCAGTGTGTGGTGTGGTAGATCGCCTCTTGGGCTGATGAGGAACAATACAAGGAAGACCAGCCTCGCGAGGGTCTGTTCTTGGCGGGTGCGATGAACTGCTAGGTGGGGTTCAGTCGCTCTAGCTACTGGTTTCTTGATGAGGATTCGGATGTCTCCGCCCTGGGGGTGGGTACTCCTATTTATAGGCGAAGGCCCTGGGCCTCTTCCCAAATATTGAGCGGGAAGGGCACCAACAATTGGCGATTTTGAAGGGGAACATCGGGTACACTTATCCTGACTAAAGTTGGTCCTCGCCTGCCAAAGGCTACGTGATGACGCCTGCTTGGGCTCCACGATGACTCCCTTCCCGCCGTTGGGATGGTCTTGGTATTGTTGCACCGAAACGGATGCCTTTGCTTGATGCTCTCGCCTGCGCTTGCTCCCTTTGCACCAAAGAGGAAAGGAGGACGATGCACGGGCTGGCGCTTCGTTGGGCGCCCTTGGTCTTCATGGCTTATGCGTCATGGGCACCTCGCGAGGTACCCTGCCTTGAACTCTCCGCCTCCTCATGAGCCAGCCTGACGAGGCTGTGCTCGAGAACTCCTCGTCGCCGCCCACGAGGCTTGGCCTCTCGTGAGGGTCTTGAGCTTGCGTTGATGAAGATGGGCTGTCCTGGGCCTCCTTTGAGCCACGCCGCAGGCCGCAGGCAGGCAAGTCTGGGGACCCAGGTTCCCAGAACGCCGACAGTGGTCATCGTTCCTTCTTGGTGGCGGCAGCGGGGGAAGACCGGCGTGAAAGTGCAATATTGCACTAAAGTGTTTTTGACATTGATGACAACTTCATTTGTGTTTCTAACCACATGCTCTAAGTGTTAGCAGCACCGATTAAGCTATAAGTGAAGCATGGATGGTTATTTCCTCTCTTATTGGAAAAAGGAAAGCCGTGCGCTCAAGAAAAGAAGAGTACCTTAAAGTTTTCTTATTTCTTGAGTCCTTAGGTAATCCGCACTATTAGGAGGGGTGCATCATGAAAACATCCGGGAATCAACTTACCTTCTCACACTGATCTAAAAATCCTAGTGCCAAGTTTACATTCAGCCGGAACTTCGGGACGGCCGGAACTTCCGGGACCGGATGTCCGAGAAAGGGTTCGGAAGCTTCCGGGTACCTAGAGAAACTGCATGTCGGATTTCGGGTTCCGCAGACCCTTGAGGTTCGAACACCGGGTGCGCGGAGATCCAACCCTCCACCGTCTCGCACCTCGCCCGAATCGCTGGGACCTAAACTACTAAACGGAACAGCACAAGAGACACGAGATTTATCTTGGTTCAGGCCACCATTGTGGTGTAATACCCTACTCCAGGTGTGTGGTGTGGTAGATCGCCTCTTGGGCTGATGAGGAACAATACAAGGAAGACCAGCCTCATGAGGGTCTGTCTTGGCGGGTGCGATGAACTGCTAGGTGGGGTTCATCGCTCTAGCTACTGGTTTCTTGATGAGGATTCGGATGTCTCCGCCTGGGGTGGGTACTCCTATTTATAGGCGAAGGCCCCGGCCTCTTCCCAAATATTGAGCGGGAAGGGCACCAACAATTGGCGATTTTGAAGGGGAACATCGGGTACACTTATCCTGACTAAAGTTGGTCCTCGCCTGCCAAAGGCTCTGGTGATGACGCCTGCTTGGGCTCCACGATGACTCCCTTCCCGCCGTTGGGATGGTCTTGGTATTGTTGCAATCAAAGCGGATGCCTTTGCTTGATGCTCTCGCTGCGCTTGCTCCCTTTGCACCAAAGAGGAAAGGAGGACGATGCACGGCTGGCGCCTGACTGGCGCCCTTGGTCTTCATGGCTTGCGTCATGGGCACCTCGCGAGGTACCCTGCCTTGAACTCTCCGCCTCCTCATGAGCCAGCCGACGAGGCTGTGCTCGAGGAACTCCTCGTCGCCGCCCCCACGAGGCTTGGCCTCTCGTGAGGGTCTTGAGCTATGCGTTGATGAAGATGGGCTGTCCTGGCCTCCTTTGAGCCACGCCACAGCATGAGCAGTGTGCAAGTCTGGGGACTCAGTTCCCGTAACGCCGGCAGTGGTCATCGTTCCTTCTTGGTGGCGGCAGCGGGGAAGACGGCGTGAAAGTGCAATATTGCACTAAAGTGTTTTTGACATTGATGACAACTTCATTTGTGTTTCTAACCACATGCTCTAAGTGTTAGCAGCACCGATTAAGCTATAAGTGAAGCATGGATGGTTATTTCCTCTCTTATTGGAAAAAGGGAAAGCCGTGCGCTCAAGAAAAGAAGAGTACCTTAAAGTTTTCTTATTTCTTGAGTCCTTAGGTAATCCGCACTATTCAGAGGGGTGCATCATGAAAACATCCGGGAATCATATTACATTCTCACACTGATATAAAATTCCTAGTGCCAAGTTTCTGTTCAGGCCGGAACTTCCGGGACGGCCGGAACTTCCGGGGACCGGATGTCCGAGAAGGGTTCGGGAAGCTTCCGGGGTACCTAGAGAAACTGCATGTCGGATTTCGGGTTCCGGCAGACCCTTGAGGTTCGAACACTGGGTGCGGCGGAGATCCAACCTCCACCGTCTCGCACCTCGCCCGAATCAGCTGGGACCTAAACTACTAAGCGGAACAGCACAAGAGACACGAGATTTATCTTTGGTTCAGGCCACCATTGTGGTGTAATACCCTACTCCGGTGTGTGGTGTGGTAGATCGCCTCTTGGGCTGATGAGGAACAATACAAGGAAGACCAGCCTCATGAGGGTCTGTTCTTGGCGGGTGCGATGAACTGCTAGGTGGGGTTCGATCGCTCTAGCTCTTGGTTTCTTGATGAGGATTCGGATGTCTCCATACAGGGGTGGGTACTCCTATTTATAGGCGAAGGCCCCAGGCCTCTTCCCAAATATTGAGCGGGAAGGGCACCAACAATTGGCGATTTTGAAGGGGAACATCGGGTACACTTATCCCGACTAAAGTTGGTCCTCGCTTTGCCAAAGGCTCTGGTGATGACGCCTTTGCTTGGGCTCCACGATGACTCCTTCCGGCCGTTGAGCTGGTCTTGGTCTTGTTGCACCGAAATGGATGCCTTTGCTTGATGCTCTCGCCGCGCTTGCTCCCTTTGCACCAAAGAGGAAAGGAGGACACTGGGCTGGCACCCAATGGCGCCCTTGGTGCGTCATGGCTTGCGTCATGGGCACCTCGCGAGGTACCCTGCCTTGAACTCTCCGCCTCCTCATGAGCCAGCCTCGACGAGGCCGTGCTCGAGGAAGCTCCTTGTCATCCGCACCATGAGGCTTGGCCCCTCGCGAGGGTCTTGAGCTTGCGTTGATGAAGATGGGCCGTCTTGGGCCTCCTTCGAGCCACGCCAGCAGCCGAGCAGAGCAAGTCTGGGACCCCGTTCCCAGAACGCCCGACCTTGCACTTTGTGCAACCTCTCTGTAGCCTGAACCTCGCGGACCACGGCCCGAACTTCCGAGTCAGGAACTTCAGGCGGCGGAACTTCCGGGCACCGAAATTTCCGTCCCCTGTTTCAGCAGCTTCCGGGGTACTACTGAGTGGTGCAAACTCTCTGTGTAGCCCGGAACCTGTCCGGAACTTGGCCAGAACTTCCGGTGTCCGGAACTTCCGTCTGTGTCCGGAACTTCCGGGCTACGCAGAAATCTACCTCCAATGGCCAGATTTCATCCCCACCTATAAATAGTCTTGTTCTTCCTCACGAAGGGGTTGACGACTCCATTTCTCTCTCCTCCCTTCCTAGCCAACCAAAGCTCTTGATCTTTTGGGAAGCGAAGTAGAAGTGCTCGATCTACACATTCACCAAAGCGAAAGTTGATTCCCCGTTGTTTTTGTGGTGCTTCTTGTTACTCTTGGAGGTTGGAGATTCCTAGGCGGTAGGAGTGCTCCGAGGAATCGACCATTGTGATTTCCGGAAAGTTTGTGAGGGTTTGGAGACCACCCCAAGGTCTACCACTAGTAGTTGAGAAACGCCTTCGTGGTGTTGTCTCAAGGAGAGAATAGGGTGAGCCTTCGTGGCGTTGGTGTGCTTTCGTGGTAACATCCACCTCTCTAAACGGTGACGTAGCTTCCCTCCAAGGAAGTGAACATCGGCATACATCCTCGTCTCTGGAGTTGCGGTTATTCCTAACCCTAACTCTCTACTTGTGGTTACTTGTCTCTTAGCACTTACTTATCTCATCTTGTGCTTGCTTACTCATATATTTGTGTCACTTGATTATCTTGCTTAGCTCATTAGTATCATACTTGCAATTGTTAGGCTCACTTTCATTTTCCGCATTATTGCCTAAAATTGCTTAGTAATAATTAAAATTTGTAATTGTACCTATTCACCCTCCTCTAGGTCATCTCCATCTTTTCAATTGGTATCAGAGCCTCGTTCTCTATTCTAGTGGCTTAACTGCCCTAGAGTGAGATGAACCCGGATGGGACTCCCCTGGTTGTAGATCCTAAGGATAAAGGCGAAGCTTCCTCTGAAGTCAAGTCCTCCCTTGCTAAGCAAAATGAGGAGCATGATGCTTCTCTTGAGGCCTTGGTCCAAATGAGATTAGCCACATTGTCCATGGTGCTTGCACCACTCTCGGGTGGTGCTGCTTCAAGGCCAACTGTGCCTACTCCATCACTTGGTCAACAACCTCCTAGCAATGAACACGCCAGTGTTCCTTGGCTTTATGCAAGAACTCAGGTTGAGAAACCAAGATATAATCCTCAAGGCAAACCTCCTTTGCTTAGTGCCACTTCCGATTTTGCTTTGTGGAGAGTTGCTATGCAGGATCATCTTCGACATGGAAACAATGAAATCTTTGGAGATCATTGAGTATGGCTATCATGTGGTTGATCCAAAGAACCCCACACCAAGAGAAATATATGACAAGAACCTCAATGACACTGCAATCATGTGGATAAGGAGAGGTATGAATGAAAAGCAAAGGAGACCGTTCATACACATCACAAGTGCCAAGGAACTATGGGAAAGTGTTATGCGATCCAAGTGGCACTTCTACCCTCCGGAGTGCTCAATATGAAATTGCCAAGGGCAATTGCAAAACTTTTGTATGGAGAAAGGTGAAACCCCAATCAACTCCATGAGCGTCTCATGACTCTCACTGCTGATATTGAGTCATGTGAGTGTGACAAGACACAAGATGGATTCAACATGACTAAGAGGTTCCTTGTGGATAAGTTACTTCATGCTCTTGCTCCATTTCACCATCAAATGGTGTGGGACATAAGACAACACCATACCTTCAAGAAATGACTACAGATGACATCGTATCCACATTTCAACTATTTGAAGAGTCAAACACTAATGCCACAAAACATCTTGCCATGCATGGTTCCCCATCATCAAAGATCAATCTTGCATTGAAGGCCAAGCATGTATGTGAAGATGAACAAAGTGAAGAAGAAGAAGAAGATGATGATGATGAAGATGGTGATGAGATTGAATCCGACGAGGGCCCTTCATATGAAGACATGGCTCTTTTTGTCAAGAAGTTTAGCGTGGGAAAATTCAAAGGAAGATTTCAAAAGAAGAAAGTAAGAAAATGCTACAACTGTGAAGAAACCAATCACTTATCCAATGGGTGCCCTTATGAGAAGAGAGAAGATAAACCAAGGTTTCCCAAGACCTTTCCCAAGAAGAAGTTGCCAAATCCTTTGAACTCCAAGCTCAAGAAGAGAGATGGAAAAGCAATGGTTGCTCAAGAAGAATCCGATCCGGATGATGTTAGTGGCGTTGCCGGAGTTGCTCAAGACTCTCAAAACACTTTAAGATTAGTAAACAAGAGTGGTGATGTGGTCACCTACAACTACATGAAAGACGACAAGGGCAACGCTCACAAGTGCCTAATGGCAAAGGCCGTGGTAGAAGATGGAGAGGACCAAATCTCTCCTGACAAGGTCAAGGTAACTCCACGATCAAATCCTCCTCTTTTCACTCCTTCTACTCCTAGTGATGAGTATCTTGATGCGGAGGATAGTTATGAGGATGATGATCTAAATGATCCTATGCTTGCTAAACTTAATAAGTTCATGTGCTCCCTCAAAGGAAAGAAGCTCACTATGTTTCGTATGCTTATGGAGATGGTGAGTAAGCACACCATCACCATTAAGGAACTCGAAACCCTCGTCACCGAGGAAAAGGAAAAATGTGAAATCCTTGAGCGGAAAGTCCAATATGAGGAAGCACGAAATGATGAACTATGCTTAAAAATTGGTGAAAATATTGATGTTCATACTAAAGATCTTGCCTCCTTGAAAAAGGCTATTGGCTCTTGTGAAGAGTTGATGAATGATAAAAGTAAGCTTGCGAAGTCTCATTCTTCTCTCTCTAAGGATTGCGAGCTTCTATCCGTGTCTCTCAAGACTAAGTAAGAAGAGCTCACCCTTCTCACAAAGAGTTTTGAGACGCTCAAACTTACTTATCTTGAAACTCTAGCTAAGGCTTACTCGTCTCCTATTATCAATGTTGATGCTTGTTCTACTAACTCTAGTAGTGATCTAGCATCTATTCTTGAGGAGAATCGTTTTCTTAAAGCTCAAATCGAGAAAGGGCTCATGACATGTGCTCAAGGGCAAAAGAACCTTAATGAGGTGTTGAGCCAACACAATGAAGTGTTCGCCAAAGAGGGACTCGGGTTTGACCCAAGCACAAGCAAGAAGAAGGCGATCCTCTCAAAAGTGCACCACCCCTCTAAAAGAAACTTTTGTACGAGAAGGGCACAAGGAGAAAGGTAAGGTTGTAAGTGGGAAGGCCACAAGGGGCATGCCCACTCTCAACAAGCCAAAAGAGTTCATGCCTCCATCCTATGTACTTCGTAAGACTAAGGATGGAGAAGTTTATGCAAAGTTTGTTGGTCCTCGAAATGCATTTTTATGCTATTTGGGTCCCTAAGACCCTTGTGACTAACTTGAGAGGTCCCATTGCAAAATGGGTGCCTCTAACCAAGTAAAAAAATTGTGTGTAGGTTGCCTTCTCCGGTGGAGTAAAATGGGTGATTGATAGTGGATGTACCAATCATATGACCGGAGATAGCAAATTGATCTATGATTTCATGGAAGCTATTCAACCATTTATGAGCATTATGTTTGGTGGAGGGTCAAAAGGACAGGTACTTGGGTTGGGGAAGGTGGCTATCACAAATGACATGTCTCTTGCAAATGTCATGCTTGTCCAATCCCTTAAATATCATTTGCTTTCTGTTCGTCAATTGGCTTCTGTTGGTTATGATACACTATTTGGACTAACAGATGTGAATGTCTTTAAGAGAGATACTCTCGAAGTGGCCTTTGTTGGAGAGTTGGATGGCAACCTTTACACGGTTGATTTCTCGAAAGAGAGTACATTCCATGCAACTTGTCTAATGGCCAAGGCCGACAAGGGGTGGCTATGGCATCGCCGGCTAGCCCATGTCGGCATGAGGAATCTTCAAGATCTCTTAAAGGGCAATCACATCCTTGGACCAACAAATGTCTCTTTTGAGAAAGATCGTGTGTGTAGTGCATGCATAGCCAGGAAGCAACATCAATCAAAGCACCCACCCAAGAACATTGTGTCTACTTCAAGGCCTCTGGAGCTTCTTCATGTGGACCTCTTTGGGCCTCCTTCGTGGGATAGTCTTGGTGGGAAAAAGTATGGACTTGTCATTGTTGATGATTACTCAAGATATACATGGGTGTTTTTCCTCAAGTCCAAGGACGAGACGAACATCACCTTCATTGATTTTGCCAAGCAAGCACAACGCAAGTTTGACAAAGAAATCTTGGCAATAAGAAGTGACAATGGACCTGAGTTCAAAAACTATACCTTGGAAGAATTCCTTAGTGATGAAGGGATTGTGCATCAATATTCAACTCCATATACTCCTCAGCAAAATGGTGTAGCCGAAAGGAAGAACCGTACCCTTGTGGAGATGGCAAGGTCCATGTTGGATGAATACAAGTCACCACATAGTTTTTGGCCCGAAGTTGTCAACACTGCATGCCATGCATCAAACCAGCTCTTCCTCCGCACTATATTGGAAAAGACTCCATATGAGCTCCTAACTGGGAACAAGACAAATGTCAAGTACTTTCGTGTATTTGGGTGCAAATGTTTCATCCTCAACAAAAGAGAACGGTTAGGAAAATTTCAATCCAAAACAATTGAGGGCATATTCGCTGGCTATGGATCAAACTCTCACGCATATAGAGTCTACAACAAATCCAATGGATGTGTTGTAGAAACTTGTGACGTGGTGTTTGATGAATTTAATGGCTCCCATGGGGAGCAAGTTGATCTAAGTGATGTAGGTGAAGAAGATTCCTCTCAAGATATTTTAACCATGGGTGTTGGTGCACTTCTTCCAATGGAACAAGAACCTCATGATGATGAAGAAGAAGAGGGAAGTCTCACACATCATCAAACTACTTCAACACCCCTACCATCACAAACTCCTATTGTTCAACCGATGCCCTTAGTCCAAGTACAAGAAATGATCAAGTTCCTCTTTATGAGAATCTTCAAGAACAAGATCGTCATCAAGGGCAAGAACAAGAAAGTCCAATCATTGATGATGAACCTCAACAAATGCAACATGTACAAGAAGATCTTCCACCACACATTAATGATTCGTATGTTGAGGACGTGGATGACGGACATGAAGTTGAACCTCGCGAAACCTTAACCTCCATCATGCCTCGTGTGGCCGGTCGTGTTGATGTTGATAAAATCCTCACCGGCATATCGGAAGGTAGAGTCACTCATAAACAATTGACTAACTTTTGTGCTCACTTCTCGTTTGTGTCTAGTGTTGAACCTCTCAAGGTACAAGATGCATTGATGGACATCGATTGGCTCGTTGCCATGCAAGAAGAGTTAAGCAGTTTTGAATGCAACCAAGTGTGGTCATTAGTCAAGAGACCAACTACGGAACACAATGTCATTGGAACAAAATGGATTTTCAAGAACAAGCAAGATGAGAATGGTATAATCATCCGCAACAAGGCAAGGTTAGTGGCTCAAGGGTACTCACAAGTTGAAGGTTTGGACTTTGGTGAGACCTTTGCCCCCGTTGCCCGTCTTGAATCCATTCGCATCTTACTTGCTTATGCTGCTTTCAATGGATTTACATTGCATCAAATGGATGTGAAGAGTTCTTTCCTTAACGGTCCTCTACAAGAAGAAGTATATGTGTCAAAACCACCTGGGTTCGTTGATCCCGATCACAAATACTATGTGTATAAACTTCATAAGGCTCTGTATGGCCTCAAACAAGCACCTCGTGCTTGGTATGATCATCTTAAGAAGTTTTTACTCGATGATGGCTTTGTGAGAGGGGTGATCGATCCCACTCTTTTTACTAAGAGGGACAAGGGTGATTTGATCTTATGCCAAATCTATGTAGATGACATAATTTTTGGTTCTCCTAACATTCATTTGTGCAAAAAGTTTGCGGACTCCATGACCAAGAATTTTGAAATGTCACTCAATACGGATTTGAAGTTCTTTCTTGGATTTCAAATTCAACAATTTCAAGAAGGAATTTTCTTGTCTCAAGCAAAATACCTCAAGGATATCCTAGAAAAGTTCGGCATCTTGATGCTAGTCCATGTAAGACACCCATGCCAACCAAAATTGTACTCATGAAGACACCAACGGTATCCCTTTTGACCCATCTAAATACCGCTCTATGATTGGTTCATTGCTTTATCTTTGTGCATCTAGACCGGACATCATGTTTAGTGTATGCATGTGTGCTAGATTTCAAGCTTCCCCTAGGGAAAGTCATCATAAGGCGGTTAAGCATATTCTTAGATACCTTGTTCACACCCCAAAGTTGGGTCTATGGTACCCCAAGGATGCTAAGTTTGATCTCATCGAATTATCTGAATGCGGATTGGGCTGGAGACAAGGTGGATCGTAAGTCCACATCTGGTGCATGTCAGTTTCTTGGACGATCCTTGGTAAGTTGATCCTCGAAGAAACAAAATTGTATTGCTCTCTCTACCGCAGAAGCTGAATACATTGCTGCCGCGAGTTGTGCAACTCAGTTATTGTGGATGAGGCAAACTTTGAAGGATTACGGTATCACCTACAGACATGTGCCTCTTCTATGTGATAATGAAAGTGCCATCAACATTGCTGAGAACCCCAAGGATCATCTCCGCACCGAGCACATTGATATTAGATATCACTTCTTGAGAGATCATGTTGAGAAGGGTGATATTCACATTGATCACATTGGTACAGATTTGCAACTGGCAGTTATTTTTACTAAACCATTGGATGAAGCAAGGTTTTGTCGACTTAGGCGTGAACTTGGTATCTTGGAGCTTGACAACATTATGTGAAATCTAGTACCCATTCATGCATTTTCATAATGTCTAGATGTAGGCATGTATTTAGGGGGAGACATTCAACCCATGAGTTATCTCACCCTATATGATGCATAAATAAACCAAACACTCTCAAAGTTACCATGTTATCACTTTGTGACCTAGTACTTTAAATGATGGAGTTGTGATGTTGGGCTCAAGGTTAAAATCTTCGCAGTACCAAGTCACACATACTCAAACATGGTGTACTCGCCCACCGCCCTCTCCTAGAGAGGTTGGACTTAAAATCTTCATTTCTTTTTCTGTGTGTTTGTCCGGTGTTTTTCTCTCTATTTGAGTGTTCTCGTTGTTGCTCTTGTGTTTTGCCCCTAGCCTCTCTCATCTTAAAACCATCTGATCTTTATCTAGTGCACAAGCTTCAAATCATCTCCACATAAATGTTGATGTGGTGTGTGGTGTCGTGGGAGCTTTCGGACCCCCTCCCTCTAGTTCTCAGGAGTTCAGAGAGACTGTAATCTCTCTGGATATCCCGGAACTTCCGGGGTGGGGCCCGGAACTTCCGGCATTGCCCGGAACTTCCGGGCGTCGCGAGTCGTGGGCACATATCATGGGCAGGGGATAACCAAGGGGTTCCTTTTCCCCCCTTCTCCTCTGTTCCACTGCTCTCTCGCCCTGCGGCGCCCCTCACCCATCGGCGACTTCCTGGCGAGCTTTCGGTCCCCGGAACCTCCGACCCCTTCTTCCCCTTCATCGTGCTTGGAGGGGATCTGTCCTCTCCACCATCTCCATGGAGGAAGGTAACCTAAGCTTCTCTCTGCTCTCCCTAGTTTCCTAGGGATTGTAGGCTACGCTTATGGTTCTAGGATAAACACAAACTTCACACTCTCAAGCCCTGCATCCACTTTAGATCTGTAGTGCTCCATGACATTCATTTCTCGATTGGTCGATCCATGCCCGTCCCATGCTTAGATTCGGAAGGAACCTTGTGACCATGCTGGTGCCCGGAACTTCCGGGTAGGCCGGACCTTCCGGCCTCGCTAGGGTTTCCGTGTTCCGGCTGGGCCGGTACTTCCGTGGGCCAGAACTTCCGGGTTCCCCGGAACTTCTGGTTTCCGGAAATTCCGTCCCTCCCCGGAACTTCCGGCCTAAGCAGAGTTCTGTCAAAATTTTCGACCAGTGAGATTCTTTGATTTTCTTTTTTTTATGCTTGTGTACTTATTCTATCCCCATGCTATTCTCTATCTCTGGTAGCAGGAGGGTCCGGTTCGCGTGCTCACTCATCCAAGGTATATGAACGAAAAACCAAAGCTAGGGTCAAGAAGACAACAGCTGTTGTTTTGGGGCGTGAGAACATGTTTGTTGCCATCCCGAGGAAGATCTCGAAATTTGGAGACAGTGCATCTCCTCCTCCTGCTCCCGCCCACTCCAAGAAGCGGAAGACCACTTCCAAGAAGGCAAAAGCGCAAAATGTACAACCTCCTCCTCCTGAGCAAGTCACCATGAAGGAAATGCCCGCACCGGAGTGGATTGCTCTGCGTCGTGTGAATCCCTATCGTCAAGACCGTGATCATGTGGCTGATTCCAAGTTTTGGACACTTTTCTAGCAATGCAACTATGAAGAGATTTTTTCTCAGTTCGTCAACAATTGTGTCATCCAGAAGAGTATCAACATTGCTCACTTTGACAAGACTCCAACAAACTCAGCTTACTTTGAGGGGATCCAGAACATGTGTGTGAAGCTCAACCTCCTTCCACTCATGCGCTTTCAACATGATGTGTCTCCGCCTCTTGTGGCTCAATTCTATGCCACTTTGTGCATTTTGGGACTGATATGCAGCGCACTCTTACTTGGATGAGTGGTACTGAGAAGTTCTCTGCTCCGTTCTCCGTGCTGGCTGGTCTTCTGGGCTATGAGTACACTGACATTACTGCTGACCGTGGATACAAGATTCACGACAAAGGGGTCTTCCAAGCTATTCACTTGGATGATTTGTATCCTCCATCCGGAAAGGTTGGATCTGTTGGTGATCTTCTGCCTTACTATGACATCATGCACCGTATCTTTCGAGAGATCCTTCCGGTCAAGGTGGGTGACAAGAACAAGACTCGTGGCCACCTCATCAACCTTCTTCACTTCACGTGTCATAACTCCGAGCAAGGCCCCATTGATGTGATGGACTTTATGTGGCATGAGATGTATAGTGTGGTAATGAACCGCAAGGTTCCTATCTATGCTCCGTATATTACTGCTTTGATTGCTGAGATTGCTCCGGAGGCACTTGCGGGTCGGCGTCTGACTGGCCACTTTAGTGTGAACTTACTTGTTAGGAAGGGCAAGGCAACTGCTCATGAGGGTGAAGATGAGGAGGAAGAGGAGCTACATGCTGGAAATCCACACCACATTGAGCTTCGTCCCCGCTCACATACTTTTCATCATGGGGAGCCCAGTGACTCCGGGTCCAAGAAGAGCCACAAAATTTGGCGTCTTCTCAAGAACATGTTTTGTCTTCAACAAGATATGCATAAAAAGCAGTGGGAGGAGCACAAGTCTAGGAAGGAGAGCATCAAGGCTCTTAAGGATGGTATGCGTGCATCTGGTATGAACATTCCTCACGGCTCCGAGTCTCATGTGACTCCTTTTGAGAAGTACCAGTCCAAGTTTGCTCGGTTTGATGTTGAAGCCGACAATGAAGCCTCTTCTCACCGCCCTCATGGCTCAGATTCTTCTGGAGAGTCGTCTGAGGACCCTTCTGCGTCCCTCTCCTAGGGGGTGTTTGTGCATTCCTCCATCTTCCCTTTTTGCCATCTAGGTGACAACAGGGGGAGATATTGTGGTGCTTGATAGGGCTTATTGCTTGATAGGGCTTATCGTTTTATCTTTGTTTATCTGCCTATTTACCGATGTTCCTTGAACCTTTGTTTTTATTTGCCTTCATTTGAATTTGAATTTGAACTTGCTATTTGAACCTATTTATGTGCCGTTAATTAATCTATCTGTGTGTGAGAAACTTATGGCAAGGAGGTTACATGGCATATTCTATTTGCTCATATTGTAAGAGATATCTATCAGGCTAAGATTATATCTATATCTGTACCCTCACTATGAAGAACAAAGGTTAGTAAAGTGTTCTATGTCGATATATCAGTCTTGTGTGGGTATGTACAGTGATAGGGGGAGAATCCTCTATCCATGTCATTTCATTTCAAATGCAATCTTAAAATAAGGCATGGGTTGTGGGGGAGTACCTCTCCTATCATTAAAGTTGCTTAAGTCTGTATACACTTTATGAGTTTACCCTTTCAAGCATTGTTGTCATCTATGTCAAAAAGGGGGAGATTGAAAGTGCAATATTGCACTAAAGTGTTTTTGACATTGATGACAACTTCATTTGTGTTTCTAACCACATGCTCAATGTTAACAGCCCCGATTAAGCTAAAAGTGAAGCATGGATGGTTATTTCCTCTCTTATTGGAAAAAGGGAAAGCGGTGCGCTCAAGAAAAGAAGAGTAGCTTAAAGTTTTCTTATTTCTTGAGTACTTAGGGCATCCGCACTATTAAGAGGGGGTGCATCATAAAAACATCCAGGGAATGAACTTACCTTCTCAGATTGATCTAAAAATCCTAGTGCCAAGTTTCTGTTCAGGCCGGAACTTCTGGGGAACGGAATGTCCGGCAAGGGTCCGGGAAGCTTCCGGGGTACCCAGAGAAACTGCACTTTTGTGCAACCTCTCTGTGTAGCCCGGAACCTCGCCGGACCCTGGCCGGAACTTCCGTAGCCCGGAACTTCCGGGGCGGCCGGAACTTCCGGGCACCGGAATTTCCGTCCCCTGTTTCAGCAGCTTCCGGGGTACTACTGAGTGGTGCAAACTCTCTGTGTAGCCCGGAACATGGCCAGAACTTCCGGTGTCCAGAACTTCCGTGCGTATGCGGAACTTCAGACTCTGGAAATCTGCCTCCAACGGCCAGATTTCATCCCCACCTATAAATAGTCTTCTTCTTCCTCACGAAGGGGTTGACGACTCCATTTCTCTCACCTCCGTTTCAGGACCTCGATTTCTTGGAGATCTCCTTCCTAGCCAACCAAAGCTCTTGATCTTTTGGGAAGCGAAGGAGAAGTGCTCGATCTACACATTCACCAAAGTGAAAGTTGATTCCCCCTTGTTTTTGTGGTGCTTCTTGTTACTCTTGGAGGTTGGAGACTCCTAGGCGGTAGGAGTGCTCCGGCGAGGAATCGACCATTGTGATTTCCCCTGGAAAGTTTGTGAGGGTTTGGAGACCACCCCAAGGTCTTCCACTAGTGGTTGAGAAATGCCTTCGTGGTGTTGTCTCAAGGAGAGAATAGGGTGAGCCTTCGTGGCGTTGGTGTGCCTTCGTGGTAACACCCACCTCTCTAAACGGTGACGTAGCTTCCCTCCAAGGAAGTGAACATCGGCATACATCCTCGTCTCTCGGAGTTGCGGTTATTCCTAACCCTAACTCTCTACTTGTGGTTACTTGTCTCTTAGCACTTACTTATCTCATCTTGTGCTTGCTTACTCATATATTTGTGTCACTTGATTATCTTGCTTAGCTCATTAGTATCATACTTGCAATTGTTAGGCTCACTTTCATTTTCCGCATTATTGCCTAAAATTGCTTAGTAATAATTAAAATTTGTAATTGTACCTATTCACCCCCCCCCCTCTAGGTCCATCTCGATCCTTTCAGCGGGTCCCTCCAAGCGCCCTCGTGAGGTTGGTCCTGCCAGTGGTCCTCACGAGGCCGGTCGCGCCACTCCTGGCGCGGGCCACGGTCTTCCCAGCGTCCGCCTTCGCGGCCGTAGCCCCGGTCGTTGCGTTCGGGTCGTCGACCGTAGCGTCCTTCTCGTATGGCTCTGAGCTCTTGGCAGTCGCTGGTGTTGTGGGTGTTCAGGTTGTGGAAGGAGCAGAACGGTCGGCCGTTCTTGGACGACTCAGGCTGATCTCAGCCTCGCTTGGTGTCGGGCTCCGCTGCAAGCACTACTACCTCTTTGCGCTTCACGTCCTTGGCCTTGGCCTTCTTCTCCTCCGCTCCCGCAGCTGGCAGCTCAAGGAGAGAGAGGCGCCCCTCCTCAGCTCTTACGCACTTGGTCGCCAGGTTGAACAACTCCTGAGATGTGCAAAGCTCCTCGTGGATAGCGAGCTCTTCCTTCATCTTGACGTCACGGACGCCGTCTGAGAACGCGAAGATGATGGCTTCGTCCGTGACCTTGGGGATCTTGAGGCGGGTGTTGTTGAAGCGCTGGATGTACTTCTGGAGGGTTTCTCCTGGTTGTTGCTTGATGCGGCGCAGGTCACCCGCGACCGGTGGGCGGTCGCGAGTGTCCTGGAAGTTGGCGACAAAGCGGTCGCGCATCTCGTCCCAGGAGGAGATCGAGCTGTGCTGCAGGTTCAGGAGCCAGGAGCAGGCCCCATCCTTGAGAGCCATGGGAAACCAGTTCGCCATGACTTTTTCATCACCGTTGGCCGCTTCGATGCTTAGATCATAGAGCTGCAGGAACTCCGCGGGGTCGGCGGTGCTGTCGTAGCGAGGAGGCAGGTCTGGCTTGAACTTGCCTGGCCAGGCGACGCTACGCAGCTCGGGGGTGAAGGCGCGACAGCAGGCCGTGGTCGCCGGGGCCCGCTTCTGAGGCGGAGCTTGATCTTGGCGAGGTCCGCACTACGCCACTGCAGGCGGCACGCGGTCATGACGAGGCGGCGCGGGGAGCGCCGGTGCAGCTTCTTGCAGCCGCGGGATTTCTTGGCAGCTTCTTTCTTCACGCGCGGGCGCCGGGCGCGGTGGATCACGCCGCGGAGGCGCGCGCCTTGGTGCCAAGGCACCGTCTTGGGGTTGAGGTGGTGGAGGTACGCCATGAGCCCCGTCGCCTGCGGCTGGTTAAGGGGGAGGCAGAGAGTGGGACGGTGCCGGAGAGCCCCCTGTGGTGCGGACAAGCTCGGCGACGCGATCGAGCCACTCCTCGTAGAGGTCGTCGACGGGGCGGTAACGCAGGAGCTCGTTCGCTGCAAGGAGCGCGACCCATGCCTCCATGGGAGCGCGGTGCGCGCGAGACGAAGAACCAGCAGGAGTCAATGACGGAGTAGCGGTGCGGCCGTCCTGCCGCACCGAAGGATGGAGCGAGGACGCCTGCTGCTCGTTCCCCGCCGGGCCAGTGGCAGCGTTGGCGACGGGAGACGGAGAACGACGAGGTGGCCCGCCTACGGGAGCCGTCTGAGCGACGCGGGCGGAGAGGGCAGCCCGACGCTCAGCTCGAGCACGGCGAGCATCCGCCATGGAAACGATGGAGCGATGGAGCAACGAACTGATGGAAGGGAGAACTACGGTGCACCCCTACCTGGTGCGCCAAATGTCGAATGTGGGGTTCCGGCAAACCCTTAAGGTTCAAACACTGGGGTGCGCGCGAAGTCTTTCCCTCCTACCGATCTATGCTCTAGCTCGCTAGGATCTTGCGGACGAACTCGACGAACTTACGACACAGAGAGACACAAGGTTTATACTGGTTTGGGCCACCGATGTGGTGTAATACCCTACTCCAGTGTGGTAGTGGTGGATTGCCTCTCGGGCTGATGATGAACAGTACAAGGGAAGAACAGCCTCCTGAGGTTGAGGTGTTCTTGTGCGTATGAACTTGTGGTGTGATAGTTCGATCTCTCCGTTTGTTCGGGATCTCCCCCTCCTACTGTGGTGGCTAGTCCTATTTATAGAGGCCCTGGTCCTCTTCCCAAATATCGAGCGGGAAGGGAGCCAACAACGACGGGCAAATTTGAAGGGGGACAGCTAGTGCAAGCTATCCTGACAAAAGCGGTCTTCGCCTACGAAAAGCTCTGGGGTGACGTCGTCTTGGGTTCCACGATGACCTCCGCCTCGCCGTCCTCCTGATCTTGGTCTCGTTGCACCAATATGTCAACCTTTGCCTGATGCCTCGGTACTCTTCGCCTGTGCTGGCTTCCTTAGCACCAAAGAGAAAATGGGGACGCTGCACGCACTAGCGCCCGCCTGGCATCGTTCGTCATGGCTCACGTCACAAGAGCCTCGTGAGGTTCGCCCCGCCTTGATATCTCTGCTCCTCGTGAGCCTGCCTAGCTGGGCCACTCCAGAGGAGGTCTTGCGTTGTCCGCCTCGCGAGGGTCTTGGATGCCTTGTTGATGTAAATGGGTCGTACGGCCTGCTGCTTGGCCGCGCGGTGGGTCGCAGGCAGGCAAGTCTGGGGACCCCCGTTCCCAGAACGCCGACAAGACTGATAAAATATTATCATTACTTCCTTCAAATTTAATAAGTGGTGCAACCACAATGTTATATTTCTGTAAATAAATGATTTAATTCAAGCTCCTTTTGTTCTCAGGATCATGCTCTCTTTAGGAACCTTTTGGCATAGTCAGCATTTGAACTTGCTAATCTTCGTTTATCATTGCAAAAGATTAAAATGGTCGAGTTACTAGTGTCCTATTGATATGTAGCACTCTTAACCATTAATTTTCACTGGCCAAGTCCAAAGCATGCACTGTTTAGAGATCTACTTCACTTGACATTCTCTAGTCCGTTCACTGTTCATGTTCTTGCTTTTGTCATATGCCTTTGCTTGAGGACAAGCAAAGATTTAATTGTGGGGAAACTTGATAAGCACATTTCATATATATAATTTTGGCACACAAACACACCATTTATTGTGATCCGACGATCCATTCTTGCTGTGAACTATGATATATTTGAATGAAAATCATATAAAAGATCATTTACTCGTCATTTGATTATTTTGCAAAAAAGTGCGCAAAGGCACTATAATCTTCAAGATTCGGACGAATTGGCCATTGAGAAGAGAGAAGGGCAGGAAAGAAGTGAAGAAAGGGACCTGAGCATGAAGGAAAGAAGAAACCGGGGGCCAAAACTAAAGATGGAGGGGATCGACTTGGGAAGAAAGAAGGAAAAGAGAGGGGCCAAATCAGAAAAGTGGGAGACTAGAGGAGGGGTCAAAATCCCTAGCAGCAGCCCCGATCCCCTTTTGGGCCTGGCATATCTCTCTCTCCCTCATCCCACCTTCTCCACCACCGGCCGCCGCCAAGGCCAAAGTGGCGTGGCCAAGGCCACCGCGCCAACAAAGACCCCCCACCACTAGCCGCTGCTCCACCACTTCACCATCGCCATCCATCCATCCATCACCCAGCGCCACCGCTGCACCATCCACCATCAGCGCCGCCACCTGAACCGCGAACCACCAGTAACCCACGCCGGCGCCATCCACCACTTCTACTCTTCCCTCTTGCTTCGCCCCTGCTGCTTCTCTTTTTCCCCACGCCTCTACTGCTGCATCTCCCTTGCCACGTCCCTGGCCCTTCTTCTCTTCCTACTGCTGCTTCTCCCTTCTCCAACCTCCTGCTGCTGCCTCCTTCTTCTCTTGCCCTGCTGCTCTTCCTCCTCCTCCTTCCGCTGCTTGCTGCTTCTTCTTCCTCCCTTCTCAATCTGCTGCTACTACTCTTCTCCTTACCTCGCTGCTGCACTTCTCCTTCTCCTAACCTTGCTGCTGTTCACCTCTGAATCATCACCACTCTTCTGCTCTCTCTCCCTCTCTGTTGCTCTTCTCTGAATCCCGTACTGCTGCTCCTCCTCTCTCCATGCCCCAGTTGCTGCTTCTTCTTTCTCTAATCTCCTGCTGCCATCTCTCTTTCTCCTTCTCTTCTCTGAATTTTCTGTTGTTTGTGACGAGTAGTCTGTAACATTCAGATTCTAAGAGTACTTGTTTCCTGTACTAGTTACTTCTGCTATCTATATTTAGTTGTTCAATACTACTCTGTTGATCTATGATACTAGTAAGTGGCTTGTATAATTTGTTTACTTGTGTAACCTGGATCATGGTGTGCTTATGTGTGTTCTGTAGTCCCTGTGTTAATTATGTTCATGTGAAAATATATATGTTTGTGTTGTGATATATTTCTGTCTCTGTCATAGCATTCTTTCTCCCCCTTTGTTACTTGTATGCTAGTAATATATGTGTTCATGTCCCGTTGCTTCCCTTTATGTTAGTGTTTTAGCGTCTTTAGTAAAACAAAAATACCAAAGGTACAGTGAGTTTCAATCTTAATCTCTCCATGCTGTTTGTCATTTTATTTGTCATCATCCTTGGTTATTTTAGGTTTATATTTTCTGCTATCATCATTTAAATTCTGCCACCTAGCTTTAGCCAAGCATTGTTGTCGTCGCCTAGTCCCTGTGGAGAACACGACACTCGCAGAATTGGGCGAAATACTCCACTTCAGTTTCAATTGATCAATGTGGATGTGTAGGTCGATGAATTCTTGTAGGGCGAGGCGCCCCGCGGCGACCGCGACCTCCAGGTGGACATTCTTCGTGGCGTCGGCAGGCGCAGGAGGCCACGGTGCTTGAAAGAGGTGTCGGCCATGGAGGCCGATTAGGGTGGCAGGCAATGAAGAGCCCGAGCGCGCAGGCTGGAGGAGTACAGGGATGTCGTCCACGAGCTTCTTGAGGACGGTGAACTTGTTGGTGGTGGCAACGATCATCTGGTCCAACTGAGAGTCGTAGTTGGCTTCGAAGGCGGCCATCCACCAGCCGATCGCCAACACCGTCTGGAGACGATCCTCGGCGCCATGCCGCAGGCCGGCGTCGTGGACCATCTGGCATAACCGATGGCTCCTCGCTCGCATCGCCGCCATGGGTTTGGAGTGAACACTTTTGCGCTTAGTTTAGGTGCTTAGCAAATGCTTAGGTGCGTACGATGTGGTAGATGCATTGGAATGGAGGGGCGCCTTTATATGAGTGCAAACTGCGTTGCATTCACATCATGCAGTCTCTTTTCCCAGTCCTCCTCCCATTACTTCCCTCATGCATTCACGATGCTAATTGAAGAAGGATGCATCATTGGCCGTTCAACATTTTGGGAACCCCTACCCCCTCCCTCATTTGCATCAAAGCCATACCGGGAACTGCGCCGCCCGCTGTCAAATCAAATAGTATCGTGCCGCCCGCTGTAAAATTGAATAGTACTACGCCGCCCACTGCACGCCCGGCTGAATACGTCTCCTCGCCTCCATCAAACCCCTCCATTAAACCTGCATGCAAACCGAGAAACCTACTCCGGCCACACGTCCATTCATGAGCGGGCCGGAATTAATAGCAACCCCGGCCGAGCTCCACCCATCCACCCTCAGTTTAAACGAGGCCCGACGCCGGCCAAACTGCTACCGTCCGCCCCATATTTAAACGAGGCCAGCCAAACAGTAGGCAAGAATTGCACCCCTCCGCCACTCCCCCATCTCCTCCTTCATCATTTTCTTCACTCTTCCGATGGCTTCCGATGAGCCGTTCTCCGGCATACTACCCGGCTGGGTGGCCCGCCGAGCCCTCCGGATATGGGCGAGGCCGCTCGGTGCTTCACCAACCTCGCTTGGCCCGACGGAGCCAGTTGCCGCCCCAAGCCGGCGCGTGGTTCAGCAACTTGCCGCTCCAGTTCAGCTCGGTGAGGAGTGGCAAGTTGCTCCACGCCGATACGGCGGCGAGCACGCCGGTACGGGCGTCGTCGCTGCCACTACAAAAAAAATACACTTCCGTGATGATACGTGTTTGTCACAGAATCAAGATAGTCATACCTGTGATGTCGTAGAAGTGTTCCATGACATTACCAAAATTATCATCACGGAAGTGTCCACTTCCATGACAATAAATCGCGCGTCACAGAAGTGCTTTCGTCAAGGGTGACCGACACGTGGCATCCACCGCAAGTAGAACGGCGTTAAGCTATCGGGTCCGGTTTTGGATCCGATAACCCGTTAACAGCCCGGACCACTGGGGATTTTCCACGTGTAAAATCATCATTGGCCGCAGGAAACACGTGTTGCCTCACCGTTGGGACAGATGTCATCCACTTATTGGACAGGAGGCGCCTATGATAGGTCGACACGTGGCACAGCCCAACAGTGGCCCATTTCGGTGAAAAAGTCCGGCCCAGTAAAAATTAGCAGGCCGGCCCATATAAGGCCTACTTGTGTCAGGTCCATTTAAGCCCACGACCCATACGAGATGTGCCAATTCGGCCCGTCAACGGCCCGTAAAGATTTGACACCATTGCAGCCCATCGTCAGTTCGAGCCCGTTAACAGCCCGCTACATATTTGGGCTCAATATCGGCCCAATGAGATTTCGGCCTGTTAATGACCCATTTAATGGATGGGCCAATTTTCAGGATGTACATCTTTCGGCCTTTTAGCGACCCATTTAAATGTTGGGCTAATTTCCAGCCCGGTGTGTCTTTCAGCCTGTTGACGGCCCATAAATCTGATGGGCATTTGTAGTCGGACCTGAGTTTCGGCCTTTTAGCGGCCCATTTAAGTGTTGGGCCAATTTTCGGCCTAGTGTCTCTTTCAGCCTGTTAACGGCCCATAAATCAGTTGGGCCATTTGTAGTCGGACCTGAGTTTTGGCCTTTTAGCGATCCATTTAAGTGTTGGGCCAATTCCCGGCCCTGTGTGCCTTTCGACCTGTTAACGGACCATAAATGAGTTGGGCCATTTGTAGTCGGACCTTAGTTTTGGCCTTTTATCGGCCCATGCCCTTCATGGTCCAATACCAGCCCGGTTTCTTTTTCGGCCTGCTAAAGGCCCACAACACAGTTGGGCCATTTACAATCTGATCGACTTTCAGCCTCTTAGCGGCCCATGCTCTTCATGGTCGATACAAGCCCATTGTCTCTTTCGGCCTGCTAAAGGCCTCATAAAGATAGTTGGGCCATATGTAGCCCAAACTTAGTAACGGCCTGTTAACGACCCGTGAAATAAATTGGGGCCACCTGTTGCCTGCTTCGATGTCGGACTGTTAACGATCCGGGTGGTAAGAGGGCCGACCATTAACTTTCGGCCTAGTAACGGCCCATTAACTTAATGGGCCCACTAAAGTTCGTACATGTCTTTAGGCCAAATTAGATAATTTGAGCCCATTACGACGAGCAATTATGCACAGGACCAAAACTGATCAAGCAAAGATACGACATATAGGGAATAACGTTGCACATCCAGCATATATTGCAGGAAATTACATCCACTGGGCAATCAAAGATTGATGCCAGTGCAAATAAATGAGCAGAACCTAACCATCTACAACGTCACAATCTGCAACCTCGGAATGAGATGACGCCCATAAGCATGTGGGCAAGTTCTTGCCGCTTTGCTACTGTCTCTGAAAACATTGATCAGTTGTTGTGTCGCACGACTCTGCACCTCTGATTCATCCACCATTTCCATCATTGCTTCAGCCATTAATTGGTTCACAAACATACATTTATTCCGTTGCATTCGAGACAGAGGTGGCGATTTTGGCAGGCTTGTATTATTGATAGTGGAGAGTGTCTCGACCACTGCATCATAACATAAATTAGGAAGGAAACCAAACAGAATAATCATGAGTTATTGCCATATTACCTGGCCTAGATTTACTGGAAAGAAACAATGGGGTTGCCTTGCTGTTTTCAGAGTTTGTCTTCTTATCTTCAGCAGCCTGCACAAAATTAACACACTAGCATTTCTATCATTGGCCAAGTCAGATAATAGGAAAGCAACATTGACACAACGAGCGTTTGGGCAACTAGCCTACACCAAATTAACACAATATGGCACAGCTATCATCAGCCAGGTAAGGTAGTACGAAAGCAACATTGACACAATGGGCAACCAGAGAAGCACTACAATTCAGTAATGTGCGTGATATGAGATAGTACATTCATGCAGCTCAGTATGCAAAACTATCAGGCAGTTTTCCTTACAAATATCAACATTGGCACCTTTAAAATTTTGCTACACCTAATTTTAGATCAGATAAAGGTTAGATTCACGCCGATTAACAAAATACATGTTGATGTAAAAATATAGTGATATACAACAGGTACTTACATCAGTAGTGGAGCACAGAGAATTCCCGCAAGATATTTTCCTCGAATACGATCCCAATGGAGGAAGTCTTCTATCGTTTAACCTTATTTTCTAAAAGAGAGATGGGTAAGAAACATGTAGAAAATATGATCGAGAATGCTATAAAATTTCATGATGCGAGGATACACACACGCTTCTTAGAATGGAGTTGACATTCTTTTGCTGGACTGGAGCGGACTAGTTCTTTGGCCACTGGAATCTGCTTATTATCAACAGGAGTTGGGTTTCTCTATGCTGGAGCAGTATCTATGAAAAATGGAGTTGGTTCATTATCTCCTGGCGTTTGGATCTTTTGCAAAGACCTGGTTTGTAACCCTTCAGATTCTAGCCGTCTTCCCCTTGCATGCCTTATATAGAAGAATGGTGATTCAGTTATAAAACATGCTACAACAGAGATGGAATAGGTACTGAAGAATAGAAAGGCATGACATATTGACATGTATTCCCTCCATCCGGGAATAAATGGATGGGTCTAGGCATATTTCAGTTCTAGATACATCCAGTTTTATCCATTTCTGCGACATTTAATCCGGACGGAGGGAGTATGATGTAAGAGCTAGGGATACGACAGGACAACACGGTAAAAAACACTGAAAAACCCTTGCAGAACCAAGGTATTCAAACCCACTGATATGAGATAGTACACTCATGCAGCTCAGGATGCAAAACTACCAGGCAGTTTTCCTTACAAAAATCAACATTGTGGCCTTTAATCATACATTTTGCTACAACTAAATTTAGATCAGATAAAGCTTGGATTCACGCCGATTAACAAACTACATGCTGATGTAAAAATATAGTGATATACAACAGGTACTTACATCTACATTGGAGCACAGAGAATTCCTGCAAGAATCTTTCCTCATAAACGATACCATTGCAGAAATTCTTCTATTTGTTAAGCTTATTTTCTAAAAGAGAGATGGGTAAGAAACATGTAGAAAATATTGTTTGAATCAGAATGATCGAATCCTTTCAACGATGGTTACATGTCCCCTTTTATATCTCCCGAAGAGACACGGCGATCCCTCGAGGAGCGTCAGTTCCAGGAGATCGAAGGGAGGCGTCGGTTGCGGGACAAACCGCAACGACGGTTTGGGCAAGGGGAGATTTTCCCCTAATTACAGAATTATTTTTAACACTCCCCCTAATCTATGCTTGACCATGTAGATCACCTTCACGATTGTCCGGGAAGCTCTATCATCTCAAAAGATTCTCCTTCAAAAATTCTTCATAAAATCTTTGATGAGGTCCTGAAAAATATACTCACAAAGAAAGATAGCATAATATGATGTCATTAAAATAAGGATATATCAAGAAGAGACTCCGACACTGCAAGTCCCTAAGTCTTCGCATACCAATTCCATGAACACATTTACGGAATGTAGAATTTGGTAGAGACTTGGTAAATAAATCAACAAGGTTGTCGCATGATTTGACTTGAGAATGCTTATTTCCGCTTTTACGAAGATTATGGGGAAAGAACCATTTAGGAGAAATATGCTTGGTGATATTACTCTTGATGTATCCTGTTTGCATCTCACAACACAAGCTGCATTATCTTCATAGATAATGGAAGGTGATTTTATCGAACCCATTCCACATGACTGTTGTATGTGGTTTATCATTCTGCGAAGCCATACACATTCGCATGTTGCTTCAAATAATGAAATTATTTCAGAATGATTGGTAGATGTTGCCACCAGAGTCTGTTTCGAAGACTTCCATGATATAGCAGTACCACCATGTAGGAACACAAAGCCGGTGCGAGATCCGGCGTTATGGGGATCGGACAAATAGCCGCATCTGCATACCCAAATACATCGAGTCTGATTGTTCGAACTGGAAAAATAGGCCAAGATCCTTTGTGCCTTGGAGATATCGAAAGATATTCTTCACTCCAGACCAATGACGTTTGGTGGGAGCTGCGCTATGTCTAGCAAGTAGATTAACTGCAAATGCAATATCAGGTCTTGTGCAATTTGCAAGATACATCAGCGCTCCAACAGCACTAAGGCATGGAACTTCAGGTCCCAACACCTCTTCTCCATCATCCCTTGGTCTGAACGGATCTTTCTCTACGTCTAGAGATCGAACCACCATGGGAGTTTTAGATGGATAGGATTTGTCCATATTGAATTTCTCCAATATTTTCTGGATATAGGCAGATTGGTGTACCATGATTCCCGAAGGAAGATGCTCAAGTTGAATACCTAAGCAAAATTTGGTTTTACCCAAATCCTTCATCTCAAATTCCATCTTTAGGTGATTGCGTGCTTCATCAATGTCTGGTGTGTTGCCGATGATGTTGAGATCATCAACATACACAAAAATGATGCAAAATCCTGTAGAGGACTTCTTGATGAAAACACATGGGCAATCACGCACTATTGGAGTAACCTTTACGAAGAAGGAACTCCTTTGAGTCGGTTGTACCACATCCGTCTGACTGCCTTAAGCCATATAATGACTTATTCAGCTTGACACAATACATGTTGCGTTTTGCATTTTTATTCGGGACAGGGATTCCATCAGGAACCTTCATATATATGTCCGAATCTAGTGACCCATAAAGGTATGCGGTCACGACGTCCATCAACTGCATAGATAGACGATTTTGCAATCGCCAAGGATATAAGATATCGGAAAGTGGTTGCACTCATTCTTTGGAGAATATGTTTGATGAAATCAATGCCGGGTTTCTGTGTGAAACCTTGTGCTACGAGCCTTGCTTTATATCTCACCATCTCATTGTTCTCATTCCGTTTTCGGAGAAAAACCCATTTGAATCCCACAGGGAAAACACTAGGAGGTGTAGGTATTGCTTCAGTGAATACCTTTCTTTTGTTAAGCGAGGCAATTTCTGCTTGGATTGCATCCTTCCATTTAGGCCAGTCGGAGCGCTTTTGGCACTCAACGATAGATCTTGGATCATGATCAGTGAGAAGGGTATCTGCAATCTTGTCAGCAAAATATATGTCGACAGTCGTAGTCTTACGGTCAAATAATTCTCCAGAATCAACATAGTTGATGGAAATTTCCTGCACCCCTAATGACTCTTCGTGATTTCCCAATACGATCGAGTCTGGGCGTTCCGATGTCCCAGTCAGTTTGTGCACACAGGAACTGGGTTGTGGAGGTTGCCCTTCCACTGGGTGTATACTACCCATCGTGTGTTTGTCAATGTTGAGTTGACCTGCATTTATCGACTCGAGGTTTTTCTCCTCGATTTCCTTTGCTGCTTGCTAGAAGCATGCTCGATTCGAGACCGTATTACTCCCCTCTTTTTAGGAATAGGGAGTTGAGTGGTTTTGTTGGTACCTCCACTCTTTCCGGTGCGTTTACGGCTGGGTTTAAGGATTTTGTAACACCTTTCAAATCGATGAACGAATCCGCAGATTATTTGCAAGATGTTGCAAATTAATGATCTTCGAACTTGAAGTTCGGTCTCTTGGGTACGTGGATCGAGAGGATGAAATGGAATGAGCATTCAAATCAATTCCGGGCATTCTTTACGGTACTTGAAATCTCCCCTAATGCGAAAAATGTTCCTCATTAAATATGCAATCAACGTGACGGGCTGTGAACAGATCCCCAGTCAGGGGTTCCAGGTACTTGATAATCGACGGCGAGTTGTACCCCACATCGATCCCCAACTTCCTGTGTGGGCCCATAGATGTCCATTGTGGTGGTGAGATCGGGATGTATGCAGCACATCCGAACTTACGCAGATGGGAAATGCTTGGAGGATTTCCACGTATCAATTCGAGAGGAAGAACTGTGATATGCGATTGGCCTCAATTGTATCAAGTCAACAGCGTAAAATAGCGTGACCCCAACAAGAGGTTGGCAAATTGCAATTCGTCAACAAAGGTCTTGCAATGAGTTTGATCCTCTTAATCAATGCTTCGGCCAAACCATTTTGTGTATGGACATATGGAACAGAGTGCTGAACTTCAATCCCCAAAGCCATGCAATAATCATTGAAAGCACGTGAGGAGAATTCTACAGCATTGTCCATTCGAATTGACTTAATTCAACTTTCAGGATAATGGGCTTGCAACTTAATGACTTGCCTCATTATCTTGGCAAATGCAAGGTTTCGTGTGGATAGAAGACACACATGTGACCATCGTGTAGATGCGTCAATTAGAACCATGAAATACCGGAAATGTCCAGATAATGGCTGAATGGGACCACAAATGTCTCCTTGAATACGTTCAAGGAACTGAAGTGGTTCAGCTTGTATTTTGAGGTGTGAGGGCCTCAAAATTAGCTTTCCGTGGCACAAGATGTGCACACAAAATCAGAAGATTGAGGAAATTTTGACTCAAGCAAATTATGACCAATGGAATTGCTAGTAATTTTCCTCATCATCCCTATTCCAGGATGGCCTAGGCGATCATGCCAGGTTTGGAATGCGTTAACATTCTGAAAAATTACTTTGTATGCAACATGTTCCACGGGTTTGATGTACGTATAGTACAAACCAGATGATAGAGAAGGAATTTTCTCATGTACCTTTTTGCCATATCCGTCATCTTTAGTAAAGAGTAGGTACTCCTCTTTGTTGTCTTCATGGGTTTCAATATGAAAACCATTTTTACGGATATCTCGATAACTGATCGTGGTACGCGTAATCGGGATACAAGAAAGCATCCTCAATTGTCACATATGTACCACTTGGGAGGGTGAATATGGCACGTCCCAAGTACCAACAATCACGATGTCGCGTCCAGCGATAGTTAGAATATCTCCATTTGTCTTTTTCAGAGTTTGGAAATATTTCATCTCCCTCAGTATGGAGTTTGTGGCACTACTACCCACAAGGCATAATTCCTCTTCCATCGGATTGCCCCCGTAGAAAACTATATAAAACAAAAGAATTTTCAATAAGAAAAACTCATAGTAATATATAGAATACAATCTTTATTATATCAAATGTGCTGATACAATACAATATAAAGACAACAATAAACTTATGTTCTTATTACAATCATCACAAATGGACAGAAGTAAGTAGATCACTAAGGAGATTGAGGACTAGTCGAAGTTGCCAAACACGTTGTTTGCAGTGTACTCAATCAACGTGTTCTCCATTTCAGCAAAGAGCCTCGGGCAGATAAGGAACCACGGCGTTGTTCGGTCCAGGAGGAACATCGTATGAACCACCAGCTCCTTTTTGCGCTTATCCGGATGAAGGTTGAAGTTGGCTTCAAACCTTTTCCCTTGAGGTGCTTTGCGTCCTGTGATTGCCGGTACAGCATAACCGGATGCTTGGGCATTGTGCACTTTTCAAGAGAATGCGTGTGGCATCCACACTTGTTGCAAAGCTTAGATTTATCAAACCTGGGCTTTGAAGTGCCTTTTCCCTTGCACAGGTATTTAGATCTCTGTTCCCATTACGCTTTCGCTTATGCTCGAAATTGGTTTGTTTACCCGAAAGGTACCATTAAACTTTTGTCTATTTGCAACATTCAGATGGACTTGGTAAAGGTTGTGCCCCAACTGGGCGCTGAGAGCCATTCTTAGCGAGTAGCTCATCGTGCTTTTCAGCCTGAAGTAACATGTGAATGAGCTCGGAATAGACAGTGTAGTTACGAGCACGGTATTGCTGTTGGAGGATCCTATCTGAAGGGAGCATAGTAGACAAAGTTTTCTATCTTCTCCCCTCGGTAGGTTCCTTCTCACAAAAGCGCAGTTTGGAACATATCTTATGAACAGCATGATTGTACTCACCAATGGACTTGAAATCCACGAAGGCGAAGATGAGTCCAATCATGAAGTGCTTCTGGCAGGACTCATCGCTCATTGTTCATACCTCGTTTTGAGGGCCGAAGCAGAGTACTAGGAGATTCCTCTGTAAATACTCAGACTTGAGATCTGGATGAATATGGTGCCTTATGATGAATAAGGCAGCATAATTCTGCTGATACATCGTGGCGTGGCCCCATCCGGGAGAGGAGTCGCTGGGGGTTGTATTGCACGCGCTATCCCACGGGACGCAAGACTGATCTTGATGTCCATAGCCCATGTAGGATAATTGTGGCCATTGAGGGCAAGCTCCTCAAACTCTTTGGCAGTCATCTTTGCCTACATGATGAACTGTAGATAATTAATTTACGGGTGGTAAATTAAAACCATCATGGTTCTGTAATAAGAACGCAAAAATTTGATGCTCAAGTGTAAAACTTGAAAAATTCTCAACCTCAATTGTGTGAACATAACACTTTGAAGATCACTTAGATCTCACAGTATTAGGCTATATCGCCATTACCTTGTGTATGCTACAATTCAGATATAAGGAATACACGTTGGAGGTAATCGTTTGTCGAGAATGACAAAACGTAGACCTCACAAAGAAGAGAGGATAGTCTGCAAATGAGCAGTAGATCACAACTCATTACCTTGTGATTCCAAATAAGATGAGGGAGAAACATTCAAAAATTCGCAAGTTTGATATGCGAGAGAAGATCTCAATCGCAAAGACATGTTCGATAAAAGTGAGATATGGTAAACACATGGAACATGTCATTCTTCCCAGATAAAATCCGGTACTTTATTTATATTATCAATCCATTACATAATATGAACACACTAATAATTACACAAGTCCTAGTCAGATTTAATCTAGAACTGGACTAGTATGTAAGTAGCAGTCAAACTAGGTACTAAACAGTACTAAACAGAGTCTAAAACTGCACCATTTACAATAATTAGTACTAGACTAATAAAACAGAGAAAAGAAAATAATAATCCACACTTTTGACGGCCCACCCGCCGCAAAGACCGCACGGGAGAGGAACAACAGCCATCGCGGGCGCCTGGCCTGGGCCTTTCGCCTTTTGGCCGCCCACGCCACCGCCAGACCGCACGCACCGCACAAGGACAGGAGGGAGCGGGTGGATCGAGATAAGGGTCGGAGATCTGAACCTCGCACCACCACCTCTGCTCGATCCCTCTCTCACACAGTGCACCGGGCGGAGGAGCGGCCGCCGCAGTTCTCGCGATTCCGGTGGTCACCGGCGCGTTGCCCGACGACCCCTCCTCGTCCAAGAAGAGTCGACGACGACGTGATCCGGGCGAGCAGCGTCAGTGCGGAGCTGGCGAGTCCGAGACTTGCCGGAGCCCACGAGCCAGCGCGCGGCTGGGACAGCGGTTGAGGGCGGCGACGCGCGCGCTCAAGAGAAAGCGCGCGCCCGCTGCGGCTGCTCGAGCCCGCTGGCTGTCTCCTCGCTGAGACGCGATGCCGGCGGCGGCGTGGCGCCCATGCCGACTCCAAGGAGGACGACTCCAGAGGCACCGGTCGGTGCGGAGAGGAAGGCGAGCGGCTCCTCCTCATTCACGACGGCGCGCATCGGTACAGGGGCGTAGCCAGGCGGGCGGAGGCTCGGGCCTGCAGCCACGGCATCAGGCGTCGGCGTTGACGGCGGGATCCATGCGGCCGGTGGAGGAGGTGGTGGATGAGGTGGTGGAGGCGGAGACCCAGTGGGCAGGGCAGGCGCGTTAGCGGCCCCGTGCATCATGGGGGCGCTCGGGCCGGCCACCAGCCAAGGGTCGTACCCCATGGACGCTTGGCCACAGGTGCGGGGAGAACCGCAGTGGGCGCGTCCGGGAGCACGGGGACCGTGTCCAGGGGCATGGTGAGCACCGCGACGGGCGCATCCAGTGGCGCGGTGGCTGCCAGGGGCGGCACGTCCAGCGGCGCTCCGGCCGAACCGTCGGATGGCTTGCATCCGGCGACGGAAACGGCGGTGGCCACCAACTCCATGGCGGCGAAGGGTAATGAGGCGATAGCGGCGACCGTCCTCGCGGATCAGACGGAGGAAGAAGGAGACGAGGCCTGTCATCTCACCGGCGGCGAGTGCTTCCTCTCTTCTCCTTTCTCTGTTGCCTTTTTGCTCTCGCTGGTTGTTCTACGGGCTGATAACGTGTTTGAATCAGAATGATCGAATCCTTTCAACGATGGTTACATGTCCCCTTTTATATCTCCCGAAGAGACACGACGATCCCTCGAGGAGGCGTCGGTTCCAGGAGATCGAAGGGAGGCGTCGGTTGCGGGACAAACCGCAACGACGGTTTGGGCAAGGGGAGATTTTCCCCTAATTACAGAATTATTTTTAACAAATATGATCAGCATCCTATAAAATTTCATGATGCAAGGATACGCACACGCTTCTTAGAATTGAGTTGACATATTTTTTCTTGACTGGAGCGGACTAGTTCTTTGGCCACTGGAATCTGCTTATTATCAGTAGGAGTTGGGTTTCTCTGTGCTGGAGCAGTATCTATAAAAACTGGAGTTGGTTTATTATCTCCTAGCGTTTGGATCTTTTGCAAAGTCCTTGTTTGTAACCCTTCAGATTCTAATATAGTCGTCTTCCCCTTGCATGCCTTGTATAGAAGAATGGTGCTTTAATTATAAAACATGCGACAGCAGAGAGATGTAATAGGTAATCAAGAATAGAAAGACATGACATATTGACATGTATTCCTCCATCCGGGAAAAATGGATGGGTCTAGGCGTATTTCAGTTCTAGATACATCCTTTTTTATCCATTTCGGCAACATGTAATCCGGACGGAGGGAGTATGGTGTAAGAGCTAGGGATATGACAGGACAACACAGCAAAAAAAAACACTAGTTGAATGTAAAACTATATGCTAGCGGAATACGTACAGAAATAACTAAGGCAACATACACGTGTATGATTGGGAAAATAAGATGGCATTGCAACAGAGCACTAGAACATCACTTCAATGTAAAAAAACATGGTATGGCAGACAGATGAAGTACATACTGATGAATAACAATGCATAAGATATTCGGAAGCATGATGTCCAAATTAAGCGAGATGGCATTGCGATTGAGTAGAATGATGATTACTTGAATTTGAAAACATGTTATCATGAATGGAATAGGTCTTGAAAAACAGGAAGGCATGACATATTTACATGCATGATCAGCATGCTAAGCACATGGCATTGCAACATAGTAGATACACTCCAGGACATTATATGCATGTTGTACCCATATCACAGGCCAAGTTAGAGCAAGGATCTTGTGGGGTGAAGAGGATTCATCATCTTTCTGCAAGTCTTCTAAAGAACTGCCTTTACATGTTCCATCATATTGGGTATCATTGACATCAATTTTATTGGTCTTTACATTGCTCCATGAGGTTCTTGTGGATATATAAGTGTGTGCAATTATATCTGATGTAGTGACCAGACCTCAAACAGTCCGATCTCTGTGCTCAGGTGTCATCCCTGGATCAGTAATGCTGACACCACACAGTACTTGAAGGAATTATAACAGAGTAGCAATCACACACTTATTACATCGAATGTCTCAAGAGAGAACTTACTACAATAAAAATGGCTTAAGGCCATCTAAAAACGATAACAGCGGAAGGCTTGGTAGATAAGCGAGTCCATCAACTCCAACGGCATCACTGAGTATAGAACCACGACCTAAAGGCACCTTACTCGTCGTTGCGAAAAGTCCGCAACATGAAATGTTGCAGCCAAAACGGGTGAGCACATGGAATATCGGCAATGTAACACATAGAGAGTAATGAAAGAATAAGCTATACTACATGCATATATGGCTGGTGGAAAGCTCTATGGTTACAGTTTTGCGTAAAGCCAATTTTTCCTACTGCAAAGGAATAAATTTTATTTAACTATCATGGTGGTTGTTAAACATTGAGAATGGTTGACAGCATCCTCAATCCCAATTAAGCATCATCATTAAAACCCAACAAAATTAATTAAAGTAACATGATGAGATTCACATGATAATCCAAGTACTAGATACTCAAACGTCCATAACCGGGGACACGGCTAACCATGATTAGTTTGTACACTCTACAGAGTTTTGCGCACTTTTCCCCACAAGACTCGATCTCCTCCGTCAAATTTCTCGCACTACATGGTGTTTGAGAAACGGATGACCGAGACATAGCCTTTCGTAAGCGCTTAGCACCTTACGATCGGGTAGACCGTACCAACCTACATCCCCTACATCAGCTAGTCTACCACTTGTAAGAGTTCATACGACTTAGTCAACTATGCTAGAGCCCATAGTAGCTTGTGGTTGCACACGGAAGTTTCTAGTATGAATAGTCTCATGATCCCTTTGAGCACGGGTGGCGGTCCAAAAGAAACAGTAATCTGGAATACCCAGTACCTCAATCCACCCAGATGTGTGTTTAAGTTGCCACCTTAGATAAACCATTTATTAACAATCTCACATCTGTCATGGATATCACTCACCCAATCCACGTCTACTATCATAGCATGGCATAATAAGCAAACGTAGAAGTAACTCCCAAGGGATGATAATAAAACAGGTAATAGGTACTACCTCATCTACTTCCCAAAACCCACAATTTATTTAGATCCTAATCATGCAATGTTTGAGGATTGATCTAATGCATAAAGAACCGGGTATGAAAAGCGATATGATCAAAGTGTGAACTTCCCTTGCTGATGATCCGCGAAACCTAGAGATTCGAAGTAACATGCGGCGCACTCCGGTTACTCTATCGCAAACAAACAAACAAGCATACAATAAGTACTCATCTAATGCACAGGTAAAACTCAATTAATAGATCTAACCAGAAAGTTCAACTTAAGAACTCCGGTTTGCAAAAAGAATCAAATCAAACGAAGCAACAAAAGTCAAATGGCGAAACAAAACAACTTCGTTTTACTAATCTGGACTTAAGTAAAATTTTACAGAAGCAAAAACTTGTTTAAGTTGGTTAAACGGAAAGAGGGTTTCGAGACGAAACTCTAGGCGCTTGAATCGCCTGATTCCGATAAACGAGCGAAAAGTTATACTAAAACGAGAATTGGATCAGAAATCACGATCAGAAATAATCGCGGAAAATCCGAGAAAAAGAAAAATGACGAACAGATTAACAAACGAACGTTCGTTATCTGGATCTAAACGATGAACGCGTTCGTTAAAACGAACAAATGAGCGAACGCTCACTAAATAAATAAACCGGAAAAAAACCGATCTATAAAAAAACAAAACTAAAAAAAATAAACAGTGGTTAAATAAAAAAACCGGGCAGTTTTTTGAGGAAAACCGCCGGCGACGGCGGCTACCTCAAAGCGGTCCGTGAGGCGGCGAGGCGGCTGGCGGCGGGCGGCGAGGCGACGGGCAGGCGGCTAGGGTTTGGTGCGCGGGGTCAAGGCTGGTGGGTGGGCGGCTGGGCCCCGGGCGGCGGCTTATAATGCCCCGGCCAGGCCGAGTCCTGGCCGGTTACGGCCCAAGGTCGGTTCGGACTTTAAAAAAAATTAATTGCGCGCAGAAAAACTAACGAAAGAAATGCTAAACGGACTCCAAAAATCCCGAAATAAATTTTCCCCGAGTTCTAAAATCAAGCCGGACAAAGTGAACATTTATTTGGGGCCTAAATGCAGTTTTTAAAAAACGCATATTTTTCCTAAACTCAAATAAAATAGCAAAAAACTCTGAATTAAAATCCTATTTGATTTTATTATTAAATCCTCAATATTTCTTTATTTTGGGAAAGTCATTTTATTCCCTCTCTCATATTTTTTGTAATAGAAATAATTGAAGATAAAATAATTAAAATCAAATGATCCTATTCTCAAAATTTGAGAAAACTCAAATATGAAAATAACGAAATCCCCAACTCTCTCCGTGGGTCCTTGAGTTGCGTAGAATTTCTAGGATCAAAACCAAAAGCAAACAAAATATGATATGCAATGATGATCTAGTGTATAACATTCCAAATTGAAAATTTGGGATGTTACAAACCTACCTCTTAAGATGAATCTCGCCCTCGAGATTCGGGTTGGCTAGAAAATAGGTGAGGGTGGTCTTTCAAAGAAATCTTCCTCTCGCTCCTGTGTGGCTTCATCCTCTGTGTGGTGGCTCCACTGAACTTTGCAAAACTTGATAACCTTGCTGCGGGTGAATCGGCTGGCAAACTCAAGAATCTTAACTGGTTTCTCCTCATAGGTCAAATCATTATCCAACTGAATTGCCCCCAACGGCACAATATCCCTCAGCGCTGAATCAGCCATCTCCGCGTGGCACTTCTTCAGCTGAGAAACGTGGAACACATCATGAACTCCTGACAATCCTTTGGGCAATTCCAACTTGTAGGCCACTTCTGCCATACGTCCCACAACTCGGTATGGTCCTACAAAACGTGGCGCTAACTTTCCCTTAACACCAAAACGCTTAATTCCCCGGAGTGGAGATACTAGAAGATAAACTCGGTCTCGACTTCAGAACTGTCTCCTTGCGTTTAGAATCTGCGTAGCTCTTACGCTCGGACTGGGCTACCTTGAGCCTATCGCGAATCAACTTCACCTTCCGTTCAGACTCCTTAATCAAATCCGGTCCAAACAATCGGCGGTCTCCAACTTCGTCCCACGACAACGGTGTCCTGCACCTCCTTCCGCATAAGGCTTCAAAAGGGCCATCTTCAAAGCTGGATTGATAGCTATTGTTGTAAGAGAACTACGCATATGGCAAGTTGTCATCCCAACTTGATCCATAATCTAGCGCATGTGCTCTTAGCATATCCTCCAAAATCTGATTGACTCTCGATGCATCCATCTATCTATGGATGAAAAGTTGTGCTGAACTCTAGCCTGGTACCCAAAGTTTCGTGCAACTGATTCCAGAACTTTGAGGTAAACTGGGTTCCTCTATCTGATATGATGCTCCTCGGAACTCCATGCAAGCATACGATTCTGGTCATGTATATCTTCGCCAACTTAGCACTGGTGTAAGTGGTCTTTACCGGGATGAAATGAGCTACCTTTGTCAATCGATCAACTACAACCCAAATTGAGTCATAGCCTGAACGAGTCCTGGGTAATTCCATGATAAAATACATGCCTAACTTATCCCACTTCCATTCGGGTATCGGCAATGGCTGTAACAATCATGCTGGCTTCTGATGCTCTGCCTTTACTCTCTGGTATACATCACAAACTGCTACATACTCCGCAATATCTTTCTTCATTCTGGTCCACCAGAAAGTATCCTTCAAATCCAAATACATCTTGGTATTTCCTGGGTGAATCGAATATGGTGAATCATGGGCCTCTTGCAGAATTAACTTCGATCTACGGGTCATTTGGCACATAAACTCGGTCCTCAAACCATAGGGTATCGTATTCATCCTCACGAAATCCCTTAGCCTTTCCTTTGCTCATTTTCTCCTTTATAGAGGAAATCTCCTTGTCAGTCTTCTGAGCTTCTCTGATTTTATCCATCAAAGTCGACTAAATCTCCAATGCTGCTACATAGCCTCTCGGAACTATCTCCAAACATAGCTCACGAAGATCCTCGGCTAACTCCTTTGGCAACTCTCCGTCATTAGTGTATTGACATGGCTCTTACGGCTCAATGCGTCGGCTACTATATTAGCCTTTCCGGATGATAATGCAATCTCAAATCATAATCCTTGATGAGTTCCAACCATCTCCTTTATGCGAGGTTTAACTCCTTCGAGTGAATATGTACTTCAAACTCTTGTGATCTGTGTACACCTCACAATGGTTTCCAATGAGGAAATGTCTCCATGTTTTCAATGCATGCACTACGGCTGCTAACTCCAAATCATGCGTGGCATAATTCAATTCGTGCGGTTTCAGTTGTCGTGAAGCATACGAAACAACTCTTCCCTCTTGCATAAGCACGGATCCAAGTCCTCGACGTGAAGCGTCGCAATACACCTCATAATCCTTGTTACGACCGGCAGAATCAACACCGGTGAGGTAACCAAACGTTTCTTCAACTCCCGGAAACTAGCCTCACACTCCTCGGTCCATATGAACTTGGTATCCTTCTTCAACAACTCCGTCATAGGCTTTGCAATCCTTGAGAAGTTCTCAATAAATCTCGGTAGTATCCTGCGAGTCCAAGGAAACTCCGGATCTCTCCAACTATTGTTGGTGCTTCCCAATTTGTTACAGTGATAACCTTTGTGGGATCAACTGCTATTCCTTCTCCGGATATAACATGTCCGAGGAATCCCACTTCCTTCAACCAAAACTCACATTTGCTGAACTTGGCATACAACTGATGTTCTCTGAGCTTCTCAAGTACCAATCGCAAATGTTCTTTATGCTCCTCTTCATTCTTCGAGTAAACCAGAATATCATCAATGAACACTACGACGAACTTATCCAAAAACTCCATAAACACTTTGTTCATCATGTTCATAAAATAGGAAGGTGTGTTAGTCAGACCAAATGACATAACGGTATACTCATACAACCCATACTTGGTGGTAAAAGCCGTCTTAGGTATGTCCTGCTCTCGAATCTTCAACTGATGGTACCCTGATTGCAAATCAATCTTGGAAAACACTTTAGCCCCTTGCAATCGATCAAACAGATCATTGATCATTGGTAGTGGGTACTTGTTCTTGATTGTTACTTCGTTCAATCCACGATAATCAACAACCATCCTTAATGTTCCATCCTTCTTCTCCACTAGAAGTACTGGCGATCCCCAAGGTGAAGAACTTGGGTGAATATACCATTTATCCAATAACTCCTTAATCTGCTTCTTAATCTCCTCCAAATCTTTTGCGGGCATCCTGTATGGTCTCTTAGATATTGGTCCCGTGCCTGGCAAAAGCTCAATCAAAAACTCGATGTCTCTATCGGGTGGCATGCCTGGCAACTCTTCTAGAAATACATCCAGAAAATCCTTTACTACTGGTACTTCCTCCTGCACAACTCCTGATAAGGAATTTACTTGAGTCCTTTTCGGCACATGCCATGATACATACTTAATCCTTCTTCCTTCTGGCGTCGTAAGCAAGATTGTCTTACAAGCGCATTCAATGTTCCCTTCATACTTTGATAACCAATCCGTGCCTAATATCACATCCAATCCTTGAGATTCCAATACTATTAGGTCCGAGGGAAACACATAGTTACCAATCCTTAATGGTAATCGATCACACCATCGACTAGCCATATACTCTGCTCCAGGCGAGGTTACTAACATGGGTGACCTAAGGGCTTGGGTTGGTAGGTTGTACTTATCCACAAATCCCCTTGAGATGTATGAATGCGATGCACAAATATCAAAAAGAACGAGTGCAGTAAATGACTTAACCAAAAACTTACCTATTACTGCATCAGGTTGAGCTTCAACCTCCTCCACGTTAACGTGGTTCACCTGTCCCCTGTTGAAAGGGTTCGGATTATTCCCAGAGCTTCCATTGCCATTCTGGCCTTCAGGACATTCATTGGCATAAAGTCCGGTCTTCTGACACTTAAAACAGATGACTTGGCTTAGGTCTCTCTTGGCTGGGGTTGATGGGGTGGTACGGTTCTGGCCGTTGCTTCCTCCATTCCCATTACCATTCTTGGGGCCATTATGGTTGTGCGAGCTACCTCCTCCATGGGTATGCTGAAAATGAACTCCCGGTTTAGTGGTAAGACGAGGTTTCTGCTGAGCTCCAGAATTGTACTTCCCCTGTCCATACTTCCTCTTGCGGTTTTCAATTTGCTGTTGCTTCCCTTCAATCATAAGAGCACGATCTACCAACTCCTGGTAGTTGTTGAAGCTTGCTACCATCAACTGCATGCTCAGCTCGTCATTCAGTCCTTCCAGAAACTTCTCCTGCTTAGCTGCATCCGTAGCAACGTCATCCGGGGCATAACGTGCTAGCTTACTAAAGTAATCCACATCTTGCCAACTGTCCGTCCTCCTTGGCGCAAGTTGCGAAACTCACGCTTCTTCATGGCCATAACCTGCTGAAACATGGGCAGTACGGAAAGCTTGCTGAAACTGATCCCATGTGACAGTATCCACAGGGTAAGTGGCTGTGAAATTCTCCCACCATGCGGCTGCGGGTCCTTCAAGCTGATGAGCGGCAAATTTCACCTTTTCCCCATCTGTACATCCTGCAGTGGTCAACTCCCTCCCTGTCTTATGGAGCCAATCATCTGCCACTATCGGCCCGGTGCTACTGGAGAGCACCGGCGGATTCAGCCTAAGAAAACGGGTTAAGTGATCAACAGGTGGTGGCGGTGGTGGGTTGTTGTTGTTGTTCCTGGTTACGGTTCTAGACTAGCAAGCGCATCAAAGCATTACGTCATTGGATCAATTGAGTGAGCTCTGGTGGGAAAGCAAATCCATTGTCACGTCTCGGAGGCATCTGAGGGTTTAGAAAAGATGAGAATTAAGAATAGAATGGGGTCTAAAGATAAAACACTACCCAAATGCACATGAGGCAAATGCACACAAAATCACTTCATTCAATCAAACAAGGCATAGAATCGGTCTAGAACTATCGTAAAAGTGCTTGGACTATGCTATGTACATGGTGGAACACTACTACTGTTATGGTGGTCTACTCGAAAAACTGCTCCGATGAAGACTCCATGATATCTGCTCCGGCTTCGTCTTCGAAGTCATCATCACTAGGATCGGAATCGGTGTCGTCGATGATGATGTAGTTGTCTGGACAAGTGCAATCGTCATCTTCTCCTCCGGGTGCTGAATTCCCCATGAGTTCTTCAATCTTCTCCTTAAGGTCGCCGTTTTGTCTCACTAGAGCGACGATCTCCTCCATGTAATCCTTGCGAGTGGCCTTCAGTTCTCCTTCTAGCTCATTAATTCTAGCATTTGCTTTCTTCAACTCCATCATGTCTGCGCACATCTGGTTCTCTTGGCGTCGAATGTGCTGGTTTAACTCCTGGATGATGGCTGCAATGGATCTATCCTTCTTGGTGCTAACTATCTCCCATTGTTCATCTAGGCGCCCACAAATCTGGTAGATAGTATCCTTGAGGTCATCTTGGTAGACTTCTCCAATGCGTCCCATGGTGATGTGAGCTGCCATGCTCTTTCCAGACTCAGGTTGGTGCATTAAAAGTACATTCTATGGACTCCGTGACTGGCGCGAACGTTCTTCTTGGAACTTGAGCTTGAATCTTCCAACGCTCCTCTTCGGGTACAGTGGCGTTGTAGGTCCCGGTGAAGCTTGGTATCCGATGTTCAGGTACTTAGTGACTACCTTCAGGTGTCGTCCAAAGGGTGTATCTTCATCCGGCTGCGTGAACTTGATCCTCGCTTCCATCATCTTAAAAGAGTAGAAAAGATGAGGAGTCAGAAATGAGAAGAGAGTAGTGATCTAGGGCTTTAGCTTAGTGGTCGTGTCCTACGGTCAACGTGTACTCTGATACCATCTTGTAGCGACCAAACCTCAAACAGTCTGATCTCTGTGCTCAGGTGTCATCCCTGGATCAGTAATGCTGACACCACACAGTACTTGAAGGAATTATAACAGAGTAGCAATCACACACTTATTACATCGAATGTCTCAAAAGAGAACTTATTACAATAAAAATGGCTTAAGGCCATCTAAAAATGATAACAGCGAAAGGCTTGGAAGATAAGCGAGTCCATCAACTCCAACGGCATCACTGAGTATAGAACCACGACCTAAAGGCACCTTACTCGTCGTAAATGCGAAAAGTACGCAACATGAAACGTTGCAGCCCGAAACGGGTCGACACATGGAATATGCTGGCAATGTAACACATAGAGAGTAATGAAAGAATAAGCTATACTACATGCATATATGGCTGGTGGAAAGCTCTATGGTTACAGTTTTGTGTAAAGCCAATTTTTTCCTACTTCAAAGGAATAAATTTTATTTAACTATCATGGTGGTTGTTAAACATTGAGAATGGTTGACAGCATCCTCAATCCCAATTAAGCATCATCATTAAAACCCAACAAAATTAATTAAAGTAACATGATGAGATTCACATGATAATCCAAGTACTAGATACTCAAAACGTCCATAACCGGGGATACGGCTAACCATGATTAGTTTGTACACTCTGCAGAGGTTTGCGCACTTTTCCCCACAAGACTCGATCTCCTCCGTTGGATTTCTCGCACTACATGGTGTTTGAGAAACGGATGACCGAGACATAGCCTTCGTAAGCGCTTAGCACCTTACGATCTGGTAGACCGTACCTACATACATCCCATACATCAGCTAGTCTACCACTGTAAGAGTTCGCACGACTTATTCAACTATGCTAGAGCCCATAGTAGCTTGTGGCTGCACACGGAAGTTTATAGTATGAATAGTCTCATGATCCCTTTGAGCACGGGTGGCGGTCCAAAAGAAACAGTAATCTGGAATACCCAGTACCTCAATCCACCGGATGTGTGTTTAAGTTGCCACCTTAGATAAACCATTTATTAACAATCTCACATCATCATGGATATCACTCACCCAATCCACGTCTACTAGCATAGCATGGCATAATAAGCAAACGTAGAAGTAACTCCCAAGGGTTTGATAATAAAACAGGTAATAGGTACTACCTCATCTACTTCCCAAAACCCACAATTTAATTAGATCGTAATCATGCAATGTTTGAGGATTGATCTAATGCATAAAAAACCGGGTATGAAAAGCGATATGATCAAAGTGTGAACTTGCCTTGCTGATGATCCGCGAAACCTAGAGATTCAAAGTAACAGGCGGAGCACTCCGGTTACTCTATCGCAAACAAACAAACAAGCATACAATAAGTACTGATCTAATGCACAGGTAAAACTCAATTAAGATATCTAACCAGAAAGTTCAACTTAAGAACTCCGGTTTGCAAAAAGAATCAAATCAAACGAAGCAACGAAAGTCAAACAGTGAAAGAAAACAACTTTGTTTTACTAATCTGGACTTAAGTCAAATTTTACAGAAGCAAAAACTTGTTTAAGTTGGTTAAACGGTAAGAGGGTTTCGAGACGAAACTCCAGGCGCTTGAATCGCCTGATTCCGATAAACGAGCGAAAAGTTATACTAAAACGAAAATTGGATCAGAAATCGCGATCAGAAATAATCCCTGAAAATCCGAGAAAAGAAAACGACGAGCAGTTAACGAGCGAACGTTCGTTATCCGGATCTAAACGATGAATGTGTTCGTTAAAGCGAGCGAGCAATGACGCTCACTAAATAAATAAACCGGAAAACCGATCTATAAAAGCGAAACTAAAAATAAACCGCGGTTAAATAAAAACCAGCGGTTTTACGAGGAAAATGGCGACGGCGGCTACCTCGGGCGGGCGGCGGAGGCGAAGTGGCGGGCGGCGAGGCGAGGCGGGGCAGCGGAGGCGCTAGGGTTTGGGGCGCGGCTGCCACTGGTGGGCTGGCTCGGGCCCCGGCCGGTGAGTCTGGCGATTCTGACCAAGGTCGGTTCGGACTTTAAAAAAAATTAATTCCGCGTAGAAAAACTAACGAAAGAAATACTAAACGGACTCCAAAAATCCCGAAAGAAATTTTCCCCGACTTCTAAAATCAAGCCGAACAAAGTGAACATTTATTTGGGGCCTAAATGCATTTTTTTTAAAATGCATATTTTTCCTAAATTCAAATAAAATAGCGAAAAACTCCGAAATAAAATCCTATTTGATTTTATTATTGAATCCTCAATATTTCTTTATTTTGGGAAAGTCATTTTATTCCCTCTCTCATATTTTTTGTAATAGAAATAATTGAAGATAAAATAATTAAAATCAAATGATCCTATTCTCAAAATTTGAGAAAACTCAAATATGAAAATAACGAAATCCCCAACTCTCTCCGTGGGTCCTTGAGTTGCGTAGAATTTCTAGGATCAAAACCAAAAGCAAACAAAATATGATATGCAATGATGATCTAGTGTATAACATTCCAAATTGAAAATTTGGGATGTTACATCTGACATGCATGGAAGACAACTAGTAGTTAGATTTATGTAATGAGTGCCTGTAGGAGACGACATAAATAGTAGGACTGGGGTTAACTAGCAGCAACAGGTCTCATAAACTAAAGGGAGAACACATATGAAAGCTACAAAATATGTATCGTTTGTACTCGAGATTAACTAGATGGCACACAAAAGTATTGAAGAACAACATAGGTAATACTAGAAGTGGTATAATACTATAATCACCAGCATGTGGGATAGCATTGGCTGATGGACGATAACTATGGAACAGCGTTACCTAAAGAACAAGTATCTTAGCTGAACTATGGAACAGCGTGAACTCTGAACAAGACCCGTAAGAGATCAGGCATGAATATACAGTGAAATGTGATGATCTATTTTCCATGCTTAGATGAATAACAAAGCCATAAACGTTGCACACAAGTAAGATGAGGGTACAACCTATCTGGCTGCCATCCATAGGAGTGAGCATCATGTGATGACTTGTCGATGGCCCTGCAGTTGTTGTGGATGTCCATGTCAGACGCAGCGCATTCGATGAGGGGAATTGTTGAGTGGGGACTATAGCTCCTTACGGTGTATGCTTCCCTTGTTGGAGCAGCTGCGATGAGTCAAGACGGTGTGTCCGAAGATAACGCATAATGTTAAGAACGACATATCTCTTTGATGCGAAGAAATACACTAAGAGATCAACAAAGAAGGTACGAGAGTGGTCACACGTCTGTTGATCAAGAGTAAATTGGGGTCACACGATTTTATTTTATTTTAGTCTTTGTCCGATCTCTGGCGGGATGGCTTGATGGCCGTCTTGTGCCTCCCGACACTGCTCGAGAATCTTCCCGAAGAGCCAGCGACCAACGGCAGAGCAGCCTGCCTCCGCCGTCCGTGGCCCGGCCAAAACCCCGCTCTCGCCCCACCGCTGCCGTGGTTGCGCCGCCCGTGCCAATCCACAAAGACTCCCGTCATCTAGATCGCGGCGGCGATACCTTCAACCCACGCAACTCTAAGATAGCCATCTAAGCGCTGCTTCCGCGGTGAACTTGCGGCCCCGCACCCTTACGTTAGACACCAGCCAACCGGCAGCCTAGGAGCTCCGCCGCCTCGAGGGGTGCTGCTTCCCATTGGGAATCGATTGGCCCAGAATAAAAATTCAGACAACTGCCGCCTAAATAAAGTGATTTGAGATGAGGGTGCGAGCTATGTGGCGGCATGGTGAAGTAGGCAGGTCCAACTGCCGAGTCGGTGAGGCCGGCGTGGTTGCGGTGGCGACCGGCGGCAGGGAAAGAGCGATGTCGTGACGGTCGACGGCTACGCGGAAGGAGCGCCAGGACTCTGGACGGATCCGAAGTTGGAGCCGCTCCGGCGTCGTGAACAACGGCGGGGGTGAACCGGCTCCGGTACGATTCACGCGGCTGTCGTCGAGGCAGCACCAGTAGCACGGAGTAAGAGGCACACGACCCAGTGCACGACGGCAAATGGACATCGTCTCCGGCATTAGGGAGGAGGGCGGCTATGAAATTGGTGCGGTGGGGGCGCCATGGAGGTGGGGCTGAGATTTCACGGCTCGGGAGAAGGGAGCTTCCCGGGGAGAAGGTGATTTGGCGCCCACGAGGTATGAATGGGGTCGGGCAGGGGGGAATTGGGAGGGGAGTGGAACCATGTCTTACGGACGCATTTGTCTGAAATGTGAGGGGGAGTTACAGTTCTACCCTTGCCTATAGGCTTCTCGGCTTGGGTCTGTGTACTAAGGGTCGGGGATAGTAGAGTAACTTTGCTTCTCCCCAAATAGTGGGCGGGAGCGATTTCGGGCGAGGAGGGCGTGTTTTGAACTATAGTGGGCGTGAGCGATTTCGGGCGAGGAGAGCGTGTTTTGAAATAGTGGGGCGAGCTATTCGGGGCGAGGAGAGCGTGTTTTGCCGACCATGGTTTATGAATTATTGGGCACATGTCATTTTGGCTGAGGAGAAGGCGTGCTTGGATGAAGTTACGAATCTACCCTCGATGTACAATGGGCCAATTGATGCGTGTCCCACATAGGACGGTAATTTCGCGTCTCCAATTTATTTGCTCAGGCGAATTCCACCGAGCAGAGAGGATGTTTAACGGTTCGTTCAAATTTTGGGAGAACGAGCATCCATGTCTACCTTACCAAGTCGATTTGAATCAAATTTTGAAATATTAGCTTGCCACTTCTTTTTTAGATGGAGAGATGATGCTCGGGAGTAATGTGTTTTTACATGCTCGTTGCTAGCGATTTACAATATCACAAATAGTTGACCCACTCAAAAACGCGAATCAAACCCAAAATGAAATATCTCGATTCAATGAAATAGCTCGTTCAGTATGTCAAAATAGTGAACTAAATCCAAAATTGAACACCTCAATCGAGTAGCATGTTGTACAATATTATAGTACTCCATGAACATGTTGAAAGTCAAATTAATGAACTTGTTTGATATACACATATATCCGTTCATGTGTGGATTGCAGACAACATGTTCTCCAATTTAAATATTTGAATGCAAGTTTATATCGAAACATGGTCTATACCAGTCTTTGATGCATAAAACGCGACCTCCCCCTCTCCCGGATTCCTGTTCTCTCTCTCTCTCTCTCTCTCTCTCTCTCTCTCTCTCTCTCTCTCTCTCTCTCTCTCTCGCCGACAATCCTCAATTACATGCATACGCATCCGACAGAAAAACCTTGTTGGTCCCTCTCCCTTCTCTCCATCTCTCTCTCTCTCTCTCTCTCTCTCTCTCTCTTTGTGTGTGTGGGTGTGTGTCTATATCTATATCTCATGAATATAAACACCAACAATAGGTCTCTCTAGCACACTATATATTATACTCTAGCTAGTCCAAGCTAGATATCTTGGGTGCACTCATCGTACGCACACAAATTCCTTGGCTCTTTGCCCGTAACTCTCTCACGCACCACTATGTCGTCTCACTAGCTAGCCCACAAATGCGCTCCTGACAGTTTTATTTGCGACGCAAGATGCAAAGTGGCAGTTTTTTGACTAAAAATGCCTACCTCTGAAGAAACTGACAAGCTACACTATCGATCCTACACGGATAAAAATGCCTACCTCTGAAGAAACTGACAAGCTACACTATCGATCCTACACGGATAAATAGCGGATCACGCACGTACTACCTCCTTTCCGGTTTGTAGGGCTCAATTCAAGAAACGACCTACTCGATCCTACACGAATAAATAGCGGATCACGCGCATTACTAGTACCTCCTTTCCGGTTTGCAGGGCTTAATTCAAACCTCTCACCAACCAAGGTACTCCCTCCATCCGAGTTTATTTGTCCCGTGAGCAAAGCAGCAAGACCAAGGCATGCAATAATTAACGGCATGCAGAAGTTTAAGCCTAATTAATTCCAGCGATTTAAGTGGTTGCACGCGTGCCCTCGGCTGAGACTCATTGCATCTTTGCTTCGCGTCTTGCTGCGGCGATTACGAGTGCCTGCATGCAGCCGGCCGTAATTAAGGAAGCTAACTGATGCGAAAAAAGATACGCTTTAATTATTGCGGGCTTTTTAAATCCGTGGAATCATTATTGACAAGGAGGGAGATGATTTGAGTGCACTCGTTTGACCGCCATGCCGGCGTGCGACCCAGACGGGACGGGACAACACAGTCATAATTTTAGTTTCTCTAGTTTTCCACGGCAAGCTGGCGCGCTAATCCATTATGCATTGAATTTCGATGACGGTCGCGCTACCTTGCCCCTATAAGTACTGCTTCTCGGCCTTCTCCGGTGCCACCGTGACCCAACTCGCCATATCCTCATAAGCCCCCACCGGCCCGACGTAGCTCGCCACGTCCGCCATGCCCCCGCCCGTCCGCGGTAGGCGACGCCGGAGGCGGTCACCGCCGGAACTAGTGTTCGGTTTTTCACCGGAAGGCGCATGAGGGAGGAGGCATTCTATCTGTCTTTAGATGGCAATGCGGAGATCGAGGAGTTGTTGAGCGACCGCATGGCGGAGGAGCAGGAGTTGTTGAGCGCGACCTCTGGCGGAGGAGCAGCGTATCACCGATTTGCGCCGCCAGCGACATGGAGCAGCAAAGATCGACGTTCTGAAGTCGCGGCAGAGCGCCCGCGAATCGGGCCGACTACGTGGAGGCGGCGCCCGCAAAATAGCCCCGGAGGCTGTCGGGCACGCACGCTGTCGCGACGCTGATTTTTACTACCAGCTCGTCAAGTGGGTTTCCGGCTTGGAAGCAGCTTGGTGGACCACGCCCGGCATGGAAAGGGCCAACGCAGCGAGCAACGCGCTTCTATCGCACCTCTTGCAAGCCCGAGGCGAGGCGCAGGACGCCGGTGCCGGCGTTTAGCGTGTACCACAGATGGCGGCCGGCATCGTCTAGTTAGCTAAGAGTAAGTTAGTACTTGTACGCTACTAGAGTATTATTTGGAGTAGATAGTTAACTTGGCTATGATGGTTGTCAACGTGGAAGTTCAGTACTCTATATGTGGATCAGACCTGTTACTTTGCTCTGAATGTTGAACTTTCCGTTTGAACGTATGGAATGCGCTGTTATTTTTTTAAATGAGTTGTATTTGTCCTCCACGGGTTTAGAGGCTGACTTGTGGGCCTAGCAAGTTGACGTGTACACAATCAGGAGATGATTGTACGTGGAGAGGATGACAGCAGGGACCCGCCAAGGTCATGGCGACGCAAGCAAGTGCCTCCTTATTTCAAGCCAATAAAAAATGGCTCCTCCTAGTGGATTTACGACATCCGGGTCCCATGCCATTGTCAACGTAGTCAATAAACAAGAGAATTGCACAACGAGTGGCTGCCACGAGGGGACCCAAAGATTTCGCAGATTATTTTTGTTTTGGGTTAATTTGATAAATGCCACTCCAAATCTGGTGTATCCAGAAATGCCACCGCAATTTTCAAACTTTGAAAATGCCATTTCATGCCATTTCTAGTGGCATTTTTGAAGTCCGGAGTGGCGTTTTTCAAAGTTTGCAAACTGCGATGGCGTTTTCAAAGTTTGCAAAAATAGCGATGGCATTTTTCAAAGTTTGGAAATTGCAGTGGCATTTTATGAATCGCCATAATTGGAGTGGCATTTATCTAATTTTTTTTGAGGCCAGGCGGGGTGTCAACTGGGCTGTGCGGGACACTCTGGCTTGTCTAGACAGCCTTTTCTTTTATGTTTACCACAGACCAGCCCAGTAGTTTTTTTTTCTTTCTGAAAATGGCTAGCCTAGTTTTTTTGTGATTTGTCAAATAAGTCGCTTTATCAGGCTTGTTGGGCTGCAAATCTTTCAAGACGAGGAGAGCTTCATTCGGGCTGGCCGAGAAAATGGCCTATCAGTAATGAGAAATGAGCTGTACATTTTTAAAACACATCAAACCAGTAATTAGTTTCAAATATCTTTTTTTCATTTCGAGATTTTAAATTGCATTGATTTTTATGCGTGGACAATTTATTGGATTTTATATTGATATACATTTATTTTTAAAATCAGTCTGAATGTGACTCGAAATTTCGAGATTAAAAACAGTTCAGACCACACCGACATATGCAAAATTTCGTATAATTTTTTAACCGTGGCCACAATATGGGCTGTAATGCTAACAAAAAGAATATGGGTGATACGTCTCCAACGTATCTATAATTTTTGATTGCTCCATGCTACTTTATCTACTGTTTTGGACTATATTAGGCTTTATTTTCCACTTTTATATTATTTTTGGGACTAACCTATTAACCGGAGGCCCAGCCAAGAATTGCTATTTTTTTGCCTATTTCAGTGTTTCGAAGAAACAGAATATCAAACGGAGTCCAAACGGAATGAAACTTTCGGAAACGTGATTTTCTCACCGAACGTGATCCAGGAGACTTGGACCCTACTCCAAGAAGTAACAGAGGCGGTCACGAGGGTGGGGGCGCCCCCCTAGGGTGTGCCCCCCTGCCTCGTGGGCCCCCTGTTGCTCCACCGATGTAGTCCTTCCTCCTATATATACCTACGTACCCCCAAACGATCAGAACAGGAGCCAAAAACCTAATTCCCTCGCCGCAACTTCCTGTATCCACGAGATCCCATCTTGGGGCCTGTTCCGGAGCTCCGCCGGAGGGGGCATCCACCATGGAGGGATTCTACATCAACACCATAGCCCCTTCGATGAAGTGTGAGTAGTTTACTTCAGACCTTCGGGTCCATAGCTAGTAGCTAGATGGCTTCTTCTCTCTTTTTTGATCTCAATACAATGTTCTCCCCCTCTCTCGTGGAGATCTATTCGATGTAATCTTCTTTTTGCGGTGTGTTTGTTGAGACCGATGAATTGTGGGTTTATGATCCAGCTTATCTATGAATAATATTTGAATCTTCTCTGAATTCTTTTATGTATGATTGGTTATCTTTGCAAGTCTCTTCGAATTATCCGTTTAGTTTGGCCAACTAGATTGGTAGTTCTTGCAATGGGAGAAGTGTTTAGCTTTGGGTTCAATCTTGCGGTGTCCTTATCCAGGATGTAAAAGGGTTGCAAGGCACGTATTGTATTGTTGCCATCGAGGATAACAAGATGGGGTATTTATCATATTGCATGAATTTATTCCTCTACATCATTTCATCTTGCTTAAGGCGTTACCCTGCTTTTTAACTTAATACTCTAGATGCATCTTTGGATAGCGGTCGATGAGTGGAGTAATAGTAGTAGATGCAGAATCGTTTCGGTCTACTTGTCTCGGACGTGATGCCTATATACATGATCATACCTAGATATACTCATAACTATGCTCAATTCTGTCAATTGCTCAACAGTAATTTGTTCACCCACCGTAGAATACTTATGCTCTTGAGAGAAGCCACTAGTGAAACCTATGGACCCCGGGTCTATTCTCATCATATCAATCTCCATCACTTTAATACTTGCTTTGTTTTTACTTTGCCTTTTACTTTTCACTTTGCATCTATATACCAAAAATACCAAAAATATTATCTATCATCTCTATCAGATCTCACTCTCGTAAGTGACCGTGAAGGGATTGACAACCCCTAATCGCGCTGGTTCCGAGTAGCTATCGTTTTGTGTAGGTACGAGGTACTTGTGCGTGGCCTCCTACTGGATTGATACCTTGGTTCTCAAAAACTGAGGGAAATACTTACGCTACTTTGCTGCATCATCCTCTCCTTTTCGGGGAAATCCAACATAGTGCTCAAGAGGTAGCAAGAAGAATTTACGGCGCCGCTGTCGGGAGGCTCACGCAAGAGCAAGTCAAGCACCATACCAAGTACCCATCACAATCCCTATCTCTCGCATTACATTATTTGCCATTTGCCTCTCGTTTTCCTCTCCCCCACTTCACCCTTGCCGTTTTACTCGCCCTCTCTTTCCCAATCTCCTCCTCTCTTTTCTGTTTGCCTTCCCGTTGCCATGGCGAATCAAAAGAACTACGGGTTTTCTCCCGAGCTCTAGTGCCTTGGATAACCCCTCTATCCTCTCTAAGCTCATAAATAATGATGCTATAGAAAGACCCACCGGGTCACCAATGAGAGCTTGAATAATTTTGATGAGGATGACTATGGAATTTTTCGCTATTTACTTGATGAGTCTTTAAAAGATGCTTGGGATAGGTTACTTAGGATTCGGGCTAGCTATGTGCCACAATATCAAATTGAAATTTACTTAAAAAGTTTTTATGTTGGCTTGCCCGCTTCCTTCAAACAAGTTTTAGATTCCATCTTTGAAGAAGGTTTTCTTGAAGGGGATGCTATAGATACCTATGAAAGAATGAAAACTATATTTGGGCACCCCATGAATGATAAGGTTGAATCAACTACTCTCGTGTGCTTTTATCAAAATCAAATTATTAAAGAGATGAAGTCTAGTTTAGAGGCAAATTTCCGTAACATGCTTAATCGTACCTCTTCCATTAATGGCCATGTGCTTAACTTAAATAGAAGAATGAATGCCATAGAAAGGAGATCCTCCTCTCTGAATGCCAAAGATGGCAATACCTAGATCTATCCTTACTTTTATGCCTAGCTAGGGGCGTTAAACGATAGCGCTTGTTGGGAGGCAACCCAATTTTATTTTTTGTTTTTTGTTTTTGCTTCTGTTTAAGAATAAATAATCCATCTAGACTCTGTTTAGATGTGGTTTTATGTTTTAGTTAGTGTTTGTGCCAAGCTAGACCTATTGGATCTTCTTGGATGATAGTTATTTGATCTTGCTGTAATTTCCAGAAACTTTGCGCTCAGTGCCCGAATTATTAAAAATCACCAGAACGTGATAATATACTGATTCCAATTGCTTCTGATCAATAAACAAATTTTCCAGGTCGTCTAATTTTGGTAGATTTTTTGGAGTTCCAGAAGTTTGCGTTAGTTACAGATTACTACAGACTGTTCTGTTTTTGACAGATTCTGTTTTGCGTGTGTTGTTTGCTTATTTTGATGAATCTATGGCTAATAAAATATTTTATAATCCATAGAGAAGTTGGAATACAGTGGGTTTAACACCATTATAAATAAAGAATGAGTTCATTACAGTACCTTAAAGTAGTCTTTTGTTTTCTTTCTCTAACGGAGCTCACGAGATTTCTATTGAGTTTTGTGTTGTGAAGTTTTCAAGTTTTGGGTAAATTCTTTTGATGGATTATGGAACAAGGAGTGGAAAGAGCCTAAGCTTGGGGATTCCCATGGGACCCCCAAGATAATCCAAGGACACTAAAAAGTCAAAGCTTGGGGATGCCGGAAGGCATCCCTCTTTAATCTACTTCCATCGGTAATTTACTTGGAGCTATATTTTTATTCACCACATGATATGTGTTTTGCTTGGAGCGTCTTGTATTATTTGTGTCTTTGCTTGTTATTTTACCACAATCATCCTTGCTGTACACACCTTTTGAGAGAGCCATACATAAATTGGAATTTGATAGAATACTCTATGTGCTTCACTTATATCTTTTGAGCTTGATACTTTTGCTCATAGTGCTTCACTTATATCTTTTGAGCGTGATAATTTTTGCTCTAGTGCTTCACTTAGATCTTTTAGAGCATGGTGGTGGATTTGTTTTAAAGAAACTATTGACCTCTCATGCTTCACTTAGATTATTTTGAGAGTCGTTAATAGCATGGTAATTTGCTTAATGTTAATATACTTGGTATTCAAGATATGTGAAACTTTCTTTTGAGTGCGTTGAATACTAAGAAAAGTTTGATGCTTGAAAATTGTTTTGAGATATGAAGATGGTGATATTAGAGTCATGCTAGTTGATTAGTTGTGAATTTAAAGAGTACTTGTGTTGAAGTTTGTGATTCCCGTAGCATGCACGTATGGTGAACCGTTATGTGATGAACTCGGAGCATGATTTATTTATTGATTATCTTCCTTATGAGTGGAGGTCGGGGACGAGCGATGGTCTTTTCCTACCAATCTATCCCCCTAGGAGCATGCGCGTAATACTTTGCTTTGATAACTTCTAGATTTTTGCAATAAGTATATGACTTCTTTATGACTAATATTGAGTCCATGGATTATACGCACTTTTTCCCATCCTTCCACCATTGCTAGCCTCTCTACTACCGCGCACTTTCGCCGGTATCATACACCCACCATATACCTTCCTAAAAACAGCCACCATACCTACCTATTATGGCATTTCCATAGCCATTCCGAGATATATTGCCATGCAACTTTCCACCGTTCCGTTTATTATGACACGCTCCATCATTGTCATATTGCTAGCATGATCATGTAGTTGACATCGTATTTGTGGCAAAGCCACCGTTCATAATTCTTTCATACATGTCACTCTTGCATCATTGCATATCACGGTACACCACCGGAGGCATTCATATAGAGTCATATTTTGTTCTAAGAATCGAGTTGTAATTGTTGACTTGTAAGTAAATAAAAGAGTGATGATCATCATTATTAGAGCATTGTCCCAGTGAGGAAAGGATGATGGAGACTATGATTCCCCCACAAGTCGGGATGAGACTCCGGACGAAAAATAAAAAAAAGAGGCCATAATAAAAGAGAAAAGGCCCAAATAAAAAAATGAGAGAAAAAGAGAGAAGGGACAATGTTACTATCCTTTTACCACACTTGTGCTTCAAAGTAGCACCAAGATCTTCATGATAGAGAGTCTCTAATTTTGTCACTTTCATTTACTAGTGGGAATTTTTCATTATAGAACTTGGCTTGTATATTCCAATGATGGGCTTCCTCAAATGCCCTAGGTCTTCATGAGCAAGCGAGTTGGATGCACACCCACTTAGTTTCTTTTGTTGAGCTTTCATATACTTATAGCTCTAGTGCATCCGTTGCATGGCAATCCCTACTCACTCACATTGATATCTATTGATGGGAATCTCCGTAGCCCATTGATACGCCTAGTTGATGTGAGACTATCTTCTCCCTTTTTGTCTTCTCCACAACCAACATTCTATTCCATATATAGTGCCATGGCTCACGCTCATGTATTGCGTGAAGATTGAAAAAGTTTTGAAAATGTTAAAGTATGAAACAATTTCTTGGCTTGTCATCGGGGTTGTGCATGATTTAAATATTTTATGTGGGGAAGATGGAGCATAGCCAGACTATATGATTTTGTAGGGATAACTTTCTTTGGCCATGTTATTTTGAGAAGACATGATTACTCTGATTAGTATGCTTGAAGTATTATTATTTTTATGTCAATATGAACTTTTGTCTTGAATCTTTCGGATCTGAATATTCATACCACAATTAAGAAGATTTACATTGAAATTATGCCAAAGTATCACTCCGCATCAAAAATTCTCTTTTTATCATTTACCTACTCGAGGCGGCAGGAATTAAGCTTGGGGATGCCTGATACGTCTCCAACGTATCTATAATTTTTGATTGCTCCATGCTACTTTATCTAATGTTTTGGACTATATTGGACTTTATTTTCCACTTTTATATTATTTTTGGGACTAACTATTAACCGGAGGCCCAGCCCAGAATTGTTGTTTTTTGCCTATTTTAGTGTTTCGAAGAAACAGAATATCAAACAGAGTCCAAACGGAATGAAACTTTCGGAAACGTGATTTTCTCACCGAACGTGATCCAGGAGACTTGGACCCTACTCCAAGAAGTAACAGAGGCGGTCACGAGGGTGGGGGGCGCCCCTAGGGCGCCCGCCTCGTGGGCCCCTGTTGCTCCACCGACGCATTCCTTCCTCCTATATATACCTATGTACCCCCAAACGATCGTAACAGGAGCCAAAAACCTAATTCCACCGCGCAACTTCCTATATCCACGAGATCCCATCTTGGGGCCTATTATGAGCTCACGGAGGGGGCATCCACCATGGAAGGCTTCTACATCAACACCATAGCCCCTACGATGAAGTGTGAGTAGTTTACTTCAGACCTTGGTCCATAGCTAGTAGGTAGATGGCTTCTTCTCTCTTTTTGGATCTCAATACAATGTTCTCCCCCTCTCTCGTGGAGATCTATTCGATGTAATCTTCTTTTTGTGGTGTGTTTATTCAGACCGATGAATTATGGGTCTATGATCCAGCTTATCTATGAATAATATTTGAATCTTCTCTGAATTCTTTTATGTATGATTGGTTATCTTTGCAAGTCTCTTCGAATTATCCGTTTGGTTTGGCCAACTAGATTGGTAGTTCTTGCAATGGGAGAAGTGTTTAGCTTTGGGTTCAATCTTGCGGTGTCCTTATCCAAAGGATGTAAAGGGTTGCAAGGCTCGTATTGTATTGTTGCCATCGATGATAACAAGATGGTGTATTTATCATATTGAATGAAGTTATTCCTCTACATCATTTCATCTTGCTTAAGGCGTTACTCTGTTTTTAACTTAATACTCTAGGTGCATCTTTGGATAGCGGTCGATGAGTGGAGTAATAGTAGTAGATGCGAGAATCGTTTCGGTCTACTTGTCTCGGACGTGATGCCTATATACATGATCATACCTAGATACACTCATAACTATGCTCAATTCCATCAATTGCTCAACAGTAATTTGTTCACCCACCGTAGAATACTTATGCTCTTGAGAGAAGCCACTAGTGAAACCTATGGCCCCCGGGTCTATTCTCATCATATCAATCTCCATCACTTTAATACTTGCTTTGCCTTTTACTTTTCACTTTGCATCTATATACCAAAAATACCAAAAATATTATCTATCATCTCTATCAGATCTCACTCTCGTAAGTGACCGTGAAGGGATTGACAACCCCTAATCGCGTTGGTTGCGAGTAGCTATCGTTTTGTGCAGGTACGAGGGACTTGTGCGTGGCCTCCTACTGGATTGATACCTTGGTTCTCAAAAAATGAGGGAAATACTTACGCTACTTTGCTGCATCATCCTCTCCTCTTCAGGGAAATCCAACGCAGTGCTCAAGAGGTAGCAATGGGCTCCAAAAAAAACCGTCAGAATTAGCAAATGGGCTGTAAATTATTTGAAATAATGGCAGATGGGCTGCATGCTGTTTTCCACATATTTGAAGCTTTCCACAGATGGCATGTATACTGTTGGATGTCCATCCAACGGCCGTCGTGCTTCTTCAATCTCTGCTCTTCCTGCTCCAGCCGCTCAAACAAGCGCCAAGGCGGATCGCTCGATCCCTCCTCCCCATGGTCGGGCCGCTGCCAAGCAGCCTCACCGCCCCATCGCATTCTCCCATCGCTGGCCTAGCCATCCCTCTACTCACCCACAGTCCCACACTGCTGTTATTATCCGTGACGACAGATGAACCAAGAAATCCTGACATACAGTCGTACTCCGCTGCGGAAAACAACTGCCAAGTCTTCCTCGCCTCGTGTCGTTTCCTTCCTAGGCCTCGCCATCGCCCACCGCCGGTGCTCTCGGCGTGGCGTGGTCAACATGGTCAACGACCGACATGCATCTGAAGTGGATCAGACGTGGAGAGGTGACAATTTGGTCCACGGCGCGACGCAAGGAAATGCCTCATTATTACGCCGCAAAATAATGATTCCTCCACGACATCCGGGACCCACCGAAAGGGCCTATGTATTTCACAAAAAACGTTATCACGACAGCTCGGACCCACCAGCTATATATTCACACGCAAGGAAGTGCCTCGTTATTACGCACACAAAAATGAATACTCCCCCTGCTAGCTGGGACCCAGTATAGTGGGCCTACTAAGTTGACAGGGACGAAGGGCTTTGTCAACTTAGTCAATATGCACGATTCTAGCTCGACTGACCGTACGATGTCCACCCAACGGCCGTAGTGCTTCTTCAACATCTGGTGTTCTTGCTCCAGCCGCCCAAAGCAGCGCCGATCGTGCCGCCTGCTCCTGCCTCCCGTGGCCGGCTGTGCTGCCGCGGAAGCCTCACCGCCCCCATACTTCTCCCACCGCTGGCCAAGCCATCCCTCCACTCCACTCACCCACACCCCCTGTTATTCTGCGGCGAGGCAGCGCTGCCGAACCAGTGAACCCTCGTACTCCTCTCCACATGGGCATCCACTGCCGCGTTGTCCCCCTCCTAGGCCTCACTGTCGTCCACCGCCGTGGTGCTCTCGGCGCGGCGTGGTCAATGTGGTCAATGACCGAATTCCATCGGAAGAATACTGTACATGGAGAGGCTGACAGCTGGGTCCACGGCAGCCGCAAGGAAGTGCCTCCTTATTACGCGGAAATAATTATTGCTCCACCGACAAAGAGGGACCCACGGACAGGCCACCAAGATTTCGTGAAAAACGCGTTTGCCCTCGATCGCTGGGACCCACCCGACGGGCCACCGTATTTCGCGAAAAAAATGTTCCCCTGCTGTCAGCTCGGACCCACCGGAAGTGCCTCCTTATTACGCACAAAAAATGAATACCCCCCCCCAGCTAGTTGGGACCCACCTTGGTGGGAGGCTGACTTGTGGGCCTACTAAGTTGACGGGGACGGAGGGCTTTTTCAACTTAGTCAATATAAACGATTCTAGCTCCAAAGGACAGACGATGTCCATCCAGCAGGCGTAGTGCTTCTTCAACCTCTGGTCTTCTTGCTCCAGCCGCCCAAAGCAGCGCCCGGTCGTGCCGCATGCTCCTGCCTCCCGTGGCGGATGTGCTGCCATGAGGCCTCACCGCCTCTACTATTCCCACCATCGGCCAGTTCTCGCGACGGCAATTTCACCCCGCCTGAACTAGTGAACCCTCGTACTCCTCTCCACGCGGGCTTCCATTGCAGCGTCTTCCCCGGCTCCCCATCGTCCCCTTCCTAGGCCTCGCCGTCGTCCACCGCCCTGGTGCTCTCGGCACGGCGTGGTCAACGTGGTCAAGGAACGACTTCCATCGGACGTGAACTGTACGTGGAGAGGCTGACAGCTGGGTCCACGGCCGCAGCAAGGAAGTGCCTCCTTATTACACGGAAAATAATTATTCCTCCACCTGACAGTGGTGACCCACCGGACGGGCCACCATATTTCACAAAAAAAACGTTTCCCCCTGACTGCTGGGACCCACCAGCTACATCTTCGCACACAAGGAAGTGCGTCTGGGCAAAAACGATTACCGACCGCTGGGACCGACCAGCTACATCTTCGCACGCAAGGAAGTGCGTCCCGCAAAAACGATTCGCTTCGACCGCTGGGACCCACCAGCTACATCTTCGCAGGCAAGGAAGTGCCTGCAGTCGGGACCCACCTGGTCGAAGCGTACGTAGCGTTGTCATTCTGGTCGTGAACGTGTACGTACATATATATACTGGTCGATGTAGAGGCGCACATGTGTCATAGTAGAGGCGCGCACGTAGCATGTACACGTACGTACAACGTCCAGGGTGCAAGAAAGAAAATACGCCCACACACGTACATACGGGCAGGGTCTCGAATGCCTACTCGCACATACGTACATGGCTGGGTCAGAACGGAGTAACATAAGATCGCTGCCGTGTTCATGGGGAGCCAACCGGCTGGGTCGGAACGGAATGCGTGGTCGTGTTCATCGGGAGGGCTTGGACGGAACAGGCGATGGAAACGAGGCCTGGCGTACCGCAGAACGGAGGAAACGGACCTCCTACGTTTGGAACGGGGTCCTGTTGATCGGGAGGGGTGTGGCGTACCGCGAAACGGAGGAAACAGACCTCCTAGGGTCGAAATGGGGGTCCTGTTGATTGGGAGGGTGTGGCGCATCAAAACGGATTTAAACGGACCTCCTACGGTCAAACGGGGTCCCGTTGATCGGGAGGGTGTGGCGTACCGCAAACGGATTTAAACGGACTTGTGTTAGAGCGCCACGGTCAAACGGGGTCTTGTTCATCGGGAGGGTGTGGTGTACCAAAAAGGACTCCACGGGATATTGTTCATCTCCACCGTCGACCTCCTCCAGCCTCCACGGGCTCCTGCTCATCCAGCCTCCACCGCCGCTACTCCACCGCCATCGCTCAACCACCCCTCCACCATCTACTATTCATCCATCCCTCCACACCACGGGTCCTGTTCAACCACCCCTCCACGGGCACCCCTCCACCGCTTCATCGCTCATCCAGCCTCCACACCACGGGGTCATGTTCATCCGCAGGCAACGCCACCGGCCATCGCTCATCCAACCCCCCGCAACGCCATCGCTCATCCAATCGATTGGCTTCAGTTAGCAGCAGAAGCGGCGAATCGCCGATCGGGTTCGATTAATGACCATCGATCCATCGCCGGGTTCGAACGCTGTAGCTGCAGCGGCAATCGCCGGGTTCGATTAGAGTCCAACGCCTCACTCGGGTTCGATTAGAGCCAACGCCGCACACACGCTGCAGCGTCGTGTACGAGACAACGCGCATCGCTTCGCCCCGACCTCCCACCGTAACCGGAACTCCCCAAGTTTTCCTCCCCTCGCTTCTACCACGGTTTTTTCCGGCCATGGACGGCCCAAAGAATGTCATGCAGCTGCGTCTCCGCCCGCCCAGACGAAAAGCCCATTTTCTGTCATGATTTTTTCATAGAAGTAGGAGCCCACCACATCTATGATGATACCGGGTTTTGTCACAATTATCGTCATAGAAGTGTCATATGTATGACAGAAAAAAAATTCGTTCGGCCCAAAATGTCACGGATGTGTCTTTTTTTTGTAGTGTGCTGCGTCATACCGCGCCACTAGTGTCTACGATGGCCGCTCCTCCGGTGCCTGCGGTAGCACCATGCAGGCAGAGACAGAAGCCAGGTGAATGGAGAGTGACGAGTCAGTGGCCAGCTTCTCCGTGTCTGCCGCCATCATCGAGAAGTAGAACACGAGAGGCTGCCGCCACTTGGTTCCCATGAAGGCCACCGCCGAGGCGACGACTGTGCATTCAGGTGGTTTCTTTGCTGCTTCGTCTCTTCCGAGGACCTTCGTCGACCCTGCAAGTGTCTGCCGGACATGAGGAAGACGAAGGGATCTGCGGGCGGCCATTTAGATTAGGTACTCCCTCTCCGGCTGGCGGGAAATATTTTTTCTAAGAATGGATAAATTGGATGTATCTATAACGAAAATAAGTCTAGGTACATCCATTTCTAGGACAAGTATTTCCAGGCGGAGGGAGTATTAATTATATCAAGAGAGCCGGATTAGCACCGCTTAGTTCATGTAAATGTAATGAAATCCATCATGTTTATATGAAGATCCGGCTTTTTTATATGAAATCCTTCATGCTTATATGAAATTAGTCCATGTTTGCACGAATTTCATCTGGTTGGTTAGAGTTGTGTAAATGTATGCCGCTTGCATTTGATGTCGTCCTCCGCGAAAGGAAGCGGGAGGAAATTTGTCGGCTGCCGTTGGAGATGCTCTTATGCTGGAAATAATAGAGTCACATCCAATCAATTTGAGTTAATTGCGTGTATGATTCTCCCTCAATAAAAAGTTAATTGCATGTACAATGTACACGTGACTTGCGGTGGTGGCTACAGCTTACGATGTAAAGTTAAAAATAAACTAGCAAGATGCCCGTGCATTGCACGGAACATCAAGATGCATTTTCCTAAAAAACACCTGTTGTGACTGACCCATGCAGGAGTAATCCCATGTGTAAAAACTAATGATATCTCGAGAATTTTATCGGAAAATGGTATCTCGAGAATTTCATCGAAAAAATGAAATATGACACATAAGGTGAGGAGGAGTGGAGCATGGTGGTGACCGGTGGTCGGACTAGGCGGAGGCATGGGGATGGATGGCGCCGGAAGGTGGTAGCGGCCACCATGCTATATTGTTCTAGAGACTTCCTTTTTTAATTACTCAGCAATGAGGTTGTGGGAGATAAGGATGAACGAGGCTAGGCCTTATCTATAAATGTGGAGAGAGGTGTGGGTATCTTTTGTAAAATTGTCATAGTGTGCTTTCTATCCATCAAATATAGATTGGACGGTCTATATTACAAGATGGCAGGCACACCATCATCACCAACTCGGTTTTTTATAAGAGTAGAGAAGTAGAGACAAGTCCATCCTTAATCTTGTATTCTATGTACTGTGGGTTCCAATGTCACAAGACAAAAGAGTGAAAAAAAATATTAAATAAGTAATATATAATATAAAAATCTAAAGTTAAAGATGAATTGAACTCAGGTCATCGCGTTGCGAGCATCCCACTCTAACCTGTCCAAAGACATTTTTGTTGTGGACCATGCTGGAGATATATCTCCATGTCTACTCTTATACCCCCCCCCCCATTCCTAAATATTTGTCTTTTTCAAATTTCAAATGGACTGCCACATACAGATGTGTATGTAGACGTATTTTAGCGTGTAGATTCACTCATTTTGCTCCGTATGTAGTCACTTTTTGAAATCTCTACAAAGACAAATATTTAGGAACGGAGGGAGTAGAAAACAGAGTTGGTGATGATGGTGTGCGTGCCATCATATAATATAGGCTGTCGGATTTATATCTAATGGATAGGAAGGAAACTATGGCAATTTTGCAAAAAGATACCCACACCCCTCTTCACGTTTGCAAATAAGGCCTTCCCTCGTTCATCCTTTTCTCTCACAAGATAAACTACTCATACAAATGCATCTTGATGTTCCATGCAACGCACGGGCATCTAGCTACACTGGTAAGCGTCGGTCCTAAGCAAACGGTTTAAAACCCCTTTCCGCTGATTTCAAGATCTCGGAACCGTCTCCAAGTGAGTGTGGGTGATAGGGGGGTCCTTCCCACACGACCCAGAAACCGTCGTGGATATGCCCTCCTGGCACACACGTTCGGCAAAATGAGGTCGTGCGCGACCGACGAGCGCTCAAATATGGAAATATGTACAGTACAGATAAAAAATACAATTATACGGCGAAATTGTTTCCGGTCGCAAGTACATCCCACACATTCGCCCCTCAGAACGCTGTTCGTATGCACATCCCACACAGTCGCTCCAAGTAAAACGTTTCCGTTCATAGGTACATCACACACAATTTTTCCCATGAAATCGTTTGCGTTATTGAATGTAGCACACACGTTCCATAGAAGAAACTGTGCGGCAAAGGTTGTCCATGACACACAGTTTTTATGTGGTAAACGTTTGCGCAAGGTGGCTTAACGCAAACAGTTTTCAAGAGAAAGTTGTGTGTGATTGTTCACTGATCCAACACGGTTTATTCCTAAGAACTGTGTGTGTTGCCTGAGGTCATCGCCCACGGTATTTTTTCAACAACCGTTTGCAATATCAAAACCCAATTTGCAGGCTAATTGCCCTATTATTAATAATCCATTTATTAATCTAATTAACATTCATATTAAGCACACAATATATTTCATTTCCATATTAAGGAAGCAGAATTTCATAATTGAAATACATCAGAGTAAAACATAATATAGCTTCAGCACTCAGCTACCCCATTACACAACTGCACCAGCAGCAAGTTCCACAGGCAACATGTAGAACCTTTCGGAATTAGCATCAAAGACGGTATATAGACAGATGCATCTCATCTGGAAAACTGCTGAAGCGGAAGGCGAATATTGAGCCTTCATTCTTGTTGAAGGTCTTTGCAACTTTAGGCCAGTGCATGTGGATGATTGACCGTCCATCCTTCAACCTCTTCAGGAACACTTTAATATTGAACCGTGGGTGTTGTCTGAAAACCTTCCTCGCCTCCTGACCATAGAGGTGGTTTGAGAGGTAATCATCAGTGAACTGCTTTGGAAAGGCCTGAAAATAAGGATGTGCATAAATATCTTCTCTATAATGGAAATGGGGCAAAGGAATAAAAAAGGCAAGGTATAATAGTTAGTACCATCTTGTAGTGGACTGATGTCTTCTTCATTGTGCAGACGAAGATCTTGTTTTTGTCGCCAATTTCTTTATCCTAACATTCTTTTTGAGTTTCTTGATTTGATTGATATTCATGGACAACTCATTTCCCCATATGCAAAAAGGGGCGAACAGTGGGTCAAAACGTCTGACAGCAGGACCTACATGTGCAAGACCAAATTGTTAAAAACCAAAATATTAGAATGGTTCCTGCAATTGCACAATAATGTGCTATTAGACAATGGACCATGCTCATGCTAACCTCGATTGTAAACCTCCTGCTTCCCATTGTTTCCTCGCAACACATATAAGGTAGTTAGTCATCGTGTTAAGTAAGGGTTCGCATGCTATCAAGAAAATATGTTGATGAAAAATAAGCACATTGCAGATTCATCGATTAATCAAGCCACACGGAAAACCCATTTACCCAAACCAAGCATGATTAAGAACTAGGAAACGAATACTTGTATATGTTTCTCATGTATTAAGTGCGCCCAAATTTGACTTATTCCTCACATGCACAACAATACAAAATTCTACCCACGACAATTGGAAATCGCATTGTAGACTTGAACCAAGCAGTTAACTAAGCTACACAACAAATGAACCAAACATTAATCGAGCACCACATTGCACAAAGATAACATACTCCTAATAGAAGATCGGAGAGTTAACCAAAGAGTTAACTACAACCAATTGTAGCAATTGTATTTGTTTCTCATGTATTTACTACAGCCAAATTCAATTTATTCCTCACATGGTATACAATAACAGAATGCACCCACAATTTTGTAAAGATAAATCCGATTTATTTCTCACATGGAAGACAATACAAAATTGCAGCCTGAAGAATTGAACATCACATTTGCACAATTGAACCAAACAGTTAACTGAAAACGACAACTAATTAACAAAATAATTAATAAGTGAGCACCACACTGCACGACATATAGAACATATACACTAGAGCAACAGATTGCATGGTGAAATTAGATAGCACAATTCACTAGATTTTGTGAAGGAAAGGCAGGAGCAGCACACGCAACGGGTAAACCGAGCATGCTTAACCGGCGTAGCTAGAAATTGGCAAGGTGCTCCTCCAAGATCTGGGGTCGGCACGAATGGTAGCCATCGCGACCTCATCCGTGCGTGCGGCCGCAATTTGCTTCTCCGCTGCCAAATGCTCCTTGAGGTCCTGGCTATACTGCGTGCACCATGGCTTAGGCCGACGCTTATTTGGTGGAGGGGTCGGTGATTTGGGTGGAAGGTGTCACGCTCGCGCCGGCGGTCGGGGCATGTGGGATGTGGAAGGAGGAGGAGGATGGGGGTCGGGTGTGGATTACCTGCATGGATAGAGGTGGCCGAGCAGCGTGAAGGAGGGTCGCCGGTGAGGAGGAGGCGGCGCTGCAAGCAAGGACTGAAGGTTTCAACTTGGAAAGGAAGGCGGAAATAGGGGAAATGTGGCTTTTGGTATGGGGGAGGTAGATATTTCATGAAGCCGAAAATTTGGAATCGCTTCACCAAAAAATCGGCGAAGTGTCAATGACACGGTCCCTTATTCAGAACTGTGTACGATATGTGAACATCACAAACAATTCAGATAGCTTAACCCGTGCGTGATGAGTTTGAACATCAAAAGTTTTTGTTCGAATTTCCATGGTTACAGTGGTCATCCACGTCATTGCATAATTTGGGTGCACAAAGGAGACTACAGCACACCCACACTTTTTAATCAAGCAAGTTAAGCAATTAAAAAGAGCTAGCTGACCTAAACATTGCCCTAACAAATTAAAGACCGGCGCTCTTAATTAAGCAAAACATAGAGTACTACTACGACTGGTGCTCGTCGATCTCCGCCGCCGCCTCCATGTCTAGCTCGCGCCCGACGGTCTCCTGGGGAAGGGGCTCCATGGCATCCATCGCACCATACTTGATAAGCATCTCGCCATTCGCGTCCGCCATCTCTTTGGAAAAGGCCGCCATGAGCTAGGCATGGGCGGACGCGATCTGGGCTTGGACGGGCTCTGTCGTCGCAAGGTATGCGGCAGAGGAACGGATGGCTGCTCGAACGCTATCGGCGATTGCCAGCTCTTTGGCCGTGGGTTGCCGACCGTTGTTGGAGAAGCTTCGTTTGATTTGTACGGTGACCGCCAGGAGCTGGGTGTGGGCAGCCTCGACATGGTCGTGGGCGTCCTCCATCAGGGCTACGGCCGCCGCTGCAGAACGGACAGATGCTGTGCCGCTCTCGCCAGTTGCTATCCCCGAGGCAGCTGTTGCTGCCGCCACCTGAGAAGCAACAGCGGCCGTTTGGGATGCCTTTGCTGCCCGGTCACAAATTGCGGCCGTGCTCATGCACCTTGTTAGCACGCGCATGGCGGCTGCGGCCGCACTGTCGCCGGAGTGGGCCACCAAAGTTGCCCTCACGATGCGGGTCCATGTGCCCAACTTTCACCGGCGATGATTGAACGGTGAAATGATATTTGGGGAGCGAGCTAGTGTGTTTGAGACGCCAACTGTGGACTGTAGCCGACGCACCTTCTCGCGTAAGCCATAGGCGTACTATACACCGACGGTGCTCCAAGATATTTTGTACTACATCTCACACAGTTGCTGATAACAAACTGTGTGCGATCTACTTGATTTTTCATCTTGATTTGAATTACATAATGGGGTCACAGCGGCAATGGATGGTGTTTGAATTGCTAGACCTTTTATCTGGAGTGAACATGCAGCTATATGTGTTTCGTAAAAGAATTGGAATTATTCAGGGTTCGTTTGAACATTTTATACATAAAATTGGTTTTCTAGCAATTTTATGTGCATAATTCAAATTTGAACTACATGCACATGCTCCAGTGCATATAAATTGGTTGAAAAATCAAATATGTGTCCTTGGGTGCATGCTTAGGTCCCATGCAAGAAATGGGAATGAATTTCAAACACCGGGGCACCGTTGATTGCCGGCAAAACATTGAGATGCCTGGTTTTTAAATTCTAGTAAATCCAAAGTTCTGTTAACCATTAACGTCACGCCATGTGTCTTGGTTTTAATGGTTGTAGGAGGTGCCGTGCGGACAACATCTTGACCTTGACTGAACGGGATGCGTGCGAGCACCTCCGGTGCGCAGGCTGACCGAGAGGCGTGCAAGTTGTCATTGAGTGCACAGGCTCACCAGGAAGCGTGCGAGCTGTACACTGCACGGGCTCACTGGGAAGCAAGCCCTTTGACTTCCATGGCCACCCACCTTGCTTGCATCCTCTCCATTAATGGCGCCCAAGCCGCAGTTTAATTTGCTTTTTTAAATATAAAACACTCATCGCAAACGTTTTAGTTAGAACACCCGTATGCAAACCGACAGCTTCCCTAGGAAGCCAAGAGAAAATGTGTCGGGCAGGATTTCGCAAATGTTTCGCAAATGTTTTAGATAGAAGACCCGTCTGCAAAGTGAGAGCAGCACATGATTTGTGCATCCCTTCAATGCAAACAGTTGTTTTGGATGACCCGTGTGGAACCACGTACAAACAATTTGGTAAGATTTGTCAATCCTTGTAACAATCGCAATTTGTCAAAATATGAAGCTAAAAATCACTACCAATATCTAATTTTTGCAACTAAAATTCAGTAATTAAGCATGTATTTCATTCATAGATTAAGCAATCGTTTTAATTTATACAAACAGTTCAACTCGATAGCTGAACCGACCAAACTTTTTCCCCAATTGTTGCCAACCACGCATGTAAGTAGCTTTCAACTATATATACTAGCTAATTTTAAGTACGTTGTATGCAGTTCCACCACATCTATAGTCGATGAACTGAACAAAATAGCCCCTAAATACTACTACTACTGCGGAGGGGCTTTGTACTACTTCCGTTGCCTCTCCTTCCGCCGAAGGCCAAGAAGAGGCGGAGGAGGAGGAGCCTACTAACGAGCTGGGAAACCGAGTGCGGTGCTTGCCGCTAATGCAGCTTCAGCGACGCCGCGAACGCCTCTCGCCACCTGCATTTACCCTCTCAAGTGGTGGTTCTCCTCGTAGATCTCCTTATTCCTCGCCTCTGAGGCGGCGTGCGCCGATGCCACTGCGGCGGTAAGGCTCTTTGAGTGCTCAACGAGGCGCTCCTCCTCCTCCCGCAGGAACTTGGTGTAGCGCGCAAGGTCGCTGTCGCACGAGCGGGCATCCACCTCCGCCCCCACCTTCGGGCAGCGGTGGCGGAGCGTGTGATGACCCCGGCGGTCGACGGTGGGCTGGTGGCCACGGCGGCTGATGATGGGGTGGCGGCCACAACCAGCACCTCCCGCCTTTGGGCCGCGGTGGCGGAGTGGGTGATGGCCATAGTGGCCGGCAGTGGGGTGGCGGCCACGACGGACATCGCCCGCCTTCGGGCCATGATGGTGGAGCGGGCGATGGCCCTGGCTTTCAACGGTGGTGTGGCGGCAATGGCGGCCAGCAACAGCTGTCGACGGGCGCCGGCGGCTGAGCGTGTGGTGGGTGTTCCGCACACACCCAACAGGGACGCCACACGCACTACACTACGCCAGGGACTGCGCCGCCACCGCGGTGTAGCCTCCCAGGTGGAGCTATCCTCTGATGACGGCGGAGTGGCTGAGCGACGATGACGGACCGGTGCCATTGGCGAATGTGGGAGAAGCAGACGAGATAAGCTACATGGATGGAGGGGAAAATGTGACGCAGGACTCGCCGGCCGTGAGGGCTTTTATAGCAGGCCGGTAAACACTGGGATTTTGGGGGATTTCACCGAGTCGGGCGGGAAGCTTGCGCAGGAACCTGCGAGGTTGCGCGGGAACGGGCTCACCGACGATTCATTGGCGCCACCGTTTGGCAAAAAGAACGCCCTCGCCGCTACGCTAAGCTTATACTGTAAGCCGCCTCATGGGCCGGGTGACAAGACATGCGAGAGGAGGACGAAAGGCCACGACACATACGGTTAATAAAAAAATGTTTACGATTTAATTACCTACTATACCACCGCCTCTTGGTTTATAAGTATGATTTAACTAATAAAATATGATGCATGTCGCCACAGATTATATAGTTGGATTTGTATTTGAACATAGTTTCCAATTATACAATTTTTAAAACATGCATTAACATTTTGTTGGTTAATTTTGAGGGCAAAGTATGGCACGGAATATAAAGGAGACTATAGAATAGACGGAGGTGGTACCACACGGCCGCTCTCTACGCATCGAGGCAACTTTCGGCCGGCTTGTAGGTGACCATTTGCTGCGGTTCAACTGCTTCCATGCGTGTGGTTGCTTATGGTTCAGCGGCCGCTGGGCGCTTCCGCCGCTTCCTGCCGCCACAAGGCTCGCTTCTCGCATCCCTCCTGGTGCTCTTCCCTCGTCCCTCCATGCACGCTGCCAGTGTTTTGGGCTGGCACATGATCACGCACGTTCGTGTGCAAGCGGTTGCGCTGGGCGCGTCGCGACGATTCACTTACCCACTGCAAAAACTGCCTTGCGGACGCACCGAGAATTCATGCCGCCCGGCCCCCTTTTATTCCTGCGGCCATTTACCTTCATCTCTCGCCTCACACGCCACAATGAGCACACCCATGAGGACACATACAAAGAGGACATCCAGCGGTTCCAATGGCGCTCCCCGTGCCTCCAATGGCGCTCCCAACAGCCGCCGACGACAACGGTGGGCAGTTCACCATGCATCACGTAGTGGACACCCACGTGAGCGGGAAGGCCCTCTCAGTGGTGTACACGAATGATCCAGTCTCGGTGGAGAGCTCCATCCAAACTATGGAGCAGTTCCTTGCCGAGGACAAGTACCGAGTTGTCGGCTTCGACCTCGAGTTCACCATCGGTCGTGCTGTGCACGCATCGATGGTTGTCATCGCCAGCCAGCGTGCCACATGATGTCCTCGCCTACCACTTCCACCTTGCCACAAGGCCTTACGCTTTCTCCAGGTTTATCAAGAGCTCCGACTACAGTTTCGCTTAAGATGGACACCACCAACGATCTAAAAGTGCTCAAAGTTCCAGATCGAAATGCCCGAATCTTGTCAACATCCAAAGACCACTACAAGGTCCGGGCACCGACCAAAGCAAACTGAACTCCCTGGTTGACTCGCCGGCCATCATCGACCCCTACTATGCGAAGATGAAGCAAGAGAGCAATAAGGACAAGAACGTCTGGCACAGTGTGTGGCATAAGAGATTGGATGAAAAACATGTCAAGTACGTGGCCATGGACGCATACGCAAGCTATGAGATGTACAGTCGGATCGTTGACATGAGGAACTGTCTTCTTCCTAACCTAGACGAGGGATCGATCCACATAGCAGTGGCAGGAGCATCACAAGAAGTAGATGACTAGACGATCAAGCTTTCTCCTACTTTAGAATGCATGCAATTGTTTATTGAGGTGTGTGCGAATGATCTGTATAGTCACTTATGTAATTGGGTGTTTATTTCAGTTATATATATATATATATATACATGTTATTCTATTGTACAAAGAGCAATTCACACGGCTTATTAGCAGCAATTGTATGTGTTATTATTGGTCTTCACACACATTTCAGATTGCAGACCTGTTTGCCGCGTATCACACACATCTTGTTCAGTTGAACCATTTCCATTGTGTTGCCTAATCACACATAGTTCATCCCAGTGAACCGTATGTTGTATATCACACACGCCTTCATCTGGCTTCCCGCTTTCTTTTGTGCCTCCTCATCACAAACAGTTCATTGAGCTGAACCATATGCCCTGCATCGCATTACGCAACTAAAATATCGAACCGTGTTTGATACATCTATCATCGCAAACGCTTTTGCACCTTTTTTTGACGGTTTTTACACCACCGCTTATATTATGGCATCGCATACAGTTTCATCAAGGGTCTCTGATTGTAGTGTCGCTGTTTCACCATCCTGCAGTAGTGCTAGTTTCTTTTAAAATAGTTACTGCGGTAATTGGGTTGAAGTGATGTATTTTATGTCTGCCCCGAATGATTTCAAATTCACTAGTAGTAACAAAGAAAAGTTTTCCTTGTTAATTAACAGAAAACAAGGTGGAGACTATCACATGAGGCCAGTAAAAACAAGGCACACTGGGTTTAGCGTCATCGTCACTACAGCTGTGCGCGCACGAGAATCCTACATATCGAGGGGGTTACAGAGAAAAAGACGTATCGAGTGTGTCTGAGCGAGGCACGGAGACACAATGTTTGAGAGAGAAACCAGTTGACAAATTAAGATCAGATCGAGTTGTCACCCTTCTGCTGTCATTGTTGGGGTGGGGAGGGTGGGGAGGGGGAGGAGAGAAAGACGTATCGAGAGTGTGCGCGGTAGGTACAGAGGCACAACTAGCGAGTGTGTGTGTATGTGTGTGTGTTTGGAAGAGGAGTAGATAGATTACTATCAAGATCGAGGTGCCACCCTACTCCTTCGGTGTCGGGTAGCGTGTGTGTGTTTGAGAGAGAAGCCAGTCGATAGATTAATATCAAGATCGAGGTGTCACCCTACTCCTTCGGTGTCAGGAAGTTTGTGGGGGGTGTGGGGGGGGAGTGACACTTACATATCTCTACTCTTATAAAAAAAGTTGGTGATGATGATGTGCCTACCATCCTGCAATATAGGCCATCCGATTTATATCCGACGGATAGGAAGGAAACTATGGCAATTTTGTAAAAAGATACCCACACCCCTCTCCACATTTGTAAATAAGGCATTCCTCGTTCATCCTTTTCTCCCACAAGATAAACTACTCATACAAATGCATCTTCATGTTCCGTGCAACGCATGGGCATCTTGCTATTAGGGAGAAGGAGTTTGTGTGACACATATCTATATTAAGGCATAGGTGGATAGCATGTGTGCGAGGCATACTTAAAGCATCACGGAGATAAACAAACGGTGTGCATGCAAGTGCCGGAAAAATGAAGCGAGAAACAATGTCTACGCGCGCGCGCGCGCGTGTGTGTGTGTGTGTGTGTGTGTGTGTGTGTGTGTGTGTGTGTGTGTGTGTGTGTGTGTGTGTGTGTGTGTGTGTGTGAGAGAGAGAGAGATAGAGCGAAACCTCAAAACAGAAGGTGCTCTGCTGGAATCCCATTGTATGTATTCATATGGTTCTGGAACTCAAGTTAACCTTAGGCATATGTGTGAGAGACATAATTATACTTTGAGACATTAGTGGCTGTGGGTGGGCGGAATTAAAGGGGTGGGCGTGTTTGACAGAGAGAGCGTGTGTGTTTCTGTGTGAGAGACTTGTAGGATGGGGTAGAAAGACGAATTCTAACCTTGACGGAGGGAGAGAAATACACGAAGTGCGCGTGTGTGATTCTGATGCCCAGGGGGAAATGAGATATGTATGTGTGTGAGGGAGATTGCATAATTCATTCACGTATCACTATCTAGCGATCGTGGACGTGCATCGCTTGAACATAAATCAATATCTACTTCAGACAGGCCAAAGGTACACATCGATTCAACTCTATAAAGATTGGACACTCACATATCACATTTTTTTCTATCTAAATAAACTTTTTCAATTGTGCATGCCAAAGTTACAGTGATGTTTCTTTAAACAACCAATGTAGCTATCATGTACATGCACCATTGTTAGTCTTGCATTCAAATTCATTAGTCTTGGATGATTTAAGGTTCTATTATGAAGTAATATATGTAATATTCAAATATGAATTCAACGGGTACGCAATTTATGAAATGGAGTCTAATCATATGAGGTAACACTTTTAAGTAGCGGACTACAATATCCATTTCTTTGTGGGACTACAATATCCATTTCTTTTTGTGCGCCTCTACACTAACACGTCAATGCATTATGTTTAAAGTAAATAACAATTGGCACTAAATTATCTAGTTACACAAGAAATACATAGGCTGAGCTTTTTGATCCCTTTTTTGTGAACACGCCTCTACACCTGCACGATTGGTCATACGCTCTGTATGAACGCCCAAGTTATCGGCGCATCATCCTGAGTTATTTTCTTTTTTTGGGGTGGACTTCACACTAGTTATTAATCACGACGCGTGCCCTCTGCACACAGCCTCACATGACCTTCCTGCTATCGCTCCAAAATTAGTTGAAATTGAATACTTAACGATCCTGCCAAGCGGTAAAATCTCCCGCCTCCTTCTAAAATTTCCGCCACCTAGTCTTTAGCATGCGGAATTCCCTTTGTCCTTGGAGCACGGAGAACAAAAATTACAATACTACCGCCTCATCTACATAATAGGTCGGGCTGCTTTGGTAACTTTCGCCCCCCACCACACCCAAGGCACCCCATTTCCTCTCCCCTCACGCAAAAATGACTAACTCCACAACACCAGAAAGCATCTTACATCACGCCGTCCGTAGTTCATCGGCCTTTCTACTCCTCCCTCTCAAACCCTAGACTACTCATCCACCGCGCATTGCAGAGCCCATTCATCGCCAACAAGGCCCACCTCACCGGATCTCGCCTCAAGGGCCGCATCTACCCCTCCCACCTCCCCTAGAAACAAGTAGATTGCTCATCCACCACTGTACCACAGCCCATTCAATGCCGGCCTTGTCCACGGTGCTGGATCTACTTTGCCGGTACTCTCATCAACCGCAAGACATCCAAGGCCGCTCATTCAGATTCCCCATCGAGACGCTTCGTCCACATCCCCGGAGCCGCCCACCGACACCCTCGCCGACGGCCTCCGATCCTCTTTTGCCGACACCTTCCTCAACCCTACCGGAGCCGCCACGACACCATCGTCAACCCTACCGAGTAGCTTGCTTATACCATTCTCAACCCTATCGGGCTACTTTGCCAACTCACAAGTCCACGACCTCAGATCCGCTTCGTCGCACCCTCATCCAACCTACCGGAGCAGCTTCTGATGCCCCGTCCACGGCCGTAGATCCGCATCGTTGACACAGTCCTTAACCCAACCACCGGAGCAGCTTCACCGACGCTTCGCCCACGGCCACAGATCCTCTTCGCCACACCGTAGTCTACCCTACCGGCCGCCCACAAACAGCCTACTCGACAGCTTCTAGATATCCTCATCGGACCGCGACAGCCAGTAAGATCGTCATCACCCTTGACGTTTCTAACTTGATTCCCATCGTCTGGAAAGATGCCAAGCACCCGCCACGGCCTAGGTACTTGTCACCTTTAACCCCGTCCAGCATTACCTGCCCGATGTACTTCAAATATACTAACAGGTCGCTATTACCTGTTATGCAGCTGGCAAAAACTACATGGATGATGTTTCTTCTAGATCTAACAGCTCGGCCAACAATGATCCTGGACTGAGGCATTGCTATGATCTTGTAAGTGCGTCTCTCTCTCTTGTATTGTTGTGTGCCTGCCAACGGCTTTTGCTAGGGTTTTGACCAAGAATCCCTTTGTGCATACAATGATTTCTACTACTGGCTGCTAAATTAGATACATGATACTATTTCAGAGCCTTCGCTCCTAAATATAAGTCTTTCCAGAGATTCCACTATAAGCTATATATGGAGCAAAATGAGTGAATCTACACTCGAAAATGCATCTATATACATATGTATGTGGTCCATACTAGAATCTCTACAAAGACATATATTTAGGAACAGAGGTAGTACATTACACAAAATCGTAGGTGGCATGTAGGAATTCCAGTGCACTACATTAGGCTCCCTTAGAGTGCCTGCTAGTCCAGCACACAGAGTCATGACTAGTTTATGCTACACACACAATCGTTAATTGGTGGTTTAAATATGCGCAAGGGACATGTAATGCATTATCATGTTGAGATGTCTGAAATTATCCGTGTCAACTTGCAGATAGGGTTACATAATGAAAAAGTACAAGATGTATGTGGCAATTTCATGGAACATCGCAAAAAAGGATAGGCAGCGGTGAGCCTATACAAGGTGCTATGGTAGGTCACTCCTCCATTGCAATCATCGTGACATGTTATTTCTATGTCAGCTCTATTGGCCAAGATTCTTAGGGACAGTTATTACGAAGTTATCCTAAGAATATATGCACCGTGAATATATGCTCCGTGTAATAAGCCAACCAGCTTCTTTTCATTGCCTTCCTTTTCAGCTTATCTTTGGTATGATCAGTGAAAAGTCTAGATTGCATTATATTTTTTCATTTTGCTGCCCATATGAAAATTAATTTGACTTGCAAACATCACAAATTGAACCAAGTGCATTAATTAATATGATAGGAAAACATAGCATCACTATTTGTTCAAAATGCAAATACAAAGATACCATCTACTTGGCACAATCTACTTTGGTCAATGTCTTCCATAGAGATCTCATTGCCTAATTTAAACAAAGAACGCATGACCCACATTTAAATGAAGAGCAATTATTTATTGAAATTCTATGGTCCAAGTGGCTGGTTATTATCATATAGCAGCATCACCTAAAAGCATCATATAGCAGCAGCAGCTCATAGCAACTCATCATACAGCAGCAGCAGTGGTGTGCAATTCATCATATACCAGTAGCAGCTCATAGTAATTCATCATATAGCAGCAGCAGGAGCAACTGATAGCAATTCATCATATAGCAACAACAGGAGCAGCTCATAGCAATTCATCATATAGCAGCAGTAGGAGCAGCTTATAGCAAGTCATCATATAGCAGCAGCAACTCATAGCAATTCATCATATAGCGGTAGCTGCTCATAGCAATTCATCATACAACATGAGCAGGAGCAGCCCATAGCAATGCATCATATAGCAGCAGCAGAAGCAGCTCATAACAGTTCATCGTACAGTGGATTATAATGAAAATTTGCCAAAAAATCAGAGGAGATCCTGACCTTGTTGGATGAGCTCATCCTTCAACAGCACCTCAAGGCCACGCCCTGGGAGGAAGGGAGGGGGAATAAGGTGCCTTCTACCGCAGAAGATAGGATGATGCAGCAAAGTAGCGTAAGTATTTCCCTCAGTTTTTGAGAACCAAGGTATCAATCCAGTAGGAGGCCACGCACAAGTCCCTCGTGACCGCATTAAAACGATAGCTCCTCGCAACCAACGCGATTAGGGGTTGTCAATCCCTTCACGGTCACTTACGAGAGTGAGATCTGATAGAGATGATAGATAATATTTTTGGTATATAGATGCAAAGTGAAAAGTAAAAGGCAAAGTAAAAACAAAGCAAGTATTAAAGTGATGGACATTGATATGATGAGAATAGACCCGGGGGCCATAGGTTTCACTAGTGGCTTCTCTCAAGAGCATAAGTATTCTACGGTGGGTGAACAAATTACTGTTGAGCAATTGACATAATTGAGCATAGTTATGAGTATATCTAGGTATGATCATGTATATAGGCATCACGTCCGAGACAAGTAGACCAAACGATTCTGCATCTACTAGTATTACTCCACTCATCGACCGCTATCCAAAGATGCATCTAGAGTATTAAGTTAAAAACAGAGTAACGCTTAAGCAAGATGACATGATGTAGAGGAATAAATTCATGCAATATGATAAATACCCCATCTTGTTATCCTTGATGGCAACAATACAATACGTGCCTTGCAACCCTTTCTCACATCGGGTAAGGACACCGCAAGATTGAACCCAAAGCTAAGCACTTATCCCATTGCAAGAACTACCAATCTAGTTGGCCAAACCAAAACAGATAATTCAAGAGACTTGCAAAGATAACCAATCATACATAAAAGAATTCAGAGAAGATTCAAATATTATTCATAGATAATCTGGATCATAAACCCACAATTCATCGATCTCAACAAACACACCGCAAAAAGAAGATTACATCGAATAGATCTCCACGAGAGGGGGAGAACATTGTATTGAGATCCAAAAAGAGAGAAGAAGCCATCTAGCTACTAGCTATGGACCCAAAGGTCTGAAGTAAACTACTCACACTTCATCGGAGGGGCTATGGTGTTGATATAGAAGCCTCCATGGTGGATGCCCTCCGCAGAGCTCAAACAGCCCCAAGATGGGATCTCGTGGATACTGTGAAGTTGCAAGGTGGAATTAGGTTTTTGGCCCCTGCTCGACTGCTTGGGGTAATGAGGTATATATAGGAGGAAGGAGTACGCTTGGAGCAACAGGGGCCCACGAGGCAGGGCGCGCCTAGGGGGCGCCCCACCTCGTGACCGCCTCACATTTCTTGGAGTAGGGTCCAAGTCTCCGGATCACGCTCGTGAGAAAATCACGCTCAAGGTTTCATTCCGCTTGGACTCCGTTTGATATTCTGCTTTCTTCAAACATCAAATAGGCAAAAACAACAATTCTAGGCTGGGCCTCCGTTAATAGGTTAGTCCCAAAAATAATATAAAGGTGGAAAATAAAGCCCAATATAGTCCAAAACAGTAGATAAAGTAGCATGGAGCAATCAAAATTATAGATACGTTGGAGACGATCGTGCATCCCCAAGCTTAATTCCTGCTCATTCTCGAGTAGGTAAATGATAAAAGAGAATTTTTATGCGAGTGGTACTTTGGCATAATTTCAATGTAAATCTTCTTAATTGTGGTATGAATATTCATATCCGAAATATTCAAGACAAAAGTTTATATTGACGTAAACATAATAATACTTCAAGCATACTAATCAAAGTAATCATGTCTTCTCAAAATAACATGGCCAAAGAAAGTTATCCCTACAAAATCATGTAGTCTGGCTATGCTCCATCTTCCCCACACAAAATATTTAAATCATGCGCAACCCCGATGACAAGCCAAGGAATTGTTTCATACTTTAACATTTTCAAAAAAAAAATCAATCTTCACGCAATACATGAGCGTGAGCCTTGGCACTATATGTGGAATAGAATGGTGGTTGTGGAGAAGACAAAAAGAGGGAAGATAGTCTCACATCAACTAGGCGTATCAACGGGCTATGGAGATGCCCATCAATAGATATCAATGTGAGTGAGTAGGGATTGCCATGCAACGGATGCACTAGAGCTATAAGTATATGAAAGCTCAACAAAAGAAACTAAGTGGGTGTGCATCCAACTCGCTTGCTCACGAAAACCTAGGGCATTTGAGGAAGCCCATCATTGGAATATACAAGCCAAGTTCTATAATGAAAAATTCCCACTAGTATATGAAAGTGACAAAATGAGAGACTCTCTATCATGAAGATCTTGGTGCTACTTTGAAGCACAAGTGTGGTAGAAGGATAGTAGCATTGTCCCGTCTCTCTTTTTCTCATTTTTTTAATTTGGGCCTTTTCTCTCTTTTTATGGCCTCTTTTTTTTTCATTTTCCTTTTTTATTATTCGCCGTGAGTCTCATCCCGACTTGTGGGGGAATCATAGTCTCCATCATCCTTTCCTCACTGGGACAATGCTCTAATAATGATGATCATCACACTTTTATTTTTCTTACAACTCAACAATTACAACTCGATTCTTAGAACAAAATATGACTCTATATGAACGCCTCCTGGGCGGTATCGATATGCAATGATTCATGAGTGACATGTATGAAAGAATTATGAACGGTGGCTTTGCCACAAATACGATGTCAACTACATGATCATGCTAGCAATATGACAATGATGGAGCGTGTCATAATAAACGGAACGGTAGAAAGTTGCATGGCAATATATCTCGGAATGGCTATGGAAATGCCATAATAGGTATGTATGGTGGCTGTTTTGAGGAAGGTATATGGTGGGTGTATGATACCGCTTAAAAGTAAAGCGGTATTAGAGAGGCTAGCAATGGTGGAAGGATGGGAAAAAGTGCGATAATCCATGGACTCAACATTAGTCATAAAGAACTCATATACTTATTGCAAAAATCTAGAAGTTATCAAAGCAAAGTATTACGCCAAGATACTCCTAGGGGATAGATTGGTAGGAAAAGACCATCGTCATTCCCCGACCGCCACTCATAAGGAAGACAATCAATAAATAAATCATGCTCCGAAGTTCATCACATGACGGTTCACCATACGTGCATGCTACGGAATCACAAACTTCAACACAAGTATTCTTTAAATTCGCAACTACTCAACTAGCATGACTCTAATATCACCATCTTCATATCTCATAACAATTATCACATCAAACTTTTCTTAGTATTCACGCACTCAAAAGAAAGTTTCACATATCTTGAATACCAAGTATATTAATATTAAGCAAATTACCATGCTATTAACGACTCTCAAAATAATCTAAGTGAAGCATGAGAGATCAATAGTTTCTTTAAAACAAATCCACCACCATGCTCTAAAAGATCTAAGTGAAGCACTAGAGCAAAAATTATCACGCCAAAAGATATAAGTGAAGCACTATGAGCAAAACTATCAAGCTCAAAAGATATAAGTGAAGCACATAGAGTATTCTATCAAATTACAATTTATGTATGTCTCTTCAAAAGGTGTGTACAGAAAGGATGATTGTGGTAAACTAACAAGCAAAGACACAAATAATACAAGACGCCCAAGCAAAAACACATATCATGTGGTGAATAAAAATATAGCTCCAAGTAAATTACCGATGGAAGTAGATTTAAAGAGGGGATGCCTTCCGGGCATCCCAAGCGTTGACTTTTGGTGACCTTGGATTATTTTGGGGTGCCATGTGCATCCCCAAGCTTAGGCTCTTGCCACTCCTTGTTCCATAATCCATCAAAAGAATTTACCCAAAACTTGAAAACTTCACAACACAAAACTCAATAGAAATCTCGTGAGTCTGCTAGAGAAAGAAAACAAAAGACTACTTTAAGGTACTGTAATGAACTCATTATTTATTTATAATGGTGTTAAACCCACTGTATTCCAAATTCTCTATGGATTATAAACTATTTTACTAGCCATAGATTCATCAAAATAAGCAAACAACACACGGAAAACAGAATCTGCCAAAAACAGAACAGTCTGTAGTAATCTGTAACTAGCGCAAACTTATGGAACTCCAAAAAATCTACGAAAATTAGACGACCTAGAAAAGTTGTTTATTGATCAGAAGCAATTGGAATCAGTATTTAATCACGTTCTGGTGATTTTTAATAATTCGGGCACTGAGTGCAAAGTTTCTGGAAATTACAGCATAATCAAATAACTATCATCCAAGAAGATCCAATAGGTCTAGCTTGGCAAAAACACTAATTAAAACATAAAACCACATCTAAACAGAGGCTAGATGGATTATTTATTCTTAGACAGAAGCAAAAACAAAAACAAAAAATAAAATTGGGTTGCCTCCCAACAATCGCTATCGTTTAATGCCCCTAGCTAGGCATAAAAGCAAGGATAGATCTAGGTATTGCCATCTTTGGAATTCGGAGAGGAGGATCTCCTTTCTATGGCATTCATTCTTCTATTTAAGTTAAGCACATGGCCATTAATGGAAGAGGTATGATTAAGCACGCTACAGAAATTTGCCTCTAAACTAGACTTCATCTCTTTTATAATTTCATTTTGATAAAAGCACAAGAGAGTAGTTGATTCAACCTTATCATTCATGGGGTGCCCAAATATAGTTTTCATTCTTTCATAGGTATCTATAGCATCCCTTCAAGAAAACCTTCTTCAAAGATGGAATGTAAAACTTGTTTGAAGGAAGCGGCAAGCCAACATAAAACTTTTTAAGTAAATTTCAATTTGATATTGTGGCACATAGCTAGCCCGAATCCTAAGTAACCTATCCCAAGCATATTTTAAAGACTCATCAAGTAAATAGCAAAAAATTCCAGAGTCATCCTCATCAAAATTATTCAAGCTCTCATTGGTGACCCCGGTGGGTCTTTCTATAACATCATTATTTATGAGCTTAGAGAGGATAGAGGGGTTATCCCAGGCACTAGAGCTCAGGAGAAAACCCATAGTTCTTTTTGATTCGGCCATGGCAACGGGAAGGCAAACGGAAAAGAGAGGAGGAGATTGGGAAAGAGAGGGCGAGTAAAACGGCAAGGGTGAAGTGGGGGAGAGGAAAACGAGAGGCAAATGGAAAATAATGTAATGCGAGAGATAGGGATTGTGATGGGTACTTGGTATGGTGCTTGACTTGTTTCTTGCGTGAGCTCTCCCTGCAACGGGCCAGTAAATTCTTCTTGTTACCTCTTGAGCACTGCGTTGGATTTCCTCAAGAGGAGAGGATGATGCAGCAAAGTAGCGTAAGTATTTACCTCAGTTTTTGAGAACCAAGGTATCAATCCAAAGAGGGAGGCCACACACAAGTCCCTCAGACTCGCATTAAACGACATAGCTCTCGCAGCAACGCGATTAGGGGTTGTCAATCCTTCACGGTCACTTACGAGAGTGAGATCTGATAGAGATGATAAATAATATTTTGGTATTTTTGGTATATAGATGCAAAGTGAAAAGTAAAAGGTAAAGTAAAAACAAAGCAAGTATTAAAGTGATGGAGATTGATATGATGAGAATAGACCCGGGGGGCCATAGGTTTCACTAGTGGCTTCTCTCAAGAGCATAAGTATTCTACTTGCAGAACAAATTATCGTTGAGCAATTGATGTAATTGAGCATAGTTATGAGTATATCTAGGTATGATCATGCATATAGGCATCACGTCCGAGACAAGTAGACCGAAACGATTCTCAAGATCTACTACTATTACTCCACTCATCGACCGCTATCCAAAGATGCATCTAGAGTATTAAGTTAAAAACAGAGTAACGCTTTAAGCAAGATGACATGATGTAGAGGAATAAATTCATGCAATATGATAAATACCCCATCTTGTTATCCTCGATGGCAACAATACAATACGTGCCTTGCAACCCTTTCTGTCACTGGGTAAGGACACCGCAAGATTGAACCCAAAGCTAAGCACTTCTCCTATTGCATGAACTACCAATCTAGTTGGCCAAACCAAACAGATAATTCGAAGAGACTTGCAAAGATAACCAATCATACATAAAAGAATTCAGAGAAGATTCAAATATTATTCATAGATAATCTGGATCATAAACCCACAATTCATCGGTCTCAACAAACACACCGCAAAAAGAAGATTACATCAAATAGATCTCCACGAGAGAGGGGGAGAACATTGTATTGAGATCCAAAAGAGAGAAGAAGCCATCTAGCTACTAGCTATGGATCCAAAGGTCTCAAGTAAACTACTCACACTTCACCTGGAGGGGCTATGGTGTTGATGTAGAAGCCTCCGTGGTGGATGCCCTCTCCGCGGAGCTCCTAACAGGCCCCAAGATGGGATCTCGTGGATACAGGTGAAGTTGCGGCGGTGGAATTAGGTTTTGGCCCTGCTCGATCGCTTGGGGGTAATGAGGTATACATAGGAGGAAGGAGTACGCCGGTGGAGCAACAGGGGCCCATGAGGCAGGGCGCCTGGGGGCGCCCCACCCTCGTGAATGCCTCTATTACTTCTTGGAGTAGGGTCCAAGTCTCCGGATCACGCTCGTGAGAAAATCACGCTCCCAAGGTTTCATTCTGCTTGGACTCGCTTGATATTCTGCTTCTTCTCAAACACTCAAATAGGCAAAAACAAAGCAATTTTGGGCTGGGCCTCCTGCTAATAGGTTAGTCCCAAAAATAATATAAAAGTGGAAAATAAAGCCCAATATAGTCCAAAACAGTAGATAAAGTAGCATGGAGCAATCAAAAATTATAGATATGTTGGAGACGACGACGCCCGCCAGAGAAGTGCGCTTGGACCGACCACAAGGGAGCACTGGCCGGAGACCATGAGAATGAGCGCACGCTTAGAGGGAGGAGCAGCGGGAGAGATTTGGCCCTACCCACCGGGACATGTAGCCTAGTTGGGATGAGCATCGCCGAGGACCAGGCCGATGGGGACCAAAGGGCAACGGCCTCTAGAGGAACCCTAGTGTCGCACGCAGGATCGAGGTAGAGGGAAAGGGGAGAGGAGATGCAAGCGGGCAGTGGCAATGAACGCTATGCGTGTTTGTTTTTACTTGAGGGTCGTGTGACGCAGGCATGGGCAGTTGCATTTTGAGTGTAATATAGGCGCATACAATGTAGTCATTTCACTATTCCCTTCCCTTCAATTTTTAGTGAGCTTGTACCAAACACCCTGGGCCCAAAGTGAAATAAGTTAAGCGCAAGCCCATAACTCAAAAAATGACTTCTTTACATATTTTATGGCTCATTTTGACAATAAGCTCAAAAGGCGGAATAGAACTGACACTTAACCCGCAATTCAGTTAATTGCAGTAATGATGAATCACTCCCCGCTGCTATAGCATACATTTAGGCATCATCATACATGGTATAACCTAATACATGTGCATTCCATTGTAGAATCTGAATATGCAATGTTTATGTTAGTTCATACGCTGCACATGATGTTTAAATGCCCTTAAAGCTGGTCACCAAGTGATGGTCTTTAAGCCTCCTTCTTTGCTTCTTTTCTTGATATGTAAGATTTGCTCAAACATCTCTTCAATTGCTTGTTTGCATCAGCCAGCCATGCCAAGACTGTTTGCTTTGATTACACTACTAGGGAAAACTTTATACACAGAATCTTAGCGGCAATGCGGTACAAAAAGGGCGCCATCGCTAACTTTCAAAGAGCGCTGGTTCAAAACAAGCACCATCGCTACTATTAGCGTAGCGCTCCGAGCCGAATCAATCGCTGCTTCTAAAAGCTTAATCGACAAAGATCCACTAACCTTGGCTTAGCAAGTTAGCACGCTTTCTCGCCACACGCCGCCATCGCTAAAGTAATAGCAAGAGCGCTTTTTTTCTTGTCGCCATCGCTAATTTTGAACTGGCCACATGGCGGGCCCCACTTAGCAAAAGGAGCGCAGCGAAGGAAGCGATTGTTACTTATTCTCTTAGCAAGAGCGTTTTAACAACTCCGCTGCCATCGCTAAGACGCAAAGATAATGCCACCTTCCCCCCCTCCCCCTCCCCCACCCCCATCTCCTCTCTTCCTCACTTTCCCCTACCTCCCACCTCCTCTCTTCCTCAATACTTCTCCCCCCATTACTCTCCCTCTTCTACCTACCTTTCTCTTTATTACTCCTAGCTAACTACACCACCTCCATTAATGCATCTCCTTTCTTTTCCTTCCCCTCCAAAGACTTGAAGTTGTCTCCTCCCAAATTAGCTACCTAGGTAGATGTAGCATTGAGTGAAGTGACCTATGTGCCCCTAACTAGATCTAGCTTGTCAAGAAGAGCTTTGTTCACTTTTGATCTCCCTACTACATCATCATCTCTCCACCATGTGCTCGATCTCGAGATAGGTGTGTGATTAAAATTCATGCTTTTGCAAGAATGGAAATATGTGTATGTGTGTGCGATATGATAATTGGGTGATATGATGGAAATTATCTGTGTGGCATGAGTTGACGCCGAATTGTGTTTGTGAGTTGCCTATGTTTTGCCGAAATGTCGATTTATTTCTGTTTCGGCGAATTCCGAGCAAACTCTAGATCTATATGTCCTATTTTTAGGGAAGGTCATGCCAATTTTTGTATGACTTTGATGCATGCACGCATTTTTATAATCAATTTCTTTTATTATTAACGCATGCTCATGATGGTCGGTGGAACGATGGTGATGTGTGGTTGCGGTCGGTGGTGCAGGACATGAAAGAAAATAACCCGATGCAGGTTTTATGTCTATGTCAAGATGCAAAGGAATAGTTTGCTCGACCCCAATGACGAAGGTCGTGGTCAAGCGCACTCGCTCATGACTGGTTTCATGGATGGCTATACTCGGTGGATAATTGAAGTTGAGGATGATGATGTTGAGGACGCCCACGGGGCAGGCAATGACGACACTGGGCAAGACGAAGAGATGATCAATAATGGCGGCGGGGAAGAGGCCGGACATGGCGGTGGAGAAGGGGCCGGATATGGCGAAGGAGAAGGGGCCGGACATGGAGGCGGAGAGAACATGGACTCCATGCCGCAGAGTTCATCGCAGATTTAAGTTCAATTGTGCAGACCCTCATGTTCAAGCACTACTTCACAAGGAGACGAGTACTGAGAGAGCTGCTTCTAGAGAGGAGGCTAAGCTGTAGCAACTCATGGTAGACTCGAACACTCCCTTGTATGATGTTTGCAATTCTGAGGTGACCCGCTTGAGTTTCACGCCCAACTCCTCAAGACGAAGGCTAAAAACAAATGGACCGACACTAGCCTCGATGAGCATCTCAAGTACCTTAAAGGATGTTCTTCCCATGGGAATCTATGTCCTACTAGTGTGGATGAGGCCAAGAAGATCGCTTGCCTTCTTGGTTCCGCCGCACGTTAGATACCATGAAGGCATCAACGATTGCATAATTTATCGTAAGGAGCACGCGGAAAAAACAAGTTGTCCGTGTGCAATGCTTCTCGATACAAGAAGGCCGGTAGAAATGTCCCTCAAAAGTTGTATGGTACTTACCGATCACCCCGCCTCAAGTGGTATTTCAGAGATCCTAAGGAAGAAGCTCATGCGACCGGCACGCTGGAGAGGAAGAAGTTCGACAATGGAGATGATCCGAAGCTGAGACACGTCAAGGATGGAAGCCAGTGGAGAGCGTTGAACGGCTTCTATCGGTATTTCGAATGTGATGCAAGGAACATCGTGCTCGGCGCGTGTACCGATGGCATGAATCCATTTGGCAACCAGAACACCAACCATAGCACATGGCTCGTGGTTTGTATGGATGTACAACCTCCCCGGTTGTGCATGAAGTCAAGTACATTCACATGAGCATGCTGATTCAAGGGCCAAACAACCAGGAAATAATATTAATCGTATTCCGGGGCTACTTCAAGAGGAGTTAGACACGTTATGGAAAAAACATCGCCAAGAGATGGGACGCCAAGAAAGGCGTAGTATTTCTACATGAGAGCCGCCCGATCACGAACACGGTGTACAACTATCTTGGTTACGGATATGACGCAGCCAGGTATGCTATGGATATTGTGGATGCACGCTGTGCATGCATGATAATGACTTCTCGCCAGCCTAACATCAAGGAAAGATGGCGGGTCCGGGAAAATCGTGTACATGGGCATCAAGATGGCTCGATCCGGACGACCGTGGAGAAACCGTGGAGATCTATTCAATGGTCACGCTGAGCATCAAGGACCTCCACGAAGCAGAGCGGCTACCGAATCGATGAGCTGTTGAAAAATCGGAACCAGTGCCCGGGCGGGAAGACGATGAAAAGGCGCCGGAGTCATTGGCTGAAGGTATGGAAGGCGCAGGTCTGTGGTTCGGGACTTGGAGTATCGGCACAAACTCGACACACCTCATTGCCTTTGATCAAATGCATATCTACAAGAATGTCCTTGAGAGGTTGCTCACGACAATCGATGAACATGCCGGATAAGACCAAGGATGGGTCAAGGCAAGAAAATACTTGCAAGATTTGAATATCGTGAAGATCTACACATGCCGCCTGAAAAAAAGACACGTGCATTTATACAAAACGGAGACAGAGGCGCTGGGAGAAGAAGGGCAAGAAAGTAAAGGAAGAGGATTATCGCCCTTCTTGCTTCACCTTAAGTCGCTATGATCGATCAATTCTTTAAGTGCCTTACCGAGTCAAAGTTAGTTCCAGCATTACTATGGCAAGATAAGCAGATATCTAGACACGACAAGAAAAGGTTCAGCCGGATGAAGTCCCATGACTGTCATGTGATGATGACGCCGGATACTACATATGTTGCCCTTAGAGGGATAATGGACAAGCACGTCCGCGACACGCTTTATTGGTCTCTCGAACTTTTTCGATGTCATCTCTCGAAAGTCGATCGCTGTGAAGCAGCTCAAGGCTACAGTGAACAGATCGTTGTGGATAATCGAATGAGCTTGAGATGTACTTCCTCCCTCGCTCTTTTGACGCCATGGTGCATCTATGTGTCCATATTGTGGATTTACATAACAGCACTGGGGCCGCTATTCCTGCACAACATGATGCCGCTTTTAGAGGATGAATGGGATCATCAAAGGATTCATTCAGAATATGTCCCGGCCCAGATGGATGCATCGCCCAGGCTATCTCGACACAAGAGTGCATCTCTTTTCAGCGATAATTTTCTATATGGCGCAGACCAGCCATCGGGTGTTGGTGTTGGCTTGCCTGCTAACAAGAACGATGGGAGGCTCAAGGAGAAGGTCACTCCAACGGTCGATGGAACCGCACGTGTCATACTCAGATCGACGCAACGACTTTGATAGAGCAAACTTGGTAGTGCTACAACACCCAGACGAGGTAGATCCTTTCGTGGCAATCGCACAAAGAAATTATCGCAAAGAAGTATCGTGACCGGGGTATGCAAGACGGACGCCAAAGTTACCAGAGAGCACAACTCCACTTTCCTCGCATTGGTTCAAAGAGCATATTATTGCTAATCCCCGAGGAGGGCTCTAAGGACGGATTGCTCATATATGCCTTTAGCACATGGCCCCTCGCCCAACCTCGCCACCTATCGTGCATACGATATCAATCGGATACACGCTTCTAAGGTGGAGGCCAAAGATATGGACAAAGTGATGATCGTAACTCAAGGGTGATGATGGAATGCATGACCGGCAGCGACATAATGGTGCAACCGAGAGATTTTACTAAGGGTCGAGGAGATCCGGGAGCTTGACTACTCGAATGCACAACACGACGATTTACGTTCCGTGGGTCGATGGGCTAAGAATGTCGAAAGAGAAAACCGGTATTTCACTACCATGACTATACCCGACGCCAAGAGAGCTATCATGAACGCTATCGCAAAAAACGAGCCATGGGTACATGCTAAGCACTTGACACAATGCTTTTTCATAACCGACCCACGCAATCCCAGCCGTGTTATCGTGGAGGAGAGGTAAAAGGAACATCATTGGAATGGATGAGTCGCCAACGAGGAACACTACGGGTTAGTATGGCAACCCAATGGGGAAGATGACGATGATGATGAAGTATACGAAAAAGAAGAATCAATACTACATTACCTAAGAAAAATCAGACTCATGGAAAAGGAAAAGTCACAATGATGGGCTCAATTATTCTTCAACTAACAAGAATGGAAAGAAGCTCACTCAAAAACGAAAACGCCAACGCCGAGGAACCTAATGTTATCGGTCAAATGATGTAATATATATGGTCCTATTTTGTATACACACTTAGTCATTATGCATGGGTCCAATGATGTAATATATATGTTACTATTTTGTATACATACTTAACCACAAATGATGCAATATATATCGCCTTCCCTTCATTCACCGCTTCTCGTAAAAAAAGTGAGAGAAAATAAAGGAAAAGAAAATAGAAGAAAACAAACAGAAAACAGCTATAGGTAATCGTTATAGCAAAGAGCGCTTTTCCTCAAAAGAGTTACAGCTAGTCAAGGTAACAAGAGTGCTTCCTTACAAAACCGCTTATAGCTACATGTAATAGCAAGAGCGATCTCACAGAAACCGCTTATAGCTAAGTCGCCTATAGCGCCTTTGGTTTAAACGCGCTACTGCTATGTCCACTTACCCCCAAAATCCTTCTCTCTCTGCGTCATCCCGCCTCTTTCCCCCCAAATCCCCACTCTCTTCCCTGTCACTGGAGTTCTGCCTCACAAGGCCAAGGCCGCCTCGACCCCTCGACTCCCGACCTCGCCCCGACCTCTCGACTCTCGGGTTCGGCCTCCCACGGTCACTAATTTTGATCTCGACCTCGGCCTGACCTCGACTCCCTCCCAACCTCGGGTCGCTGCCGGGTATGCACCTCTGTAAGCCCCCCACCGCTCCTCCTCTCTCTGCTAGCTAGGGTTCTTTGGTTAATTTACTTAGGTTTTAGTTAGGGCAGTAGGTTAATTAGGTTATTTATTTAGCTAAAAAAATTAGTTTAAGTAATTGTTGCTATTTAAATTTTACAGTGCTAGTTAGTTAATAGAATTAGTATTTAAATTTTATATGGAAATTTGAAGTGGACTTGTGATATGTGGACTTGTCATATTTGGAATTTGGACATGTGATGTTTTGGACATGTCATATCTGGAAAATGATGATTATGTGCGGTAAATGATCCGAGTAGCCTATGTTACGCCGTAATGTTGATTCATTTATGCTTTTATGAATTTCAAAGCGCCGACATGTCCATTTTTTAGCAAAGGTCATGCTTAAATTTTCCATGAATTTTGGCATGACTTGTGCTAGAGAGTAGGCATATCGAGTGCCTGGAGTTGCTAGGAAACCATATTCCGCAAACATAGATCTCTTTATGTCATTTCTCATTTTTTTCATAGTTTTAGAATTAAATGAGGAGACTTAATCATAGGAAACATGTCGAACAATCTAAGAAACCGCCTTCTCGACCAAGATGCGCATTTAGATGGATTATGAGGGTGAAGTTGAAGCGCTCGAGAAAAAAGCACCGAGGACGTAAAAAAACAGCCAAGGAGAAAATGAGTTGCTACAAAGAAAATAATGTAGTCAGAATCGCCGCAAAAAATGATTTCGCTATTAACTTGGTCCCGCTACCATCAATCGGACGGATGAAAATCTGCATAAGACGGTACATAGTATCATCACTTGCTCACGCAATTCCTTGAGCAATTCCTCGAACAACAACAACATCAAGACCATCACTTGCTCACGCAATTTCCCGTTGCCCAGTTTCATCGCGAGCAATTCCTTGAACAACAACACCACCGCACCATCACTTGCTCACGCAAGCGGGCCTCCTCTCGCACTCGCACTCGCACACACTCATAGCAGCCCGTCCTCAATCTCTGGCACGCTAGGCGGGCCATCGTGTTTGGCTGAGCTCGACGCCCTCACGGTAATTACATGTCGCACGAACATATATATCTAGAATATTCCATTTCCGCGTTTTCGGATGTTTACGCCGCCGCATATGTGTTTGCAGGCCGACGAAACCCCGTGGCACCGTGACTCTACTTGATCAAAGGCCGTAAGGTGGACGTGGAAAGGGGTGATAACAAAGCCCTTGGATCTCACGCCCACAACCAGCCGATGTCTGGCTGGGCACTTCTGTGGTTACCTTTGTCGAAAGTGTGACATCGGGCACAAGGATTTGCCTCCTCCATTACGCCTAGGGGAGACGACGGCGAGACCCCGCCACGGATGGGAAGCCGCAAGGGTTGGTGTAGCTGTACGGTCAAGAATCTTCTTCGTCTCGAGCCGGGCCGAGAGCACACCAACAACCACACATCAACAAGCTCAGAGTGGAGGCTACCACCCCACATAATGCAATTACCACTGTAGTGCCGAGGAGAGCAGCAGACGATGTGATGTGCTACTTCTGAGCATTGCGCTGGTTTTCCTTGAAGAGGAAAGGGTGATGCAGCAAAGTAGCGAAGTATTTCCTCAATTTTTGAGAACCAAGGTATCAATCCAAAGTAGGAGGCTACGCATGCAGTCCCTCGCACCTACAATATTAAAAAAAATCCTAACCAACACGATAAGGGGTTGTCAATCCTCACACGGTCACTTACTTAGAGTGAGATCTGATAGATATGATAGGATAATATTTTTGGTATTTTTATGATAAAGATGCAAAGTAAAATAAAAGAAAAGTAAAAAGCAACGGAAATAACTAAGTGCTGGAAGATTAATATGATGAAAATAGACCCGGGGGCCATAGGTTTCACTAGTGGCTTCTCTCAAGAGCATAAGTATTTTACGATGGGTGAACAAATTACTGTTGAGCAATTGACAGAATTGAGCATATAGTTATGAGAATATCTAGGTATGATCATGTATATAGGCATCACGTCTCGAGACAAGTAGACCGACCCCGCCTGCATCTACTACTATTACTCCACACATCGACATCGCTATCCAAAGATGCATCTACAAGATTAAGTTCATAAGAACAGAGTAACGCCTCTAAGCAAGATGACATGATGTAGAGGGATAAATTCATGCAATATGATAAAAACCCATCTTGTTATCCTTGATGGCAACAATACAATAACACGCGCCTTTGCTGCCCCCATCACATCACTGGGAAAGGACACCACAAGATTGAACCTAAAAAGCTAAGCATTCTCCCATTGCAAGAAAGATCAATCTAGTAGGCCAAACCAAACCGATAATTCAAGAGACTTGCAAAGATAACCAATCATACATAAAAGAATTCAGAAGATTCAAATATTGTTCATAGATAATCTTGATCATAAAACCACAATTCATCAGTCTCAACAAACACACCGCAAAAGAAGATTACATCGAATAGATCTCCACGGGAGAGGGGGAGAACATTGTATTGAGATTCAAAAAGAGAGAAGAAGCCATCTAGCTACTAACTATAGACCCGAAGGTCTGAGGTAAACTACTCACGCTTCATCGGAGGGGCTATGGTCTTGATGTAGAAGCCCTCTGTGATCGAGTGCCCTCCCATGGAAAGCTCGAACAGGCCCCAAGATGGGATCTCGTGGTACATGAAGGTTGCGGCGGTGGAATCAGGTTTTTGGCTCCAGATTCCGATCGCTTGGGGGTACGAGGTATATATAAGAGGAAGGGAGTACGTCAGGAGCAACAGGGGCCCACAAGGGTGGAGGGAACACCTAGGGGGGTAGGCCCACCCCTACCTCATGGCTTCCTCTTTGTTTCTTGACGAGGTTCCAAGTCTCGTGGATCATGTTCGCTCCAAAATCACGCTCCTCAAGATTTCATTCCGCTTTGGACTCCATTTGATATTATTTTTCATGGAACTCTGAAATAGGCAAAAACAAAGAATGCTGGCCGGGCCTCAAAGCTTAATAGGTTAGTCCCAACAATAATATAAAAGTGAATAATAAAGCCCAATAATCTCCAAAACAGAAGATAATATAGCATGGAGCAATAAAAAATTATAGATACGTTGGAGATGTATCAATCATCCCCAAGCTTAATTCCTGCTTGTCATCGAAAGTAGATAAAATGATAAAATAGAATTTTTGATGCGGAATGCTACTTGGCACATGATTTCAATGTAATTCTTCTTATTGTGGAATGAATGTTTAGATTTGATATGATTCAAGCTAAAAGTTTAATGTTGACATAAAACAATAATATTTCAAGCATACTAATCTAAGCAATTATGTCTTATCAAAATAACATAGCCAAAGCAAGTTATCCCTTACAAAATCATATAGTCCTGCTATGCTCCATCTTCCCAATAAAAAATTCATATCATGTATGACCCCGATCTTAGCCAAGCTAAATTGGTTCATACTTTTAACGTGACTTCAGCCTTTTCAACTCTTACTGCTAATACATGAGCGCAAGCTATGGATATAGCACTATGGTGGAATAAGGCACAATGGTAGGGGTTATGTGGGAATACAAAAACGAGAAAGCCTCACATCAACGCAGGCTAATCAACAAAGTGCTATGGAGATGCCCATCAATTGATGTTAATGCAAAGAGTAGGGATTTCCATGCAACGGATGCACTAGAGCTATAAGTGTATGAAAGCTCAAAAGAAACTAAGTGGGTGTGCATCCAACTTGCTTGCTCAATGCAAGACCTCTATATTTGAGGAAGCCCATCATTGGAATATACAAGGAAGTTCTATAATGAAATTTCCCACTAGTATATGAAAGTGACAAAATGAGAGACTTTCTATTATGAAAATCAGAGTGCTTCTTTGACGCACAAGTGTTGTATAAGGATAGTAACATTGTCACTTCTCTCATTTTCTCTCTTTTTTTTGGGGCCTTTTCTATTTTTTTTATGGATTCTTTTTTTTAGTCCGGAGTCTCATCCCAACTTGTGGGGGAATACAGTTCCATCATCCTTTCCTCACTTGGGGACAATGCCTCAATAATGATGATCATCACACTTTTATTTACTTACAACTCATGAATTACAACTCAATACTTAGAACAAAATATGACTTCTATATAAATGTTCACTTCCCATGTGTACCGGATATGCAATGAATCAAAAGTTTACATGTATAAAAGAATTATGAACAGTGGCTTTACCACAAATACAATGTCAACTACATGGTCATGTAAAGCCAAATATGACAATGATGGAGCATGTCATGATAAATGAAACGTGGAAAGTTGTGTATGGCAATATATCTCCTGGAATGGCTATGGAAATGCCATGATAGGTAGGTATGGTGGCTTGTTTTGAGAAGATATAAGGAGGTTTCAGTGATAGAGCGTATCATATCACGGGTTTGATGCACCGCGAAGTTTGCACCAACTCTCAAGGTGAGAAAGGGCAATGCGTAATCAAGAGGCTAGAAAATTGCAGAAAGTTACAAAAAGTGCTAGATAATCCATGGGACTCTACATTAGTCATAAAGAACCTCAGTATACTTATCAGTAGTAAATTATTATCCCTCAAGCAAAGTACAATTACTACGTATGCTCCTTAGGGGAAGGGTTGGTACAAGTTAACCATCGCGTGATACCGACCGCCACACAAAGGAAGACAATCAACAACATATTTCATGCTCGACTTCGCTACATAAAGGTTCACCATATCGCACATGCTACGGGAATCACAAAACTCCAAAACATGTATTTTTCAATTCCACAATTACTCAACTAGCACAACTAGTGATATTACCACCTTTTATATCTCTTAAAAACAATTATCAAGCATCAAATTTCTCATGATATTAATTAAAGCAAATTTATGCTATTTTAAGACTCTCAAAATAATACATAAGTGGGAATCATGAGAGATCAATAGTTTCTATAAAAAAACAAATCCACCAACGATCGTAGCTCTAAAAAGATATAAGTGAAGCACTAGAGCAAACCCATATGACTCAAAAGATGCTATAAGTGAAGTACATAGTAGTATTCTAATAATTTTTGAATCATGTGTCTCTCTCAAAAGGTGTGTACAGCAAGGATGATTGTATTAAACTAACAAATAAAGACTCCAAACAAGACGCGCTACTAAGCAAAAAACACATATCATGATGTGAATAAAAATATAGCTCCAAGTAAAGTTACCAATGGAAGTAGATTTAAAGAGGGGATGCCTTCCGGGCATCCCCAAGCTTTGGCATTATGGTGTTCTTAGATTATCTTGGGGGGTTCCATGGGCATCCCCAAGCTTAGGCTCTTGCCA